>JAESVK010000472.1:0-15680 GCA_017140935.1 Hamamelis virginiana | reverse complement strand
AAATTTTTTAATCTTCTATATTTTGATGTTTTCATCATTTTGTGATGTTAAACCCTTTCCAACTCTGTACTTTTAAATACATACAGTTTCTTCTGTGTATATAATTTTTTAACCTTTTTTTTTTCCTTAGAGAGCAATTTTTCCATCTAAATAATCCAAATCCGTCCAACACCATTTGCATAATTACCATCTTGAATCAGTTAGATTCACGAAGACCGTTACCTCAAACTAAAACCTTTAATGGGAAACTCATTAATTAGTAATTCATAAAGCCGAACACCCAAGCTTTCCTCTCATCTGTGTACAGATGGATTGACACTTGTCATCAGCGACCTTTACTTAGGCGCTGCCGTATTCTGCCAAACAAACAGTGTCCACTTCTTCACAGCATCGACTAGGATACTCCATTTCATTCCCAGATCCATCACCACCACCTACCCAGTTCAGCTCAGAGGTCTTCTCATGGAGAAGAATTCTGGCAGTGTTTCAGAGGGAAGCATAATCTTGTTGGTCAGACATGTTTCTCTCTTGGAATTAAACACTTTTACCGTTTCCACCTATTTTCTCCATCTCCATCATCAACTCAACAAAAATGGCCCAAAACAACCTCCCAAAGGTAAACAAAGAACTAAAATTGGCCAACCTAGCTTTACGATACCCACACAGCACCAATGTTCTTCAAAACTTCGTTTCTTGATGCACTTTTTACACCGCTACCAGTGACCAATGACACCTTTGTATAGAAGTCTTACATTCTACCTATTTCAAGTTTTTGGATCCATCAGTTGTATTTTCTATGACGTATTTTTTCAAGGAAAAAAAAGGTAAAGCCCAAAAGAGCGAAGGAAGAAATGGTAATAAAAGGAAGACAAAAAGAAAGAAAGCTTCAAGGAATGTTTTGGGAAGAAAAGTGCAAGAATGGTAAAAGGAATTGGATCCACAAACAAATCTATCTCACAAATATATTTTTTAAACAACTTTACCAACCCTTTAGAAGTTTATATATGCTACAAAAAATAACTATACTTCAAAAAGTGACTATCAATATTTAAACATTCTCCAGCTCCATTAATATGGAAAATGTAGCGAGTTGCAAGGAAGGTTCGTACTGATACTGGTTTTCAACTGCTTGTGTATATCTGAGTTTGAAACACATGCCACATCTTAAACTGTAGGTTAACCAACCTATTTATAACAACTAAGTTTCTTGCACACATATTGTTTAACGCCGAGCAACCCATGACTCACACACATTGTGCGTGCCCCAATTGCTAGTCTTAAACATTTGGAATGTAAGCAATCAATTGAATAATACATATACACGGGGAAATGTGTTGTACTGGTCAAAAAGATGAAGCAACCTGCACAGTGTCAATACACACACACACATATATATGGGTAGATTCAATGAACACATGTTTTTACACTTTGAGAAACATGCCATTGGATTACATGTTTCTCTCATACACATCATGTCTGTAAAATATCAATTAGACTAGCCCTAAAAGTATGAAAAGTAATTGGTATATAAAACTATGGATATTGCCGATGAGGCATAAGACAAAGAAAAATGAAATAGTTCAACATAACAAATGCAGAATGTTTGAGAAGGAATTAACATATATGGAAAGAAGAAAAATATCATGCATCATTATTGAATGCTAACTCTTAACATATTTAAATAAAAATAATAATTCAACAGGTGTAATTAATAATCACTTCTTTTTTTGCTAAGCATTCAACACAACAGCTACCCTTAATTTTCCCACAAATTTTATTAATTCCTCGCTAAACTATACAACTATCATTATAACTCCAAACTACTTATCTTAAAAATAGAAAAGTAACTGGCACATATGACTATGGATATTACGGATGAGGCACGAGACAAAGCAAAATGGATTATTTCAACAAAAAGAATGAAGAATGTCCCAGAAGGCACTCACATATATGGAAAGGAGAAAAAAAAAAAATTACACATCATTATCGATTACTACCTATTTTGCTAAGTAATCGATATTATTACTTGTATTCTACCAATCTCCAAAATTGATGTTGCTCAAAGAAAAAAGATGAATAAGAGAAACAATGGAAAACACATGCATCTGCATGCGCATTCACATAAAACACTGAACTAAAACAAAATGGTCTTTTGTATGCCATCACTGTCCTATCCAAATTTAAATACTTAGAAAAAAATTAGGAGATGAAAAAAAAAAAGATGACAACAGTAAAATAAGCAGATAATTTTACTGAATTTAAGGTGTGCTTTGCGCTATCTGATCCTCCTTTTTTAAAAAATAAAATAAGAAAAAATTAGGAGATGGAAAAAAAAAAAAAAAAAAAAAAAAAAATTTTTAAAAGTAAACAAAGGAGATTATTTTATTTTATTTTTTAAAAAGGGAGGATCAGATAGCGCAAAGCACACCTTAAATTCAGTAAAATTGCTAGAGAAGCCCAAAAAATGTGTGTATAATACATACACATACACGCACGCGCATAAATATGCACAGAAGTGTGCACATGCACATCTATAAGCACATTAATGTAAGGATGCATGCATAGTAGAATTAGGTTTAAAAGCAAAACACGCACACGCACACCCACGCGCGCGCGCGCGCACACAGAGCATAATTTGTGGTGACTGTGTATTGAACTCTAGGACTTGTATGATAAAAACTTGTCAAAAAAGTCCCATGCGCAGACAACTAATTGATACAAATGATTCGAGAAGAGAACTATCCACAAATTTGTATAGCAGAAAAGGAAAAAAGAAAAAAAAAAGAACATGCAATGCACATTCACACAAGAATTATAGCAAAAACCTTTCAAGATTTATAAAATCTATAAGCAAAAATAATAATAAGGTACAAGTATCAAGGTCTTTCAATTATTGCAAAGCAATTTAAATGATCAAAAAATGATCCATTGAGCTAATGATTAGAATAACCCTACAATGGGCATGACAAAACAAGAAATTTAAAATTTTAAACCCAAAAAAAAATTAAAATGCAGAAGCCTAATAGACATGCGAAATATAAAACTTCATTTATGATCAAACTGGAAGCCTAAATTGCAGGGAAAAAAATTATACTCCCACTCTTAATCCAAGCACCTTCATCAGCCATGAATCCCTTGGAATTTGAGTTTAATCCTTATGGATTCTCCTCTGATGGACTAATTCAATATTCACTGGCCTAAATAAAAATAAAAATAAATACAAAACAAGATGCAAGAAGCCAAATGTGCAGAAACTAAATAGAAAAAAAAAAAGAAAGTGAAATTCTATCATTTTATCCACGATCAAAGAAGCATCAACCTGTCAATGACCAAAGAAGAAGTCTAAATTCAAATACACACACCCACACCCCCACACCAAGATTATTTGTTAATTAAATCAAAACTAAGGATATACAAACATACATATAATATATATTATTTCAATTAAATCAAAAATAGGGAGCTCAGTAGAAACAATGAAACAACAGAATTGCATCCATGATCGAGCAAGAACCACTACATCTTTGATCTAATAGGAAGCTTATATTCAAATAAACACACACACACACACAGATATATATATATATATAGTTCAATTTAATTAACTCAAAACAAGGGAGCATAATAGAAAAAATAAAAATAAATAAATAAAATTAAAGAATTTCATCTGTGAACAAACAAGAAGCAACTTCATCTATGATCACTCATCAAGCCCATATCCAAATAAACACACACTCGCATGCATGCATGCATGCATATAGATATATATATGGATTTATAATTTCATTTTAATTAAATCTAACATGATGCACTAATTTTATATAAGTGAGAACTCCCCAAAAAAAAACAGAGAAAAAAAGAAGAAGCAATACCTTCTCTCTGTAACACACACACACACACACTCTCTCTCTCTCTCTCTAAAACTAACACTCTCAGTATACACTGTTTCACTCTCTATCTCTCTATTTAGAAGCAAAGTTCTACCCTTTTTGTAAAAACTGATCATCCACCTGTCAATTCTGCACCACACCCCCTCTCACTCTCAGACACACTCTCTCTCTCTCTCTAAAACTGTTTCTCTCTCTATATCTATACATTTACATATAAATGCGAGTGTAATTTAGAGAGAGATAGAAAAAGAGGAAACATACAGCAAAATCTCACCTGGATTGTTCTGTCCATTCGATGCTACCAAATTCACACCACTCGCCCTCATATTCAACACGCTCGCAGACCCCATTCTCACTTCTATATATATGTATACATATATATATTGATTGTTACGAAAAAAAAAAAAAAAAACACGCGCATACAGCTTCCAGAATGTGCTTTTCAGACTGAATTGGAAACATCCGCAACAATAAAAACACAAAACGCCACTAAAATTTTGATTTTCAAAAACAAACAAGAAGGAAAGTGAGTAGTGGGAAGGGGGTTTCATTTCTGTTGTGGCCGGTTTTCAAATGAACATGTGGCGCCAAAACACTTTGGAAATCACACGCGCCATCATTAAACCCTAATTATATATACATACATGGGAAGTAAAATTAGGGCATTTTTGGTATCATAATCATATTTGGAAATCTTTACTTTCTTCCCTGTTATTTAAAACTGGATAAAGATCAAAACAATAGGGATTAGTACAATTACCTTTGTGCCCTTGGTGTTTTTGAAGATGCTTCTTGCCTAATAGTTGTGTGCCTAATTTTGTGGGGAGTTTGATTTTCTTATCTGGACTAATCTTGGTTGTAGATATTGTAATTTAATAGCATTCAATGAACATCGGTTGCCGGTTCGATCCGATCGTAACTTTTTTGACAAATATAAAGTTATATTGTCTTTTTATCCGTTGATGATCGGACCTTTTGTTTTAACTCAACCAATTAAATCGATGGAGTAGTTGAAGTTCTACGTACTTGAATTTACGCGCAATATATTAGTTATCGTAAAATTGATATTTTCTACGGAGTAGTGAATCGATGATTAGTCAAATATGGAAAGGGTGTTTTGCGGCTCAATTATTAATCATATTGTCGTAGTTGTAATTTTGGATAATTAGGGGAGCTTTTGTCTTATCTTTAACTACGATTGGAGTTTATGTTCAAACAATCTTTTCATTAACGAGTTAAGCTTCCATGTACTTGTATTTATACAAGTTGAAATTATAATATTAAACACAAAACTATATTTTACAAAGTCATCTATCACTTGTAATAATTCATGGCATTACAATAATCCTCAAAAGGGTTACCTTTGCATTCATGCACACATTTTTGCATTCTTATCAAAGTGTACACTTCTTTGGTGAGTAGATTAACTTTTTAATCAACAAAGTGACTTGGTTTACAAGTCATATATATATATATATATATATATATATATTACCAAATGCCTTTTTTTGTGCCTATAAAAATTGGATACAATAATTATTGTGTAATTAATTTTCGCTTTTGATGAGCGAAAGGTTTATTCAAGTTCACAATGTTCTAAATGCATGGTTTACTATAAATTTTTTATCAAAAGGTGCAAGTAATATATGCATGCGAGTACTCTTGATGTAATTACAAGAATATCAAATCCAGAGTATCGGTAAAGAACATCTAGTATAGTATGTGTATCATATATGTTCATTCAATTGTGTTATTATAAAGTGTACTTTATGCAAAGTTACATAAGGTGATCAATTTATGGCAAATTGTAAAATGGATTTTGAGAAACCGATCGTTGTATTAGATACCCTTCTTATGTAGATTATACATGCCAAAAATCACAATGATGTAACAGCGGGTTTCTAAAAAATGCTACAATTTTTTCACAAATTAGTATTTTGACAAACTAGTTGTTGGCTCAGTGTGATTTGTGGCGTACATAACGTGCATAAGAAGGGTATTTAATCCAAAAGTCTGTTTTTTAAAATTTATTTTGCAATTAAACCTAAGCTGGTCAACTTACATAACTTTGCATGAAGTGCACTTTATAATAGCGCCTCCTCTATTTATTGCATAAAGTGAAACTTATAATAGCGCCTTTGTATGTTTATTATTAATTTATAGTTTCATTGCACTTTGTAATTATTGATGTCTTTGTTATTTAATCAAAAGATGTAACTCATTGGAAAGTACAATGTAAACAAACAACTATTTTGTTGGATTATGTCAACCATGTATTCCATTAGTAGTATGTACAAATTATAAAATTAGTCGAGTAATGTATTTTTGTTCTATTTAGGTACAAATTGATAATAAATGCATCTTTTAGGGATCTAAAGTAAGTATATCATAATTTACCAAAAAAAAAGTAAGTAAATCATATATGCATGGGTCACATTCCTTTTACCATTATTTCTACCATCCATTTCAAAATACCAATTTGAGTCAAATATTTTGAGAAACTGATTGTTGGATTAGACACTTTTTCTTATGTATATCATGTATATCAAAAATCACAATGATCCAACGGTTGGTTTTTGAAAAATGTCACTGTAAAAAATTATTATAATTAGCAACATCACTATTTTTCACAGTTAGATTTTTTAAAATCTGACCATTAGATCAATGTGATTTTTGGCATGTATGACTTGTATAAAAAGAGTATTTAATCCAACGGTCGGTTTCTTAAAATATTCAATCCACATTGGTGTTTTCAAAACGGTTAGTAAAAATAATGGAAAAGGGAACCTGTCCCATTATATATATATATATATATATATATATATATATATATACAGTAATGATTTAGTCCACATATGCTGATATAAGCTTATGTCCACATGAAGCCCATAAATTATTGTGTGTTGCATATTTTGAAAACTGACTGTTGGATTAGATACTATACTTATTCATGTCTTGTACGTAAAAAATCACAATGATCCAACTGTCGGAATTTCAAAATATAGGTATGAAAAACTGTGACCGTTGAAAATATAGTTATCACAGTGATCAAACGGTCAATTTTCTAAAATATGCATCCTATAATAATTTACAGTAACCGATCCTCACACCAGCAACAAGATGGGACACAGTGCCTAAAACCTCACCTCCTTTCTAGTGAAAGATTTTATTTTCTCCCCTCTCCCAGACCTTCAACTACTCTGTCTTTCAAATTGTGGTGGTTTGATTGCTTTAAGAGAGTGTCTAACCATGACCTCCAAATTTTGCTTGACAAGCTCTCTAATGCCTTGGTGAATACAAAGGGCAAACCCTCTGTCCTGATTCCTGAAAGCACCAAACCTTCAAGACCTCTTAAGGCTAGGAAAATTGTCAAAACAGGTAACTCATATAAATTTTCTTGGTATTTTCTTATCTTTTCTTCTCCTTCAGGTGTAGTTGCTCCAACACATTTGCCTACCGAGACAACTCCCAGCTCTTCACCAACAAAAATTCTTCCAAAAAGAAAAATTCCACTCCCAAACTTGGTCACGATCCCCGTAGGTCTTCAAGTTGGTTAAAAGCCTCAACCAGATCATCACCCAGCTCTGGTAGCACTACTCCTGTCAAGATCTCTGATGATGATGGTGACGACTCAAAAATTGGATGTGTAAACCTTCTCGTAGACAACCCTCCTACTTCAACGCACCGGCCTCATACACGAGTTACAAACACAAGTAACGAAGTTTTATTCTAATTATTAAGTACAAACTAATAGTAAATGCACCATTTAACAAATTAAAGCAAGCTGATCACACACACACACATATATATATAGCAAATTCAATGAACACAACTTTTAATAAAATCGTAATAACTTAGTGTAAGAATTGAATTGTCTTTTACAAAAGTTACCGTCAGAGTAAATACTCCTCTCATGCATGTCACGTCTACCAAATATCATATTGATTAGATACTGGAGGTCATTTGATCCATAAGCTCACATTTCTAATCAATAAAAAATCTCTTATTTATGGATGATCTTTAGTTATTGTTGTTTTAATTTGTGAAAATTAATCTTTTAGTTATTGTTGTTTTTTAATTTTAGTTTTGTGGGATTTGGATGTTTGATTGTTTTACTCTCTCTTACCTAATAGGCTAATATTATGTGCATAAATCTCTTTTAGGGTTTGATATTGACCCTTTTGAAAGTGGTTGTTTGTAGTAAAAGAAAAAAACCTTAAATAGGTGGGATTAAAACAAACTTATTGTGGTAACAAATCTATTGCAAATTTTCCTTATATATATATATATATATAGTTTAATTAAATGCTACTATATATCTTTTTGTAGTAAGAAATCAGTGGTGCATATTTCATTTTCTGCCTCTTTTATCAAGGTACTTGAATGCAATCTAGATTTACAGATAAGAATATCATTTAGCAACTTTGAATAGACAAACATTAACTTGAAAACTTTATTACTGTTTAAATAAGAATTTGGTGGGAGATAACCAAGAAGACAATAAGAAATGCCAATGGGGTCAAAGAATGATAGCTCATACAATTACCAAATCTCAGATCTATGGTTTTTGAGTTTCAACCTGACATTTATAGTTTTACACCCACTCTTGCCTTGGTTCAACCCAAATTAACCCTCATATCAAGTAGCTAGTCTCTCATAAAGAGTCTATTCAATATTTGCTATAAAGATTTATTCTTAAAAATTTTTTTAATTCTTTTATTTTTTTTTATTTTTTTTCTCCACTAAATCTAGAGACTTTAACTAAATCTAGCTAGCAAGATCCATTTGGTTAGAAATATTGGAGGAGGCTACTAAAGAAGGTATATATATTATTATGGATTTCATTTCTTGAATTATATATTTTTTTCATTAATAAATCATCTACTTTGTTGGATTATGTCGACTTATATGAATATTCCATTATTAAAGAAGAAGGGTCAAGTTCTGGTAACTCATGGTTTGACACATGGCTTGAAAAATCATATATGAAATAGATATTTTAAGAAACCGACCGTTGAATTAGATGATCTGTTTATACACATCATATTTCCTAAAGATCACATTGATCCATCGGCTATTTTTAAAAAAAATATATTACAGTTTTAAAATAAATTGTAAAAAACTATGGGAAACTTTGAGTGTAGAATGGATTTTCTAAGTACATGGTTGGGTTTATCTTCATTATCAATGCTATCATATACTCATCTCTCAATAAACACAACCAATCTATCATTCAATGGGGTCTGTCCGTATGTGAGCCTTTGATACTTTGGAGTGTTGACTGGGTTTTCTGAGTCCATGGTTGGGTTTTTTACTTTTTCACTTTTCTACTTTTGTTGGTTTTGGGAATTGGGAGCGGTAAACTGTGGCGTGGGTTCGGGCTTAAAAGGAAGGAAAATAGGGGCATGTGAGAAACGGAATGGGACATAAATTTTTTTTTTTAATTCCCCAGGTAAAAAAATTCCAAAAATCTCAAGAGGGATATAAATAAAACATCCAAAAATCTAGGGGGCTTAAATCTAATTTCTTTAAAATTTCAAAGTAAAAAAGTAAAAATAAAAATCTTAGGAGGGCATGAGCCACCTCTCAATAATGCGTGCCTCGTCTTGCTCGTACTAGTCACTTACGATGGGCAAAATCACTCGTAAATTGCATCTATTTAATAATTTAGACCCTAAGATTCGATTCTAAGACCTCTATTCATTCATGAACTATGATTCTTGATTGCCAAATCTATCTTAGCATGTTCTTTCAATATCTAACTCAAAATAAGATTGTTTTTTTTTTTTTTTTTTTTTTTTTTTTTTTTTTTCAAAATTATATGAAACTTTTTCATTTATTTTTTTTTTTTTTTTTTAATTCCAAAACCTATCTTAATATCACCAAGATAATAAACTAATGGAGTAATTTTAAATAAAAGATTCGGGTAAGCTTTTAAATTTATTCGCCATACAATTTCTGATCTCCGTTTCAATTTTAATGAACTTTATTAATATTTAGTTGGTAAGAATTTAGTTTTATATTTTTTCTACTATTCAAATTTTTTTCACCACATAAATACTAGATCATATATTTTAATAGTATTATCAACCATAATTATGAAATATGTTATTTCTTGTGGTCACTCCTAATAAATTCATATTTAAAAAACAATGGATTTTATTTCAGAAATGATCCTATTAGAACAAGCTGATTTTTGAGAAAGTCAGCATGAAGCTAATATGTATTTGTGGGATTCTTATTTTGAAAATTAGCTGTTAGATTAGATACAATGAATAGGTATATAAGGCATACCAAAAATTATAGTAATCCAAAGGTAAGTTTTTTTACCTATTACTGTAATAGGTATTTGTGGGATTTTTATTTTGAAAAACTGACTGTTGGATTAGATACAATGCATATGTAAATAAGGCACGCCAAAAATCACAGTAATCAAATGGTCAGTTTTTTAAAATATGTCACTGAAAAAAACTGTAACAGTTTTCAGCAGTCGAAAATTTTCACAATCCGTAAATAGGGCACTGGGCGTGTGCTACTGATGTCAAATGTGACATCCTCTCATAATAAGCCATACCTATCCAACAAATAAGATAATGCATAATTTGACGATTTTGATTTTTTGAGATACTGGCACTAGCTCACTGTAATTTTTGACAGATGTGACATCCATAATAAAAGTATCTAATCTAACGATCGGTTTTTCAAAATATACATCCCACAATTATTTATAAGATTCATGCTCACTTTCGGGAAAGTCAGCATTTGCTTACTAGATCAGGACTCGATTTTGCCATTCTCCTTTTTTTTTTTTTTTCCTTTTTCTAAAAAACGTGATGAAAAAAAAGTAAAAAATCCACCGTGGACTTAAAAGGAAAAGAGAGAGAACATGGTTTTGAGATTGCCACGTGGCGAACTTTGCCCTTCAAGCTGAGAAAAAAATAAATCCAACTGAAGGAGTATTTACAGTCATTTGCCACGGCTGAGAAAGAGAGAGAGAGTTCACAACAGCTTCATGGCCATGGCAGCAGTAGTCTGCTACTGCAAGCCTTCCCCATTTCTCGGTCAATTCCCATCGCAGCTCGTAAGCATCTTCTCCCTATTCGATATATATTATATACACACACACACCGACACACACACACAAGCATATACACACAGTGATGTATATACATGTATGTCCCTATTATACACTAATAACTGTTGTTGTATACGAATGTATAAATTGATTTTAGATTTTCGAAGGATACATTTTTAGATTCTGGGAATTTTTTAGCATCTAAGCATCTATTTTGGATTTTGTTGTACTGAATCATGTTATAATTGAAGTGAATGATTCTTGATTGGAATAATATTTATATGTGTATATTATTCTTGATTGGGTTCTATATACATTTGTTTGTTTTGTACAAATTTTTGTTTCATACTGTGTTTTTATTGGGAACATTGGGATAATTGATCAAATATGTTTCACACAATATTTCTTAGTTGTAATAATTGATCTTTGATTATTGAGTTGTAGAGGAAATCATCATTTAAGCAAAGCATTGGGAATTCAGTTCATGCTTCTACAATTAATGCCATATTTTGGAGATCCAAGAAAGCTGTAGAGCCAGAAGAAATGGATCTTTCACTGGGGGATTTCACTTTGACAGGGTCAGGCCCAGAGGTGTTTTATTCTATTTTTCTTTTTGTATTGATTTTCTTTATTTTATATAGCACTGGATTACTGTAGCTAATGCCATTTTTGTATTATTTTCATATTCAGGAAGTTTCAACTAAAAAGATATCAATTTCTGTGGTTTCTTCAATCTCAGAGATAGCATCAAATGAGTGGGACGCATGTGCTTTGGATGCAACAGGACTTGAAAAATTTAATCCTTTTCTTACTCATGGTTTTCTTTCAAGCTTAGAGGAGTCAGGTTGTGCAGTGAAGGTTTGTTCTATAATTGCTTCAATACTCTTTCCCTCATGAAGTACTATTATTATTCATTAATCTAGGGCTTATTTGGATATTGCATGAAATAAAAAGGGAAAATTACAGTTTACCCCCCCTTCATCTTTTCCTCATTTACACATTGCACGCCCATACTTTTTTTTTGCAAACACATTGATACCCTATTGTTTTGATTTGTGGCACTCTTTACCCTCCCATCAATCAGCGAATTTAGCATGCAATATTTACCTATTCTAATTTGGTTGTTATTGGCTGAAATTTTTATCATAGGATGTTGGCGACATGAAGTAATTTTTGGTAAAATTTAGTAATTTTTCTACTTGTAGATTATTAAATTCGCCAAAAATAGCATATAAATCAGAAAAATATGAAAATTTGTGAGATGATAGAGGATGATCCCAAGTTGTCCTATAAATTTCTATCACTAAAAAACAAGTCCACCAAAGCAATTTTTTGGTCAAAGAATTAAATGACTGACGGGTAGAATGGTGAAAAGTGCCACAAATCAAAACTCTAGAGGGGTCAATGTGTGAAAGAAGGCTATAAGGGTGCAATGTGTAAACAGGTATAAGTTGAAGGATTGAAACTGTAATTTCCTCTAAAAAATGAAGTTCTATTATTATTTATTGAGCTAGGGCTTATTTGGGTATTATATGAAATAAAAAATTAAAAAGGGGGTCTGTTGTTTTTATAAAGCACTCAGTGAGTAAATTTTGGGCAGAATGACTCTACTTAATTGCATGTATTGGACCATTTATTGGATTCTGAGGAAAGAAGTCGTTTCAGTTTTTTTTCTTTTTCTTCTATGCTTTATTGTGATAATTTTATTTTATTCCTTTTATGTGTGTGTATATATATATATATATATATATATAAAATTATATATATTTTTATATTTATTGCATGACAACTTTTCTTTGTTTTTAGAACATTTTTGGGATTATGAGAAAATTTCTTTTATTTTTTCTTCTTTTATTGACTGTTCTATTTCTTCTTCAGTTCTTCTTTTTGTCCAAATACACGCTGGTGCACACTGCACACAATGATTTCATTCTAAAGTTTTGATTTTTTTTTTTCATCTAAATAAAGGATTTTATTTTCTTTTGTGTCTAAAATGCCCCCAATCATAGAGAATTCTACATTGAGCACTGCTACTGCTGCTTTCTTGAAGTCCCGGGCCTTACAAGTTATGCTTCTTTGGTATTATTACCTGGCTTAGATGAATATTAGTACATGTAATCATGATTTTAATTTACAGTCATTCTGTTTTAGTGAATAAATTTGTACATAATATAATGATATTATTTACTGATGTAAAGGATATTTATATTAGATTCCACCAAATCCTGTGCCTAAAGAATCAATTTGTCTCTTCTTACGTAACAATTCAAACTTAACCAAAAATTCTAAAAAACCCTTAGTTTACCAGCGTTGAGTAGTTATCATAACTTTGTGAAGAAGGGCATGTGGACAAATGCATAAAAGTTGACCTCTTTTTGAGAAATGGCACCTGTTATAACTACGGAAAGAATTCACAATTAAACCTAATATATGAATCCACTATCTCGAGCAATTCTAAGAGAACTTTTTGACCTCTTAATGTTGGCAGAGCAAATGGTCAAACACCAATTTAAAATGTATGGGAGTGTGTGCTCATGTTGAATAATTTTGATAGAAAGCAGTATGACCACTTTACGATGACTGATCAAGTGGTCCGACATTTATTTATAATGTGTGGGAAGCATGTGTATGTGCTTATGCATGCTGGAAGTAGATACCATAAAATGGCTTTAAGATTTGATTTCATATGGAATTTCTTACCTTTGAAAATTAGAGATTACTTGTGTTTATTAGGGAGTTTTTATTTATTTGTTTTGTCATGCAAGATTCAGAGATAAAATGAACAGAGAAATGTTGAAAATTTTAGTTCTGTTTTCTGGAAATGCCATAAGTCATATGATTAGAATATAAAAATAAGTTAAAAAAGACGACCTTCTTCTATAAAGAAGATGGCCCGAAGTGGTTGGAGGCATTGCCAGAGAAGAGAGGCCGGAGATGCTGCTGGAGGAGGGGATTCTCTCACACTCTCATAGCTCTAGGTTTCCTGTCAAAAAGACCCATTCCTTGTTATTCTTTTCCAGTTTAGTCCTCGCACTTTTTTTTTTTTTTTTAAATGACAAAAGTTCTACTTTATTATTTAATCCATCAGAATGAATTATTATGACAGTGTACCATAATATCAGAATGTTTTCAAATTTAACTTGTATAATATTTATATGTAAATATACGTATCATTTATACGTACCCAGTTTGATTATTTTTGGCTATGTCCCTGTATCTTAAAACTTGAGAATTTAATAAATCAGATTCCTAGGCGCATGCTCACATGCGACACTTGTACTTGAGTTCATGTAACATAGAACCTGAGTTTTATTAACATCAAGAAGCAAGCATCTTGCTGTGGTCTTAGTTTGAACTTCCAAAATTGGGTCTGTCCATGAATTAGCTGATTTACACATCTTATTTTTTTCCCTAACTTGTCAGAGTTGAACACTTTATGGGAGATGTATAGTATGATTTTGTTGAAGTTGCATTTGTCTAAGAGAAAGGCAGTTGTTGTAGTTGCAAAATTGTGTTTGCATTTTGTTGAAATTCCTTGTATTGATTTAGTTTTCTGGTTTAGTGATTTGTTCTCTGTTTATTTTTTCCCTTCATTATCTAAATATCCCTGACTTGTTATAATTATGGATCTCTAATTTGCTTTTAAAACCTTTCAAAGTAATGCTCTCTTGCTAAGTCCTGTGCTCTAGTTGTATATTTTTCGTATAATTTGTCTTTTTTGAATGGTGGGTTATGGATCCTACACTGTAAAGTTTTCTGGGAATTTCGAAGGCATCTCTCATCATTTTTAGAAAATAATACAACTTCCTACTCACCTCCCTTCAGGTGTCATAAATTATGTTTCGTGTATTTGATCATAAGATGAACCTGCTTATTGTAACCTTTATTTTGATTTTGTGTTTGAATCAATTTCAGGAAACAGGGTGGATACCGCAGCATATTGTTGCTCGGGATGAATGTGAAAATATTTTAGGTGTTGTACCACTCTATCTTAAAAGGTTTAGCATCTGCTACACATTTTATAAAGCATGTTCTCATAAGAGTTTCTTCTACAATTATTTCTTTCCATTTGACTTCTTTGTTCTGTCTCTTCAAATCTGAATATGCAGCCATTCGTCTGGTGAATTTGTTTTTGATCATTCTTGGGCCAATGCCTACTACAGTTATGGTTCAAGATATTATCCAAAGTTACAATGTTGCGTTCCTTTTACTCCCGTAACTGGTCAGAGGATTTTGGTTAGCAACTCCTCATACAAAGACCAGGTCTTTGACATTTTAATCTCTGCACTGAAGGATCTGACGGCCAAGGTACTGGATAAATCAGCTGGTTTTTTCTTTAAATGTGTTGTATTATTCTCTTATGACTACATGCCAAGCCAAATGCATGCGTTCCATCTATTTGTAAATGTTTTCTCCTTTTCTTTCATTATTATATATTATCTGAAATAGCTGTTTCTCACTTCAAGTAAGAAACAGCAAGGGTATGCATTCCACGGGTGCTGTTCTCTCTGGGAATTTCTCTGTTTTTGTTGTGTATGATTAAGTATGCAATATCAGTTATTCTCTTTCATTTCTGCATCCAATATTGCAAATTCGCTATAACTTCTCTTTTATCAACTGTTACCCCTGGTGTGATTTGTCAAGGCGCATGTAATTTAATTCAGGAGATCAGTTTCCGTATATACAAGCAGAACCTGTTGTAGATACAGGCCCTG
>JAESVK010000471.1:0-11149 GCA_017140935.1 Hamamelis virginiana | reverse complement strand
TTTTTTTTTTTGAATTGAAGCATTTTTGGAAAAGATGACATATCCATTTCTATCAGAAAATTATGAACAATGAGATGAAATTGGAATTTTTCAATGCCATATTTGACTGCCAGAATTTCTTTGAAGGTAGAGTGGTAATGAGATTCAGCTTAAGAGAAAGCACCACTTTTATAGCCACAAATTTGTCTTTTGCCATTAATCTCTTCAAAGAGAGCAGATGCCCAATATTCATCAGAAGCATCTGTCTGGAGAATTCTTTTTCCTATGCCAGGGATTTGCAAAGGAGATAATTGTTTCCCAATTTCCTTTAACTTCTGAACTGCAGTGGTAAGTGACTGATTCCACTGTGGATGATTCTTTTTCAAAAGTTGAGAAAGACAATTCCTGTGAACAAAGGCTTTTGGAATAAAGTCGGCAATATAATTTACCACACCAAGGAATTGTTGACTATGCTTTACTGAATAGAGTTGATCGGGAAAGTCACATAATTTTGTTGCTATGTGAGGTTGTGGGACGTACTTTCCATCAACTATCTGCATGCTAAGAAAGTCAATAGTAGACTGAGCAATTATCATTTTACTTTCTAAAAGCATGATTCCATTTGTCTTTACCAGTTGGTAAAAATCTTCAAGTAACTTTGCATGGGATTCAATAGTGGGGGAAAAAAGCAAGATATCATCAATATAAATCAATGCATTTGACAGTAGTGGTCTGAAAAGTGAGATCATTGCTTTTTGAAAATGGGATGGAGCATTTTTGAGACCAAAGGGTATTACTGTCCACTGATAATGATGATCAGGGATGCAAAAAGTAGTTTTGAATCTTTTATCAGGATGGATGCCTAATTGCCAAAACCCTGCCTTAAGATCAAATTTGGAGAAGATCTTACCATGAGAAAGATGCTGGAACAATGAAGTTTTATTAGGCAAAGGAAATTTGTCATCAGCATGGAAATTATTTAAATCTTGGTAATTGACAACCAATCTGAGCTTTCCACGAATTTGTTCAGAATGCTTATTTACATAAATAGCTTCACATGCCCAAGGGGAAGAAGTATCTTCAATGATTCCTTCAGAGAGAAGAGATGAAACTTATTTCTTTGCAAGAGAAAGGTGTTCAGGATTCATTCCTCTATGAGAGGCTTTTGTAGGAATGACATCTTCATTCTTCTTTAAAAGGAGAGAAACAAAATATGAAGAGTTTTTCCACAAGGGATTTGGATTTTTGAGGAGGAAATCAGAATGAATATTTGCACAACAATCTGAAATCAACTTGGCTTTGATGGAATCAAAAGTGTCAAGGACAAAGAGATGGGGAATCTGAGTCCATGTCATAAAGTGTTGTCTGTATGATAATCCTTGAGAGGACCATCTAAGACCAACAATTTTATGTAAAATATTGAAGCCAATAAGAACATCTCTACCAGTGAGAGAAGAACCAAGAACTTGATGTCTGACTACCAGATTAGAAAATAATCTGATAAGAGTTTGTTTGCTAATCTTTGTGATCTGAAAAGTTTCACCATTTGCGGCTCTGAAAGTCTGATTTTGAGGAAGCCAGTATTCATCAGGAAGAATTATTGGATTAATCATTGTTGCAGCAGCACCAGTATCAAAGAGAGCAATTGCAGGAATTGGTCTTGAATAGGTGTCTGGTATGATGAATATGAGCAATGGGAGTTGGATGAGAAACTGGAAGAATCATTGGTTGAGCAGTAAAAATCATGTCTAAATCATCATCATCATCTCTTGAATCCAAAGCCCAAAAATCCAAAGTTCCTCTTGTCCATTATTACTCTCAAACCATGAACACCATTCCATCCACAAAAATGTTCAATCCATTTTCTCATACTCCAACCATTCAACCCCTGGTATCTGTTCATGCTGATAATAATCCTTTCAAAACCACAAGCCTTTTTTCCCCTACTACAAGTTTTTTGAAATCTAAACAACAGCCAGAAGTTCCTCCTACTTGAGAACTTCCTGATCCTCTTATTGGAGCATCCTCTACATCAATCACTGATGTCATGCCTGTTAAAAACCTAAATCCAATTACCTCATTTCTCATAAACTTCTTCAAGAACGTTATGAAGCAGGAGATCCTTCTGTTGATTTTCTTAGTGAATCCTTAGGAAAGTTTGACTATTATGTTACCTATGGTGACTAGTCAAAAAAGCCTCCAGTACCCAGACCTCTCAGATGCAAAACAGAACATGTCCTACCACTATCTCAACCATTTGTTTCACCTTGTAAACCTTCACTCAATCCATACTACCAAAAGGTTCTGCCTTTGATCAAAAGAAATTCGTCCCCAATATCTTCATCTGTTTCTCCTCCACAACCATGTTACATGTTTGACCCTTCATCTTCGTCATACTCAAATGAATTTCCTCCCTTGGAAAATTTTGAGTACCCACAACAAAATACCAAACATGTCTGGAAAATAAAAATTCCTGCTGGTTCTCAATCTGATGGCATTCCAAAGACAGTCTCTGCAGTTGAAGCAGCTCTCAACTGGCAAGCAGAAAATTCAAAAGCTCATAATCATGCCTTGCAATAGATCTTAAATAATCAGCAATAGTTGGAAACGACTGTTACAACAAAGCTTTCAGCAACTGATTCCTTGATGGCTGATTTGAAAACCATAATTCAGACTTTTGAAGCAGAATTGAATCATATAGTAGATAATGTCAAAGACTTCAAGATTTCTTTTCCTCTCATTGGTCAAAAAGTAAAAGAGTATGTTCAAGCTTCTAAGTTTGATCAGTTTCATATACCTGTTGTTGAAGAAGAGCACTTTGTTACTCTTACTCTTCCCAGAGAACTCATTCGACCTTGGCAACAGGAAGGTTTTACTCACCTTCATTTTGGTGCTGTTCGTCTTGCTCTTACTTTTCATGGCAGAAAAAGTCTTCCAGCAGTATCAAGAATTGCTCTTCTTGATTCAAGATTAAAAGAGTACCAACATGCTGTCATTGGAGCTCTTTAGATACTTTGAATGCAGGCACAGTTTTTGTTACTTTATTCCCAAATTACAACATGCCTCTTCGAGATCCTCATCTCACCGATGCTTTAAAAGTCCAAATTCAAATCACTGGTGCATCTTAAGTTTCTAACACTTTTGCAGCTACTCTTCATTATCAATTGGCCTACAGACTCCAGAATCATGCTTTTGATCTTGCAGTCCCTGATATCTCTCAAACTGATGAAGCTTTGCATATACAGATTGATCCAAGTCTCACTGCTACTTGTTCATTTGTCCCTAGACAACTCACAAGGGATCGGTTATCCTCTCTCATCCCTGAGAGTTGGCTAACTAAATATGAAAATCTTCATCAAGCAGTACAGCCTGTTCAGTCTTCTACTCCCATGTTTATCAGAAAAGAAAATGGTCTTGTTGAAACACGGTTTTCTTCGTCAACAAATTAAAGCCTGATCATGTTTATGTGTTCCCTACTTCTTTAAACATGCTTCAACCGGTCTTTTATGAAAGATCTGCTTCTCCACAGTGGAATCAGTCACATACCACTGCAGTTTAGAAGTTAAAGGAAATTGAGAAACAATTATCTCCTTTGCAAATCCCTGGCATAGGAAAAAGAATTCTCCAGACAGATGCTTCTGATTAATATTGAGCATCTGCTCTCTTTGAAGAGATTAATGACAAAAGTCAAATTTGTGGCTATAAAAGTGGTGCTTTCTCTTCAGCTGAATCTTATTACCACTCTACCTTCAAAGAAATTCTGGCAGTCAAATATGGCATTGAAAAATTCCAGTTTCATCTCATTGGTCATAATTTTCTGATAGAAATGGATATGTCATCTTTTCTAAAAATGCTTCCATTCAAAAAAAAAAATTCTTCCTCATCCACAACTCCTCAGATGGGCAAATTGGTTCTCCCAATGGAATTTCACTGTTAAACATATTTCTGGAAAGAATAATATTCTCACTGATTATCTTTCAAGAAATCCTCCTCCCATCACTTCCATAGTGCCTCCTCTTTTGTGTATCTATCCAATTACAGGAGCCTCTTCCTCTTCTTCTTCCTCTTCTGGAAATCATGACCCTGACTCACTTGATGAACTTTTCTCATTGTTACATCAGCCGTTAGATTTCATTTAACTCCATCCAATGGCTTTGAAGCCACGTCCGCACTTTGGGCAAAAAACGGACGTCCTCACTTGAAAGCCAAAATATATATATATATTGAAAAATCCAATCTTGACTTGATTATATTGGTTGAGATGCCAAAATCAAATTTTGGAGAAACTCTTAAAGGTACTACTGGTGAAATTTTGAAATTGACTAGTGGAAGTTCGGGCATAAGTGAACCCACCCAAGAAAATTCGAGTCTGGATTTGCTAGTGATTTGATCATAGATCATTATGTAGTGATCGTTTTAGTGTGGCCAATCCTATATTAAAACTACACTAAAAAATAAAAATCAATAGAAACTCAAAATATTTGAACCAATTAATTTTAGAAATAACAAAAATACAGAAATGTTAATAGACCTCCATATGGCTAGCTGTAAAATAAATTTTAAAAAAGTATCGTTGGATTAGAGACCCCTCTTATGTATGTCAAGCCTATCAAAAATCACAGTAATTCACAGTCAGTTCTAAAAAAAAAACTAATTGTGAAAAAATAATGATATTTTGAAGAACATAATAGTCACTGTTTTTTAAAGTGACATTTTTTCAAAAATTGCCGATGGATTACCATGATTATTGCTCAAAAAATTGAATGAGAAACATATTATTATTGCTAAAAAAAAAAAAAAAAAAAATTTCTTTTAGTACCCAAGTCAAGACAAATAACTAAAGACCTTTAGATCACCTCAAGCCTTGTGTGGTGCCATCTCAATAGTAGATCACTACATGATGATCTAAGTTCAAATCATTAGCAAATCTGGACTCGGGAAATCCACTTCTAGTTGCATTTTCTACCTCCAAGTCTAGCTCTAGTACCCACTCCTTTCTCCTGGTCTAGCATATTAAATATGTAAAAATTGTATGATAGTAAGGCTTTATTTAGATTAATTTTATTTAAAATTATTTTTGGGAAACTATCTCTTCACATTATTTTTAGAATAATGTTTAAACTATCTCTCCGCATATATATCTATCAAAATTTTATAGTGGAATTTATTGTGAGTCGTGACAAATTAAAGCGCTAGGATGACCTAACTAGTTTTGGTCAGCCATTCTATCATCCTTTACGCTCCGTTTGGTAGGAGGATGGAAAAATGGAAGAAAGGAAAGTAGGAGGAATGAACTTTCCTTCCTCAGAGAAGGGAAACCCTTATTCCTTCCTGTGTGTTTGGTATGATGAAAGGAAAGTGAAATTTCTTCTTTCTGCTTGTTTGGTAAACAAGGGGGAGGGAAATGATGTATTGTATTGAATTACGATTTTATCCTCTCATATTAAAATATATTTTAAATGCTTTTAATAATTTATTAAAATGTTAAAAATGATTTCAAAATAAAAAATTAATAGAAAAATAAAATAATTAAGATTAAGAAATAGGAATTTTGACTTTATTCCAATTTTTTTTTTTAAAAAAAAAGAAAAAAAATTTGGAAACCTCTTCCATTGTGCGTGTATATATATACAGTGGTCTGGGTGTATATATATATAACAGTGGGTTGGGTGATTATATATATATAGAAGTAATCTAGTGAGCATATGTGCACTTTAACTAAAGTCAGCAAATAACACAAGCCCTTGGATTCTCATTCACTTAATGGAAGATTCATCTCAAGATTCCAATCCAAGGGTTTGTGTTCTTTGCTTACTTTAACTTAAAGTGCGCATATGCTCACTAGAACATTTTTCTATATATATATATATATATAGATACAGTGGTCTGGGTGTATGTATATATAACAGTGGGTTGGGTGATTATATATATATATTCATCTACTCTGAAACGAATTGGTGTGCAGTCTCTAAGTTGGATCAAATTGAGAAAGATGTTGGCTGGGCTTGCAGCGGTCCTTGCCGGCGACGATAGCAGCGGTGAGGAAAGAAAATATGGCCGGCGATTGGGGGTTTTAGTAGAAATTAGAGCGCAAAGTCGTCATTCTATCTCACAGTTGCTTCTTCTTTCCCCTCATCCGACCGAATTTGGGCGGATGCCATTTGATGGCGCACCCCTCCAATCTTCCCTCCATTATTCCCTTCCTTGTCCCCTCCCTTCCATACCAAATGCATCCCAAAACCCCCTTCCTTCCACTATTCTCTCCTCCCCTTTCCATCCACCCATTCTTCCCCCAAACCAAACAGAGCATTAAATTTCTGTTACATTAGTGGGGATTCAACCGCTAAACCTAACTTAATTTTAACTCTTTCCCCTTTATACCGTCATCAACTAGGCTAGCTCCTGTGACTTAAATACGACAACTATAGTTTGCCCCCCTATTATCAAGGCAGAGTTCATATGATGTCAACGGATTGGGATCCTATATGGGTGACCTTTTCTATTGAACTCGATCAATCTTTTGTAATTGGATTTATTTTCTTTAAATTGTGGGAATATATAGTAGGGTTGTAAATTGGAGAGGATCCTATTTGGGAGCCTATATAGCTAACCTTTAGAAAATTAAAAGCCCAATCTTGTTTCAGCCAATCTGCACGATCTATCGGTCTACTTGGTTGAAATATTAGGATCATTTTTTGAATTTCATGGCATCGGTCAACTATCGAGTAGCAGCACACTCTCAAAGTACAGCAAAGAATGGACTAAAGAAATTAAATGGAGAAATTCAAAAGTTCAATACTAGTGAAAGAATGGTTTTTATTTATTTATTTATTTTGCTAGGATTAATAGTTAGTTGTTAATTAGGATGAGAAGAATAAATGGGCCAATCTTCACCTATGAGGAATGAAATTTAAAATTAATCTCATCACATAAAGGAAAAGACATAAACTACTGAAACAAAGCTCATGCATATATGTTTAAAGAATGGTTTTAATTAGGGATGTCAATTTTGCAGGTTCATTCGAGTACCTATCCCGCCCCGCCCCTATTAGGATGAGTTTGGGGTCATCTTAATAGGGTCAGGGACAGGTTTGAGATTTTTTTTGAAAACCCTATAGGGTTTGGGACGGGTTCAGGATGCAGGCTTAAAAACATGCCCTGCCCCGATTATATATATATACAAAACTACTGAATTAGATTTAGTAGGAGTAGAAAATTCAAATATACCTAGACCATACTATACCACAGAACCTACGGAACCTGTTAATTCGGATACTGAGACACAAGAGACACCTCCCATGTCTCCTACACAGTCTCAAATGGATCCACAGATCTGTGTTATAGAAAAAGCCTTTGTTATAGATAAAATGTTTTTGAGAAAAGATTTTTATTGTGAAAACAATAAATGGCTAGAGTTTGGTACTCAAGAGTTGGTGGGATAATTTCTTTCCTAGAGTTTGGTACTCAAAAGATACCCATCGGTCCTTTGGCCAGATCCAAGGAATCTTATGCTATGAAGGATACTAAGCCCAGACAGTCTTGGGCTTCCATGGTAGATGAAGAAGAAGCAGCTCAGCTTGCTTTACAACATCCATTTGATATATTATCTGCTGATTATCAGCAAAAGGTTATCAAAAAGAGTCAGAATGCATTTCCGGCATTGACAAAAACATTTTCAGATACAGCTAGATCAGTGGCAGCTTCCAGCACCACTTCTCCAAAATCAAAATTTTTTGAGAAACCTCAAAAGCTATCTATCATGGCTATTGAAAAAGAGTTATATGATTTTATAAAACAGCCTATTCAGATAGCACAGTTAATGTTTGGACAAAAATTTCAGTATCCAACCTCTGAAAAAACTCAAAAGTTTTATGAATTCATTTTGATTGATACTGATTTAGTTACTTTTAAACATTATCCAGATACTCGTGATCCATCCCAGATAAATCATACCACTTGCAAGATATCCAAAATACTTTCGTTATCAGCTTGGGGTGATGCTCCTTATCTCCCGAGAAAATTTTCCCAGAGATTTGAACCTCAATGGTTTAACTATTGGGATTACCAGCAAGCTTGGTATAATGCTTTTTTCTTTCAGAATAAAGATCACCGTCACTCATGGATGATCTTTTTCAACAAGAATTTTTCTTTATATATATATATATATAATATTTATTTTATAGGTATTTTACAATTAAATCCCTCCTTGATAAAATGAGATTTCAATCATGCCCCTTAAGGGGTTTAGTTTATTTTACTCTTCGAAGTAGCAATTATCTTTAATGTTCATCGATGTATTTTATAATTTGTTTTGGTGTTGAGAAAACTGAATAAAGTAGAAAGAAAATAGCTTGTGAAAATCACCTCAACTATGTCCAATATTATATTTGGTTAAGTTGAAAATGATTGATAATTTAATGTTCAAAGCTCTAGTTTCGTTCTTTTCTGTTTGTGAGGCATTACTGCACATGCATAATCTTTATAATTTTTTAAGCTTATTTAGTATT
This sequence comes from Hamamelis virginiana, assembly GCA_017140935.1. Lineage (NCBI taxonomy): Eukaryota > Viridiplantae > Streptophyta > Magnoliopsida > Saxifragales > Hamamelidaceae > Hamamelis > Hamamelis virginiana. The sequence goes on along the minus strand of JAESVK010000471.1, from coordinate 2,663 downwards.
ATTATTTATATTAGTTTAAAATAAGCTATGCCTCGCCCCGTCCAAACCCGTCACGCCATAGTAAGTGGGACAGGACGGGACAATAATGGGATTTGGTCATTTAATTGGGACGGGATCGAATGGGATTTCCAATCCTGACCCGTCATAGGTTTGGGACGGGAATGAGATGAGATTTTCTTAAATGGGACGGGATTAGGATAGGGGTGACCCGTCCCAAACCTGCCCCATTGACATCCCTAGTTTTAATTAGTAAGCCCACCCATGCAAATTGTAGAAGAATGAAATTCACTTTGTCCCACATCGCGTAAATGAAAGACTTGCTATAACTTCTTGTCTTTATGTGGACAATGCTATGCATCACTACAAAATATCGTGAAATTTTAAAAATGTGGAAATTTTTGTGCTTTCTTCTTGTCTGTATATATCAAAGAGAATGGTGCATGTCTAGTGAGAGAGCAATAGAATACTGTGGGAATTATGAGCCATATATGATAAATGGCTTGGATATATAAGTAAATCAAGCCCTACCATATTAATAATGTAAAATATTGCTCTTCGTAATTTTATTTACTCTGCAAATTCTTTAATTTGATACAAGTAATAATTTCATTACAAAATATTACAGGCGATTAGGCGAATAACAAAGTAGAAACTGTAGGAAATAAAGTGGGTAGGAACTAATTAATTTCACATTGAAGATAAGACAATAAGGCTGGAGCTAGCTAATACGTTAGTTTCAAATTTTGAAAGCATTAGTTAGAGTCTTGCTATCAAATCCCTTGCTGTAGAGCTTTTCTTTGAATTCTGTCTGTGTAAAATTGCGATAAACAGGTGGATTCTCCGGCGACAATAACTCCGGCAGAGGTCCATAGTAACCACTTCCCTTCCATTTGCTTACGTGATAAAATATGATAACTGAGATTCGTGCTTCCTTTGAGGAGTTGGCCAACACCCGATGTTCTACGCTTTGGTACTTTCCATTTGAGACTATCTGTACCCAAAACAAAACAAAACAAAAGAAAAAAAAAATTAAATCACTGAGCCGACAGTTAGAGAATAATAAACTAAATTGTTTAAACTAAATTATGCGTATATATCTCCTCTACTTTTATAAATTTTTTAAAATTGAATCATTTAATTTGAAAATTTTAGGATAAGATTTCATCCATCTAGGATTACGCGCGCTTTGTTACCTGAAGAAAGTCTCCAACGTTAATAATCAAGCCGCCAGGAGCAGGCTTCACGTCCACCCACTCATCCCCATGCTTTACTTGCAAACCCGGCACTTGGTTTGGCAACAAAACCGTCAAAATCCCAGCATCAGTGTGAGATGTAATACCCATCGTCAAATCCGGCTGCGGACAATACGGATAAATGGTCCCCACAAAATATTTGCTATCAGTCAATTTCAAATCTTTGAACTTTCCAGCCTCTAATCCTAATCCTTCAGACAACAACTCCCCTACATTCTCAGCCACCTTGGTTGCATGCTTTACCCATGCAACCACCTCTCTCCTGCATATCTCCGGTATCTCCTCCACCGGCGGTGGCATTTCCGGCACCATCATCACTACTTGAATTGAGTCGTGCCAACTCGCCGCCTTCGATTTGTACAAATCGTTGTTGTGTATATACTTCACGAGCCGTTCATCTTCACGGCCGTAGAGCTTCGCCTTCGTCTCCGTTGGTTGATCGTGGAATGCTTTAATGGCGGCAGTTGTCTCGTCGAGTACTGATAACGGAATGCCGTGGTTTATCACTTGGAAGAATCCCCAATCACTAGCGGCTTCTTGGATTTGCTCGATGATCTTCGGCCGGTGAATGGCGGAATTGAAGTTGGAGAGATCGATCACCGGAATTCCGGTGGTCGGCGAGGAGGAAGATTTGAGATCGGAGAGAGATTCCGGTGGATAGACGAAGAATTTAGGGATGGAAGTGATGCCGGAATCGGAGAGTGCTTTGACTCCAATTTTGGACTCGTCGAATTCTTTTGCTTCCTTCATCCGGTCGTAGCCGGGAGTCACATCGGCAGCTGCCATCTTTCCCGTCTATGAACTGAAAATTGGTGGAAGTAGCGGGGGTGATGGGAAATGGGGTGGTTAGTTATAGAGTTGGATGAGAGAATGGTGAGTGGAGAAAGGTGGTTAATGTGAGGATTAAATTTTAATGTGTAGTTAAATTTTTTTAATTAATTTTTAATCAATCATAAATGATAATTAAATTAGTAGTATTTTAGTTAGTTTTATGTAAAAATAAAATTTTTAATATTAAAAAATTAAATTAGAATAAAAAATTAATTAATTAATTTAAAATATTAATTTTTATAACACAAGGAATAAAAATACTTTATATGCTCTTATGCCAAATTTCAAAAAGTTGGTCAATGTTAGGTGGGTGGAATCTTTTGATTTAATGACACGTCATTGTTCGAATATATCCTCTCATTAGATTCATCCACCCTAGGTTCAAGACTTAAACTAAATAGAGTATTCCTCTTAATTGTTCTTTAAAGGTGGGTTGCATGTTGTCTCTTATTTTTATTATATGCGGATAAAACGAAAACTTTTGATGACCGACTAAGAAAATAAGAATAGTGGGAGTTGATCAAACAAAGTTGTATTAAATAAGAAAGTTGTTATATTTTTCTCTACTGAAATAGTGTT
>JAESVK010000469.1:453198-483525 GCA_017140935.1 Hamamelis virginiana | reverse complement strand
CGAACAAGGAAATAACCTCCCTTGTTTGGGCTGATCAAATTTTGGCGCCGTTGCCGGGGACTATTGCACGGTTATAGAATTTATAATGGATCTTGTTTTAGTTGTAGCTTAGGATTTTATTTTCCTGTTTCTACTGATCTTCCCCTCTTCTCGATTCAGGTTGTTGACTTACAGGTCCGTTGAAGATTTTGCGCGCTAAGGCAAAAGCCAAATTGCTAAAAAAAAAATAAATAATAAATAAAATTTTTGCCCAAGTGTCAAAGTTTTGGATAGGACCGCATAAAGATTAGCAATCGGGACCGAGGGGAGTATCTTCTCATCTCAAGTTTATTTTCATAATCTTTTCAATTCACTCATTGCATCTCATTCATTTGGGGGGTTATTTGCATGCACGGTAGAAGGTCTGTGTCTTGTGACCTACAACCGTTTGACCTAGAGTTAGAAAGTACCTTACGTTCTCTTCGAGCGAGTCGATCCGATCTAGGGTCAGAATTTGTCATTCCAATGGAAAACCATGGTCAAGACCCACCTCGACCTGTTGTTGTTCCACAGCAAGTCCAACCAGCACCTAGGATGATTAGAGACCACTTTATGCCTGGTGCATTCACTCCACCTTCCTGCATCCAAATCCCTAATATTGAAAATGTCCAGTATGAGATTCGTCATGCCACACTTCAAATGTTACCAACCTTCTATGGGTTGGATAGGGAGAATCCATACGATCACCTTACTGAGTTTTTAGGGATTTGTTCCACCATTAGAATTCAGGGTCTCACTGCTGATGCCATTAAACTCCTCCTATTCTCGTATTCTCTGCGAGATAAAGCCAAGACCTGGATTAACACCCTTAGGACCACAGAGCCTGTTACCACTTGGTCTGACCTTCAGACATTATTTCTGGCTAGGTTCTACTCTATTGGTCGTACCACTCAAATGAGGTATGCTATTACCCATTTCGTTCAGAGAGAGGGTGAGTCGTTTCATGAGTCATGGGAGAAAATGAAAGAACTCCTTCGATTGTGTCCCCATCATGGTATTCCTGATTGGCAAGTTGTCCAGTCCTTCTTCCAAGGTCTATATGCTAAGGATAAGAGTCTAGTGAATTCTGCTAGTGGAGGTGCTATTTTAAGGAAGAGTGCCGAGGAGGCATGGGACTTATTCGAAATTCTCAGTGAGGATTCTGTCATCATGGCTTCGATGAATCAAAATGATAGAGGTTCGTCTTCAACTTCTAATTCTAGGAAGGGTGTGTATGAGGTAGAGAGTACCACAGTGATAAACCAACAAGTGGCGGCATTGTCTATGAAAATGGATCAACTGCTTGCTGCTCAAGGTCAACCACCTAGGACTTTTCCTTCATCTGTCACTCCAGTGAGTGCGGTGTGTGACATCTGTGCAGATAATAGTCATGACACTCTGTCGTGTCCTATGGCTCCCCAATACCCTGAGTTTGTTCAGGAACAGGTCCATGCAGCCCAAGGGTTCTCTAACCCAAGGAATGATCCTTACTCAAATACTTATAATCCGGGATGGAAGAGTCACCCTAACTTGCGGTGGTCTCAACCTTCCCAAGGGACAGGAAACCAGTTCCAAGGGTCGAGTAATACCTATCAGCAAGCCCCTAGGTCCAATTTCCAAGGGGGAAACTCTAATGCTGCCCCACCTTATAGACCACCTCACCTTCAGTCCCAGTCTCCAAACCAAAGTGTCCATCCTTCACAAACACCTCAAAGCCAAAGAAGTAGTGGTTTCGAAGAGCAAGTTCTTAAAGCTCTGAAAAACATTGAAGCTAACAGTCAACTCCTGAGCTCCCATTCACAATCCATTGCTAAATTAGAGACTCAAGTTGGTCAAATCGCGGCTACTCTGAGCCGTCGAGAGGAGGGAAGACTTCCGAGTCAACCCATCAATAACCCTAAAGGGGCACACTTGGCTGAGAGTTCTTCTTCACAGGACTCGCATTATCATGAGGAGGTTAAAGCGGTCACTACTTTGAGAAGTGGAAAAATTGTTGATAATAAGGTTGAGGAGAGAGTTAATGAGGATGGGAATGTGTCTAGAGTTCCTAAGGTTGGGGAAGTGAGTGAAAAGAAAAAGAGTGAGAATGAGAAAGGGAAGGGGGTAATGAGTGAGCCTAAGAGGGATAACTTTCCCTCTAATTCTGATGATCCGTTGGCATCCTATGTGCCCAAAGCTCCATTCCCATCGGCGTTAGTTGCGCCTGTTAGAGGAAAGAAGAAGGGAGCGTCTTTGAGTGAAATGCTAGAAGTTTTTAAGCAAGTGCACATTAATCTTCCACTCTTAGATGCCATTAAGCAGATCCCTTCTTATGCTAAATTCTTGAAGGACTTATGTACTCAGCAACGCAAGGAGCGTGTGCATTTCGCTAAATCAGCGGTCCTCTCGGATGTAGCAAGTGTTGTGGTTCAGTACCACGTCCCTGTCAAACGTAAAGACCCGGGTACCCCGACTATTCCATGCTTCTTAGGGAGTCACTATGTAGACCGGGCCTTAATTGATTATGGGGCCAGTGTTAATATTCTTCCATACTCTGTGTATGAGAAGATGGAGCTCGGTGAGCTCAAACCTACACCCACCGTGTTACAGTTTGCCGATAGGTCGACCAAGGTCCCTAGGGGTGTGTTACAGGATGTGTTAGTTAAGATCGAGTCTTTTGTCTTTCCGGCCGATTTTATTGTTCTAGACATGGAGCCTGTAAATACCACTAGACCTCAAATTCCTGTCATCATAGGTCGACCTCTTCTTGTGACTGCAAATGCAGTCCTGCATTGTCGGTCGGGTATCATGGAAGTTTCATTTGGTAATATGAAGGCTAAGCTTCAAGTGTACCATGCTGTAACGCACCCTCATCACTTTGAGGAGTGCTCATTTGTAGATGTCATTGACCATGCAGTCGAGGAGGCTTTGCCTTTTATTCTGTCTCAGGATCCTTTAGAGTCATGTCTGGCACATTTTAATTATGAGGATTTTGATATTGACCAGTCTATTCTAGAGGTGAATCAGATTCTCGAGTCAACTCCTGCATTAGGCAACCTACCTTGGAAGCCTAAAGTCGAGGCCTTGCCTCAATTGTCTAGTACTTCCATGCCTACATCTCTAGAGATTGCCCCGAAACTTGAGCTGAAACCTTTACCGGCAAATCTTAAGTATAAGTTTCTAGGTGATAATGATTCTTTGCCGGTTATCATTGCTTCTGATTTGAGTGTAGAGCAAGAGAGTGAACTCATGAAAGTTCTAGATGAGAATAAACAAGCCATAGGGTGGTCGGTTGCCGATCTTAAGGGTATAGATCCATCTATTTGCATGCACCGAATCCATCTTGAGGAAGGAGCTATGCCTTCACGGGAAATGCAGCGAAAGCTCAATCCCAACATGAAGGAAGTGGTTATGAAGGAAGTCGTGAAGTTGTTGGATGCGGGTATCATCTACCCCATTTCTGACAGTGCTTGGGTAGCTCCTACCCAAGTTGTGCCTAAAAAGTCCGGTATAACTGTAGTTGCTAATGATGAGGGTATTCTAGTCCCTACTCGAGCTACCACTGGGTGGCGAGTATGCATCGACTATAGGAAGCTTAATTCTAGGACTAGAAAGGATCACTTTCCACTTCCATTCATTGACCAAATTCTAGAAAAACTTGCGGGGCAGAGCTTTTATTGTTTTTTAGATGGTTATTCTGGATATAACCAAATTGCCGTATACCCCGAGGACCAAGAAAAGACCACCTTTACTTGCCCTTTTGGCACTTTTGCCTATAGGCGCATGTCATTCGGCCTATGCAATGCTCCTAGTACATTCCAAAGATGTATGACGGCCATTTTCTCTGACATGATTGGAGATTTTCTAGAGGTTTTCATGGATGATTTTTCAGTTTTTGGTTCATCTTTCGATTCATGCCTCTCTAATCTGTCCAAGGTCCTAAAGCGTTGTTGTGAAACCAATTTGGTCCTGAGTTGGGAAAAGAGCCATTTTATGGTTCGTGAAGGTATTGTCTTAGGACACGTGGTGTCTAGTCGTGGTATTGAGGTGGATCGTGCAAAAGTTGATTTAATTGCTAAGTTGCCACCCCCTACCACGGTTATGTTAGAGGTATGCCCTAAAACCAATCCTAAAGGGCATATCAATTTCATATTATATGTATTTGAAGGTACAACTTATCGTATGTATTTACATATATATGATAAGGTCCATGAATAAATGATAGAAGAAATATGTATCTCAAAGTTGTTGAGATATGGAGACTCATATTTCTAGTACACATTTATTCTAAACGAGTTCCTACTCATAGGATTATTAAAGTGGATATTTAATAAACCGTTAAGAGTAGCACAGATTTAAACTGGCTCCAATGGGAGGATAGGTAGTCTTTCCTATCGGTGTAGTGACACTATAGTTAATCTGTGGGTGCATATTAGAGAATATGTACACTGAACATGATCTGCAAGAATGTTCTTATGGAGATTAGTCAAAAGAATATTCTTTTGTTACGACCATTGATTTGGTAATCCTTAGACCTGAGGCACCATAGTTATCTTATGCATAGGTCACTTGAGTTTGATAGTATCTCGTACATCCTTAACCACAAGGGTGTAATCGGTACTCATTGGCTCTAGTAGGGTTATGTATGAAGGTAAATGAGTGCGCAAGAAGGAATCATCACTTTCATCTTTGATGAGAGAGAATGTCAAGGTTCGTTCTCAAAGATAATTCTCAGTGTGAAATCCATGGCCATGGTGATAGGTAAACTGTGAAAAGTGTTTCATGAGTTTATCTTATTGAGAATTATATTTTGTGGAACATTTAACAAGTTGTTAAGATATGGTTTGACTTAATAACCATGCCTGAATATCTTAACAGTGACATTAGGGGATGAAGGATTAAGTAACATGAAGGGTTCATATGGTTCCGCTATTCACCCACACCTAGGGTACGTCATGATATGTTGCTAGATGTCACTCATGACCAGTGTAGGCCTATTGATAAAGTGTTATCAATGAGGGCATAATTGGAATTATTCCAATTGAACCTAAAAATAGAAACTTTCTATTTTAGGAGACATAGAGATGTCCCTGTCCACTGCTAGGTTGGGATGAACCCAAAGGGTCACACACATAAGGACACAAGTGAGTTCTTTAAGTTAGGAGAGGGGTTAGTTTCTAATTATATGTAACTTACTCGGGCTCTTTAATTAAAAGTTAATTAAGGAGGACTAAGTTGCAAAAATTAGAAACCCTAGTATTTGCCTATAAATACAAGGTGAGGGTGCATGCTAGCACTAGTCCACTCAAACCCTAATTAAAAGAGAGGCTTTTGTTTTATTCCCTAGAGGAGGCCGGCCCTAGTGGCTCCTCTCTCTCTTGGCCGAATTTCTCTAGCTCTCTCCCTCTCCATCTTGCATTGATTCAAGTGTTGAACAAGTGCGGGAAGCATGAAGGGTCTTGTGTTCGTGTGGATACCTTGGAGGCTTCATACACTTTGAAGCTAGGATGCGATCGAGGTTTCAACAAAGGCAATCATCAAGTAAGTCAATGTTTTAAAGTTGTTTAATTCATGTACTTGTATTATTCATGATCCGATGCTTGTTTCGATTTCCTGTATGAATATGTATGGTGGGATTCTTGTTTATAATAAAATTTTTATAGTTTGTCTTCCGCTGCGAATCCTCCCTGCACATATTCTTTCAGGTTAAGCAGATTAGGTCCTTCCTTGGACATGCCGGTTTTTACCGGCGATTTATCAAAGACTTCAGTAAAATCTCTAGGCCCTTGTGCAATCTTCTTGCCAAGGATGTTCCCTTTGTCTTTGATGAGGCTTGTCTGAAAGCCTTTACCACACTGCGCTCTCTCTTGAGCACTGCTCCTATTATGCAGCCCCCGAATTGGTCCTATCCTTTTGAGATTATGTGTGATGCGTCTGACTACGCTATAGGGGCTGTTTTGGGTCAAAGGATAGATAAATTTCCTCGAGTTATATATTATGCTAGTAAAACTCTTGATGATGCTCAAATGAACTACACCACCACTGAAAAAGAGTTACTAGCTGTTGTCTATGCCTTAGATAAATTCCGTTCTTATCTGTTAGGGTCAAAAGTCATTGTTTTCTCTGATCATGCTGCTCTACGGTACCTTCTGTCCAAAAAAGAGACCAAGCCTAGGTTGATTAGATGGATTCTTCTCTTGCAAGAATTCGATTTTGAAATTCAGGATAAGAAAGGATCGGAGAATGTAGTTGTTGATCACCTATCTAGGATTCTAGCTGATAAAGATAGTGATACCCTTCCGATTCGGGATTCTTTTCCCGATGAGCAGTTATTTACAGTCTCTCAGGTATCTTTGCCCTGGTTCGTTCACATTGTTAACTATTTAGCTACAGGGCTTATACCATCTACTTGGGCCAAACAGGATAAGGATCGATTCTTTTCACAAATTAGAAATTATTTTTGGGAGGATCCTATTTTGTTTAGGTACTGTGCGGACCAAGTGATCCGCCGATGCATCCCTGAGAATGAGGTGCATGAGATTTTGAAGTTCTGCCACACTCTGGCTTGTGGTGGACACTTTAGTGGCAAGAAAACCGCGGCTAAAGTTCTTCAATGTGGTTTCTATTGGCCTACCCTGTTTCGAGATGCTATGGACTTCTGTAGGTCCTGTGATAATTGCCAGAAGATGGGCTCTATGTCCAAGAGAGATATGATGCCTTTGAACCCGATTCTTATAGTAGAAATCTTTGATGTTTGGGGTATTGATTTTATGGGACCTTTTCCCATCTCTCATGGTTTTGAGTACATCCTAGTGGCTGTGGATTATGTGTCTAAATGGGTAGAGGCAGTTGCCACTAGGACGAATGATCATAAGGTAGTTCTGAAGTTCCTTCAAGAGAACGTGTTCTCTCGATTCGGATGTCCTAGGGCTATCATTAGTGATGGAGGTTCGCACTTTAATAATAAACCTTTTTCGGCACTTGTTGCCAAATACTCCATTACCCATAAAGTCGCGACCCCATATCATCCCCAAACTAGTGGGCAAGTGGAAGTGTCTAATCGGGAGATAAAACATATTTTGGAAAAAACGGTCATGCCTGATCGTAAAGATTGGTCTTTGAGACTTGTCGATGCTCTTTGGGCTTACCGTACAGCTTATAAAACTCCCATTGGCATGTCCCCTTACCGGCTCGTTTATGGAAAACCTTGCCATCTTCCTGTTGAGCTTGAACATAAAGCCCTTTGGGCTATTCGTCAGTTTAATTTCGAGATGAAGGAAGCGGGTTCTCACCGCCGACTTCAACTTAGTGAGCTCGAAGAAATTCGCAACGAGGCATATGAAAGTTCAAAAATTTATAAGGCCAAAATGAAAGAATTTCATGATAAACATATTACTCGAAAAACTTTTGAGCCTAATCAACGAGTTTGGCTTTTTAATTCCAAGTTGCGATTATTTCCGGGCAAACTAAGGTCTCGATGGGATGGGCCTTACACGGTTACCAATGTCTTTCCCCACGGTGCTATTGAGATTCACAATCCCCGTAATGGTTCTTCATTTACGGTGAATGGCCAAAGGCTCAAGCCTTACATTGAAGGCTTTGGGAATGGGGATTTGACTCGGGATGGTATGGTGGTTGAGTCCATGGATCTTGAGGACCCCACTTATGAGTTCGACTGAGAACTACCTCTACGTCTGGCTGAGGACGTTAAATTTAGCTCTTCTTGGGAGGAAACCCATGTTTTAACCTTAGTTTTTATTAGCTTTTGTCGGTGCTTGAATTTTCCGTCCTTCTCGGTCCGTTCTTTGATATTCTCCATCATTGGGGACAATGCTAGGATCAAGTTGGAGGGGGTGTTCATTCTTCACCATTACTGTCGTTTGAGTCTTTTTCTTTTTGTGTCCTGTTCACTTACCATCATTGGGGACAATGTTGGGTTGTAAGTTGGAGGGGGGTCATGTTCGTATGCACTGCACATGCATTTATCGTTATCATACACTGTTCATTTATATGTTCTATGATTGCATGTGTGCTATGAATATCTGAGTCATTTTTTTTTATATAGTAAATCAATCTATTATGCTGATTTCCCTTACTTTCTTACATATGTTATACCCATTGGATCATAATGAGTGTACTATAAGGCTCTAGTGATTTTTGAACTCGTTCTCAAATAAGACACATGCACGACCCTAGGTGAAATGTTCCTCAAGGTATTTAGTTTATGAAAGCTGACTTTGAAATAGAATGGAGACTTATAACCTTATATGCTTTATTTGAACCTTTCACATTTTTTCTTGGGTTATATATTATTCATTAATCATTTTCAGCGTATTTAATTTCTTGTTTTGAATTATGCATCGATGTTGCTGAATTATATGCACATTATATCTTGGATAAATTTTGATCATTTTGGGAACATTATGTACGATTGAATTTGAAATCAAGGCTTTCTTTTGAGTCCTTGAGCCTGTGTCGTTGCGTCTGTCGAGTCGAGTCACCACTTGAACCCATGTTCGGGCCTCCATATCCATTCATTCTTGCACTTAGGTTCCTAAGAAAGGTTTGGTTTTGGTTCTAGATACTCGATTTTTGGTTTACGACAGTTTTCGGGCAGTTCAGGAATGAAAAGGAACAATCATCAGTGCTAAATATGCCGAAAGTCAGTTGTCAGGTGAAATTTTTTGTGAAAAGGGTGTTATCAGTGTTTGGGGAAGTTGTGGAATGAAGAAAAGTGAAAAATGGTGGCAAGTTGGGTTGATCGATAGTCTGGCTATCGATGAAAGGTAGGGCCTATCGATAGGCAGTGGGGTATGCAGGAAAGTTTTGACCCCTATCGATAGCTAAGTGATTAGCCTATCGATAGGCTGGCCCAATTAAAAATATTTTTTTTTTTTAAAAAACAAGTCAAAACCCGTTTTTGCCTAAAACCTTAAAGCCTTGTTTTTTTTTCAAACCCAAATCACCCTCTGTTCTCATCCCGCGCCTACTCCAAGACCAAACCCCACCACCACCGGCAACCTCCATCACCGGCGACCTACCTTAACCAACCGCATCCCGCCGGCAAGCTCCATCATTAACCAACCGCATCCCGGCAAGCTCCAACCTCGCCACCGCCGGCAAGCTCCATCACTGCCCACTCAGCCTTGCCGCGATTCCATAAGCTCCTCACCACAGACCAGTCAACCGCCGGTAATCCTTCTCGTGCCGTCGACCATCTCCGGGCTGACCCAGTCTCTGCCGTTAACATCCATCAACCTCAGCCCTAGTCTCCATCTCTGTTTTCAAAGGCACATGCATCACGGCCGGTAAGCTTTCCCAAACCACTTCAACCCCAAATCAACACCATCCATTATAAAATCTAAATCCCTCTAAACCCCATCACACCTTCCTAATTCTTTAATTTTCCCCAAGTCATCACAACCCCACCTACCCAAATGTTGAATTTTTGATGAAGTTGTGATGATACTGTGAGTTTGACTTGCCTACACATTATTGCCAATTGAATTGAAGCTGTGGTGGGGAATGAACTAGGGTACTGAAAATGGTTTGTTGATGGATTGATAGACATTTCTGTTTTGTAGATTGTAGCATTGGTTGAATAGGGATAATCTTTGGATTGGGATTTTGGGAATTGGTTAATATTGGCCTGTTGCAGTATTGATGGTGTATAATTGGGGATTGTGTGGTTGATAGTGCAGGCTTGGGCGTGTGGGTTGCAGAGTTGTGTTGAAGTTATTTTTCTCTGAATTTTGGTTTTTGTGACTGAAAGTTAGTGAAGAATTTGCTGCTTTATTGGGTTGAGATAAATTATTGAATTGTTGTGACTAAAGTCTTGAGGGCTAAAGCAGATATTGGAACCATGGCAAAATTAAAGCAAACCGCTCAATCGGTTTCGAAAGGGAAAAAGGACAAAACTAGGGTTGTACAGAAAGCTAAACCGGCACCTGTCCCATTGAAGAGTGCACAGACAGCGGTTCAGATTGCCCCTGCACCTTCTAGGCCTCGCCGAGCTGCGGCCACTTATTCAGAGAAGGGGAAGAGGGTTAGGGATGAGTCGTCAGAGTCGAGTACCGACTTCAGTGACTCCGCTTCGGACCCAGGATACAGACGATCAGCTGGTGATGATTTGGGTGCATATTCTGATGATGTAGAGTCTGTTGATGCACCTGCACGAGCTACGAGACCAGCCAGAGAGGTTGGCACTCAGACTCGGCGTATGCCTGCTACTACTGCTCCCCCTCAGAAGAAGAAAAAGGGAAATCTGCAATCTTGGGTAGAATTTATTGAGTCTCGCAGGTTCAATTGCGAGCGATATGTCAGTGCCACTTCTTTTGGCGAGGACAGTGAGATAGTGCAGAAATTGATGTGGCGTGAGTTGACTGCTTGGATGGAAAAGGGCGAGGGATACAAACCCTCTTTGGTGCGCCAGTTTTACATTGCGGCGAGGGAGGATGAGCTTGATGACGAGACTATCTCTGATGAAATTGGAGACCACACTGTCACGGTCACCGTGGATATGATTGCCACCCATCTGGGGTGTACACGGCCCGTTCCATCGTCCGTGGAGTTTCCCCATGGAGGCTTTCCTCTGAAGGGCTCTAAGGCGTGTGCTGACCTCGCTTGCATTGATGTGAATAAGGGAGAGGGAAAGCTGTTTTCCGCCGGTAACATGAAACCTGAATATGCGGCGATGAATAAAATCTTATTTGCAAACCTTCGACCCCGCGGGACAGACACTTTAGTTTCTTTGGAGGCCATGCAGTATTTGGTCGAGTTTATGGCTGAGACGACTATGGACATCGCACTTCTGATTTTCAATGAGATTAAGTCCTACATCACTGCCCGTCCTCGAAACAACATGCCTTTCCCCCAAATGATTACCAAATTTTGTATAGAGGCTGGAGTGGATTCCGAGGAGACATTTTTATGGGGCGAGGGCCCTATCACTCCGGTTACTATTGAGCGGGCTCAGAAAGCCGCTAGAGCACAGGCTAGTGGGGGAATGAAGAAGAGGAAGAGGCCGGTTATCTCTGTTAGTGAGCCAGGATCTGAGCCACTCGAGCCATCTGTCGAGGGTGAGCCATCTAGCATGCCTGCGCAGTCTAGTGTTGAGATCATGCTTCAGCAGCTACTAGCGGGTCAGCAGACTATTATGAGAGAGCAGGAGCAGATTCGAGCTGAGTTGCAGCGTCAGTCTGCCCGGCAGAGAGTTCTTTGGCGTATACAGCAGGAGCTGCCTCTCACGGTTGCTGATTTTGCACTTTTTGATGAGCCTGAGGAGGTTGGAGCTGATATCCCAGCTGGGGATGCTCAGGCCGAGGATGTGGCACCGGAGGGTCCACAGGATGAGATGAGAGCTCGAGTTGAGCAGCACTCTGAGGCTGATGAGGGTGGTGATTAGTTTTAGGTTGAGTTTTCAGTGAGTCAGTCAGTCCTTTTCTTAGTCCAATCTGGAGTCAGTTGTTTTTGGGGTATAGGTATAGGTATAGGTATAGGAGGATGATTTAGGGTAGCTTCCTGAACCATATTATTAAATCATCCTAATTTTGGCAAACCGATTCTTTTTGTAACCCAAGTACAATACAGCTAATACAAGTCCTTGGTTTCTATTTTAATTCGGCTTAATGTTCCCTGATGATTATTATTTATTTCCATGCCATATGTGTGTTATCAATTGGTGAATGTTGGTGCATAATTGTCTTATTTCAGTACTCTCTGTTCTTTGAGCTTTATGTATAAGTTTTTCAACTTATATATTCTTTGTGGGATAATTCACATTCTTCATACCCATTTCAGTGATACATTCTTTTTGAGAGTGAACACCATAGAGAGAATTTGAAGTTGAAATTCACTACAGGGTTACTTTCATGAGCTTTAAACACTACAGGTTCATTCACCTTTGGTTATGACCACATACACATTTGAGAACTTCTTCATTCAGAACTAAACCTAGTAATACACGAGTTATGTATTTTCAGTGGTGTAATATGCATGTTATGTTCGAGTAATCAAGCATGGGATTTGTTTACCTGTTGGGTTTGCATGTTTCATTTAGTCTTTTCTATTTTGTTTATTATTGAGTCAGTCCTTATGTTTGTGGGTGTCATTTCTGCAAACCCTCACGAGACTATAACTCGTCCACTAGGGGTAACCTAGGGGTTTAAAGGCTTGTTGCATGCGCTAAATGCAATCGCGATTCCCTGCGAAAGTGGCTTTTATTTTGTTTCATTGTTTATGGATAGTTAGTTTTTCTTTAATTTATTTATTTTAAGATTCAGTGGTTTGCTAGGGACTAGCAAAGTTTAAGTTGGAGGGTGTGATTGCTCTGCAATCAATACACTTTTTGAGTCTTTTCGACTTATTATTACCTGATTTTACTTGAACTTTGATATTGAATAGTTATAAACCATGAACTTAGTGTTTTTCCTCGTGTTGTGTAGGAATTCTTCATAAAAGCAGTAATTCGAGCACTTTTGAGGTGGGTTCTCTGCAAATGATCCCGGATGAAGCTACAAGCGGAGTCAAAGGGAAGGAAAAGCACTCAAAAGGATGCAAGGAAGTACCTGGGCACCTTCTGGAATCACAAACAAAGCAAACTGGGCGAAATGAAGTTGATCGATAGCCTGGCTATCGATGGCCTATCGATAGGGCTTGCCTATCGATAGCCAGAAGGCCAGCCTATCGATAGGCAGCATGCTGATTGTGAAAGTTTGCATCCCTATCGATAGGGCATCCCTTGCCTATCGATAGGGGGGTCCTCGGGAGTCGTGCCCGCGATTTTAAACTGTTTTTTATGTAATTTTTGGAGAAGTTCATTTTAGGTAGGTTTGTTACACAGTATTTAAGGAGATTTTTGAGACTTCTTGGAGGCATCCAGACTTAACCTAGCCTCTCTAAGACTTCATCTCTCTCTCTCACTACTCTACCATCTCCCATACTCCATTCAACTTGGATTTCGGCTGCGCATGGAAGGAACGAAAACCTCCGGCGATTCAGCCCCGACCATGAGCAGCTAAACTCTTATCCTTGGGTGTAGATGAAGCTTGGTTAGTGGTTTTATTATGCTTTGATTAAGGTTCAGGTTTTGTAATGAGTTTATGATAATTGTACAACTTTGAGAGATTGCCGTTTACTGCAATCCGTTCATTAATAAATCTTTTATCTTTCAGTATGAATGTTCTCTGTGATTATATTCATATTGGTTGTGCAATAGTATTAATCGAATACGTTTGTATTCAGTAGTTTGCTCATACTTAACTAGGATAACCTGTGCATGCTTTGCTTGACAGGTTATGCCTTATTTTGATGAATAAACTATATGAACACAAGCGTAATATATTATCGATGATTTAATCTTGTAGTTTAAATCATCGCCGATCATAAATGGTTGCGAAGCCTTTGCATTAATCACATGCATGATAATTCCCTAACTAAAGTGGATTCGAAACCCGGGATTTTCTCTTAATTTGATTTAATCATATTCTCATATTCTCTAGTCTAAACAATCAACCAACTCTTCAAAATCAAGAATCTGTTTGGTAACTAAAATCAGAATCAGAATCAGTTCTCATAACTCAGCCATTAGTCCCTGTGTTCGACACCCGTGCGAAAACTATATTTTCAACGAATTGAGGTTCTAAGCACGAGTAGTTTTATAAATTTAAATATTGATCACGAACAAGGAAATAACCTCCCTTGTTTGGGCTGATCAGTGACTCGATCTCCTCACAATCATGGATGAAAGGACAATCTTCAAAGCCCCAGTTTGGTAAAGATGGAGTTGTAGGTTCAATTGGATAGATCGCCTCGACTTCATAAGTATGCAATTCGAGACACAGAATCGCCTGCTCGGGCTCTCTTTCAATAACTTGTACATACTCAAACCCTGACAATAACACTTCTGATGACTCATGGCTGATCTCACAGATTGGCACTCGAACACTTCGATTCATCTCCATATCCCCTTTCAAAGTGACTACTGACCCCTGATAAGGAAACTTAATCTTCTGGTGAAGTGATGACGGTACAGCCCCGGTCGGATGAATCCACGGTCTTCCCAAAAGCAAATTAAAACTGGCTGGCACATCTAGGATCTGAAAATCAACATTGAATTCAACTGGCCCAATAACAACTGGAAGAGTCACCATTCCCACAACTTCTCTGCGAGTGTTGTCATAAGCCCTGACAGTCTGTCCTGATGGCGAAAATTCAGATGGTTCAATCCCCAATGCAGTAGTAGTACTGAGCGGACATACATTCAATGCTGACCCGTTATCAACCAAAACTGAGGGAACTCTCTTTCCCATGATATCCACTGTGATGTACAAAGCCTGTAGATGATTACTCCCACTCTCGGGTAAGTCAGATTCAGTAAACGAGATGGATGGTCCATGATGAACCGGATTTACCAAACCTACCAAACCCTCAGGGGACGTATCAATAGGAACCTGCACCTGATTGAGCAAACGAAGCACCGTTTGTCTGTGTTTCTGTGAAGCCATGAGCAATCCCCAAATGGTAATGTTAGCCTGGGTTCTCTTCAACTGTTTCAGTATTTCTTCCTCTTCTTCTATGACATATGATCACTGACCCTTCTCTAATTCCCCCAACGGATTACTGGCTTCCAAATGAGCTGGCTTGAAATGGCGTCCGCCTCGGGTCAGATGGTCTACTTCCTCATCATTAGCCCACAAATTCTCTACCGTCTCAGGTGTGCTCATAAGATCCTCCCACTCAATCATACCAATCAAATCTCTACCTTCCCCGGTGATCTTCGCGACTGAAGAGGTTCTATTCTCAAACTGTTTCTGCATCATATCTTGACTCAACCCTTCAGGGGAAGAAGGAATAACTGGTTCAACTTCTGCAGGCAAATCATCCCACCCCGTTGGAATGATAGGTTCATCAGAAATCTTTCTCGATGAATAGAGCACGTAATAATCAAATTTACCGCTTGATTTTCCTAACAATCCGACCTCTGGGTCTCCCGCTAGATATCTCTCCTTCAACTGACGTTGAGAATTCCCACTTCTAGGTACTTCCTCGAGAACTTCAGGTTGCTCAGGTTCTTCATACTGATATAACTCTCCATCATCAAGTAAATCCTGAATCAGTTTCCCTAAAACTTTGCAATTCTCCGTGTCATGCCCGAAGATGTTGTGGTACTGGCAAAAAGGCTTATGGAAGCGGGGTATAAGTGGGGTAATGAGGCCTTGGGACCGGGCTTGGTAAAAGGCTTCTGTTAAGGTAGTTTTGAGTGGGACATATGGGCGGATTGGGTGACGAATTTTTGGGTCGTCGAGCCCCAGGGCGTTGATTTGATCTGGTGGTGGTACAGCATGGGTTGGAAGAGGGTTACTGGTGACATTTGGTTGACTTGGTGGATTTGGTGGGGCAATGACTTTCTTGTCAATGAGGTCTTGGATTTCATGGCGAAGGCGCATGCATTGGTTGGTGTGATGGCCCTTAGATTGGTGGAACTGACAATACTCATTCTCCTTGAAGTTTCTGGGTAATGGATCTGGAAGAGGCCGGGGTTCCAAAGGGGTGAGGAGACCACGTGCCTTCAATTTCTCAAGGACACGTTCTAGGGGCATGTATAGATTGGTGAACTGGCGGGCCGGCTCTCTAGCTTGGAATGGGCGGTTTGATTGGGTAGCTTGAATAGGTTGGGCAATGGTTTTGACTTCTGGGTTGGGTTTGCGGTTGAGAGGTGGTTGGCGGTTTCTGAAAGGTTCTTTTGCCTTGAGAGCCCCACTAGCCAGAGCATCTTCAACTTGAGTACCGGCAATAACAAGGGCTTTGAAGTTAGGGAAATACTGTAAGAACAAATACTTGTTGTAAATGGGCAAGAGACTCTTCAACACCATCTGCACCTGCTCATCATTGGTAGGCCTGTGGGTCATCTGCGAAGCTTTCGCCCTCCATCTGGAAATGAAGGCAGAGAAACTCTCCCTCGGTTCCTGCTTAGTAGTCTCAAGATCCCTACGAGTCACATCAATCTCAGTGTTGTACTTGTAGTGATTAGTGAACTCATTGCAAACATCCTCCCATGTCTTCAACTTAGTCTCATCTAAGGATAAAAACCACTTCGAGGCTGACCCTTTCAGTGATTCATGAAACATCTGGGCCAACAGCTCATCATCGGCTCCACGAGGTTGCATCGCCCTCATATACATCTTCAAATGTGTTTTAGGGCAACCCATCCCATCAAACTTCTCTAATTCCGGCATTTTAAAACTGAACGGCATACGGGCCTTGGGGAATAGTGAAAAAGATGTCACATCAACCATGTCATCAGACCGACGCATCCCCTTCAGGGCTTTCTCTAAGGCTTCAACCTTACTCGACAACAGGATCGGATCCTCAGAGAGGAATCTAGATCCACTGGGCTCGCCATCCAGATTGATGGGCTTAGACTTGGCTCCTGCCTGGGCCTTGGCACTGTCATCAACTTGGACTGGGATAGGTGGATCAGAGGTACTCTTCGGGTTCTCTAAGTGGGCCTCCCTATCTTGATCTGTACTGGTCTGTTTATCTTGGGACATTTTCTTAATCTGTTCAGTCTCACGGGCCAGGGCATCAATTCGGTCCATGATAGCATTCAACACTGTAGCAGTGGTACTGGATTCTCCGTCAGCCATTGAGGATACACTCGGGGGTTCAACACTAAAAAGACGCCCTCTAGAATCACGACGCCAGGCCAGAATTCTACACCATGAAATGAGCTTTTTTAGAAAAAAGGGACAAGTCCATGATACTCAAAACCTATTGACAGACTATCAAAGAGGTGCTATCCAAATAAAAGACAAGGAGAAAGGGGAAAACCGTCCTATCATAATTCCAACTCACTTCCCTATTTCACAAGGGCATTTCCTTAGAAATTAGGAAATAAATCGAAATCACCAATAGGGAAATAAAACATGATTACAGGGCTCAAAGAGCAATTCTAATGACCAGTCCTTCATTCTTAGGACACTTTCCTTTGAATTGAAGGTCTTAGTCAAAACAAGCCAAAACAACCTAGTCACAGAAAAGGGTATGTACCTTTAGAATATTCTCTTCCATCCTCAAAATAGTCCTTTCATTCTAAGGACCAAAATCCTTAAAATAAAGAGCCTATATTAAAAATATCAAAGTTTATCTAAGGGTGACATATCCCTAAGTTCTAGCATTCACAAACAAGGCTCACATCAAATTGGGACAATTTTGGCAGCATAACGACGCAATTATGTGCTAAAAGAAATTTGGCAGCATAACGGTGTAGGTATGTGTCAAGGGAAAATTTCGACAGCATAACGGTACAGTTAAATACCAAAAGGAATTTCGGCAGCATAACAGTACAATTGTGTCTCGAAATTTCGGCAGCATAACAGGTGTGTGCAAACACTGTAGGGTAGAGTGTCCTACTTGGCTGTCTACATGGACTAATGCAAAAGGTGGGTTCAAAGGTTCCTATTGTAGACCAATCCATATACCTAACCACATGTGACACATGGCGTGCCGCGTGGGTCAAACAGTACTGATCGGTCATTGATATACCCCGAAGGGTACTTGACAATAGGTTGATGGTTTCGTCATGATTGCCCTAGTGTCGAGTGGAGACAGAGATCAGGACTAGACCATCGTTTGGCAAGGCAACATCGTCCTATCACACAATGACATGCAGCTAATATAACTAAAATGATATGCAGTCACACAAATGCAAGTGGTTGATTTTAATTAATTTAAGAAATTAAATAGCCCAATTAAATCAATGAAGTTTAGCCCTCGATATCCCCAGCAGAGTCGCCAGTTCTGTGGACCAGCTTCGTGGCGGGGCTTTGATGGTGGGTCCACATTATTACCGGGCGATGTGATTAGGGGGGTTTAGAAAACAAAACAAAAGAGTCGCCACCTTATTTTTAAGGAATAAGGAAACCATGAAAAATATTTTATTTTTTAAATCAAAACAAAACAAACTCCATTTTCAATGAAAAGACTGTCTACAAAACAGAGTTGGATCCGGGGGCTAGGTTACGACGTGGGAAGGTTCCAAGCTTTCACTTGTAGGCACCCACCTCGCCCTAATTAAAGGATTTCTAATTTATTTGGGCTATTTAAATTTCTCAATGCAAACAATCCTAAATAATCTAATCAAACAACAAAATAATGATATAAATGCAGTAATCTATATTAGTTATATTAATAAATAAATAAAAATATATACAAACAAACCCCTAAAACCTAGGACACCCTACGGGCATCCTAGGGCGGACTTGAGCCCTATTAGCGCCTACGTAACTTACTAGTATCACCTAGCAAGTATCAAAGTCCACGTAGTTCGACTACCCTAGGACTCTCCTATTGTAATCGATCACATCATCAAAGGTATTTCAACCTAATTCAAGACTCTAACTTCGACAGTTTTTGTTTGTTTAAAATCATTTATTCAAAATCATTTCAAATTAAAAGACTTTCTTAAAATCCAAATATTCTAAAACAATTCTTATCTTTAGAATTCAATTCCAATTAAAAATCTTTTTCAAAGATTTTCAAGAAAACAAATCATATGGGAGGAATTTCATTCCAAGGTAAAAAATCTTTAAAACATTTCAAATCTTTTGAAAATCAATTAATAATCAAATATCTCATAAAATCATATTTATTTCATAAATATTGCATCAAAAATCTTTTAGGAAATCTCTCGAAGATAGACTCTTCAATCAATTGAAACACACAATTCAAATCATGATCTTTACAACAAAGGAAATTCCTAGGGAAGGTCAAGTGACCTTCCTAGCCTAGGGTTTCTAACTAGCCCTAAAGTTAATCTAAAAACCCTAAAATACTAATGCAATGCATGCTGAAATTTAAACAAATAAGCATATAATCAGTTTTAAAAATGCATGAAAATGCCCCTAAATGCACACTAATTAATCTATGTGAACCTAAGCATATTTCTAAGTTGGATTTAGCCTCAAAATGATTTTTAGAATAAATTTAAGGACATAAACAAATCTGGACAGATTTGAATATGTACATTAAATTACTCTAAAAACCATGAAAACAAAGAACAAAAAATGTGAAAATGTCCTAGCATGCTTTCTACAAGAATATTTTAAATTACTATACAAAAACATGTCAAAAATTACACCAAAATATGCTTAAACGATTAATTTAAACACAAGGGAAGGATCTCACCTTTGCACGCTCCCTCGTACACATTTTATACATCCAAACCATCAAATCAATATCACAAGGGAAGGATCTCACCTTTGCACGCTCCCTCGTCCACATATTTTATATTCAAACCATTAAGACCATGGCAAGCATTCAAATAATCATAAAAGCACAAATAAAAAGACTCAAGACTTATCACATATTAAAATAACATATTGACATACTCATATTACCATTAAAATCACCAATCAATTATCATGAGATTCGAATAACAACATAAATATATCAACATTTACTCTAAACATGCTTACACATAAAATAACAACAAATCTAACCCTACTCATGCATGCATACATAAAATCACGATAAAACTAACTAATCCTAAACATGCATACTAACATAAAATAATAACAAAACTAATCTTAAACATATTTAACCACATAAAATCATAATAAAAATAACCCTAATCATGAATGCTAAACATAAAATAACAAGAAAACCTAACCCTAACATGCATACTCACATAGAATAATGATAAAATTACTTCTAATCAAGCATACGTACATAAAATAACAAGAAAACTAACCCTAACATGCATACTCACATAGACTAATGATAAAATTACTTCTAATCATGCATACGTACATAAAATAACAAGAAAACTAACCCTAACATACATACTCATAATAAAACTAATTAACCTTAGGCATACATCCTAACATAAAATCATAAATGAAACTAATGAACCCTAGACATGCATACTAACAACAAAACTAACTTTAGTCATGCAAGCTTCATTAAACAAACACCATGTAATAACCAATATTATTCTACATATGCAAACAACTAAGAAAATAAACATCTTGAATACATGAGGGTGGAGAAACAAAAAGGATTTTCATGAAACTCAATCAAAGAACAAGACCATGGTTGAGTGTTTACCCTTCGATCTCCTTCTTGGCTACTCTTCTCCAAGCTTCTAGCCTTCGATTCTTGCCCTTTCAATGGTGTAAAGATGAAGGTCCAGATCTGTAGCCTCCTCTCCCAAAACCCTAAAATTCTCCTCTCTCTTCTCTCTAACTCCATAGTGTAGTATATATAGAGCTAGGGTTCAAATCCTTGAATGGTGGGGATTTAATTCTCTAAAAATAATCCTAGGGTTTAGAATTAATCATGCTAGGGTTTGCCAGCTGAAAACCCTTCGAATTTATTCCAAAAGAACAAACCAAATCGGCCAAACAAAGTGGGAAAGTTTCAAACATGCTAAAAATACAAAATGAGCTCGAGTATGCTGGTGACCGTCCAAGGGCTGGACGGTTGGCCGTCCTGGCTGGACGGTTGGCCGTCCTAGCTAGGACGGTCACTAAGCTGACCTCCCAAATTTGCTTCCCCAAATTTTAGGTTTTTCGAATTTTGGTCATATTTTGGTCAAATTTGATCCAAATCCGATGGTTCAGGGCTCAAAACGACCGTGTTTTGATCCTCCACATTTTTAGAATGTTTTTGGGTTAAAATCAATTGACCATGGTCAAGGGTTTTAGCAAAAAGCTAGCCAATTGACCCGGTTGTGCCAAAATTGGTCAAATGATCATTCCTTGTTTTATAAAATTAATCAATTAGGCTTGCACCACTTCTAAAAACATGGTTTCAACATGAAATTGGTACTTAACAACATGTTTTGAAAATCTTTTGTTTTGATGAAAACGACCAATTCACGGTCAATTTGATCGAAACCCTAATTCAGCTCATCCTTACGCGTGGGATCGATTTTGGGAGAATCCATCCCAACCATTCAAAGGCTCAATTGACACATCAAATACACTCCCCACATCCATATAAGCCTCATGAAACAATCCGTTTCGAATTCGGAGGTCATTCGGAAATTATACGAGAAAAATGACGAAAATGCCCTTCAAGTCGCAAAAACCCTAATTACCTATCGAGCTCTCATCAGAATGCCATGAAAATTTACAGAAATGTTCTAAAACACCTCAAAAGTCAAATGCAATACAAATGGGTTGATTCCAATCCAAATGTACACATGAATTGTCCTTTTCCTCAGAAAAGGGCAATCTGGGCAATTTGGTCTTTACAAGGCCAATTCCACACCCAATGATCAGCTATTCTAGTTAATCATTTGCATGGACACATAGTAGAAATAATTGGTAAAAATGGGGTGTCTACAAAGTGATACAATGAAATTGTTTGAAAAGAAAAAGCTTGAATTACTTGCGGATTTGGGTAGATATAATCCTATAATTGCATGTACATCGGATTGTTGGAAAGCAAAAAACCGTCTTGGATTTTTTGTTGATACTGCACATTTGATTGATGAAAATTGGAAATTACAAAAAAAAAAAAAAAAAATCATTGCTTTTAAAAGGATGGAGCATCCTCATGATGCCCGAAATATTTTTAGAAGTGTTATGGATGTCTTTAAAGATTATAATATTTTAGATAATATTTATAGCATTACATTTGATAATGCAACCGTTAATTCTAGTGCTATTGAGTTATTTAAACATTACTTGAAACATCTCATTACCTCTCAATTATTTCATATTAGATGTGAATGTCATATTATAAATTTAATTGTTAAGGATCGCTTGGAACCTTTTGATGATTTTATAACCTTAGTTAGAAATTGTATTATGTTTGTTACATCTTTCACTTCTAGAATTGAAGATTTTGATAGATTTTGCAAAAATTCACTGTATAATTGTAATGGTAGATGTTTTGTCACCGATACTAAAAATCGGTGGAACACAACATATCTTATGTTGAAATCTTGTGAAAATTATCAACTTATAATTAGTGATTATATCACTCTTAAAGGTAGTGCCCATTATTGCATTGATGAACAAGATTGCGAAACAGTTAATTAATGTCATTTTTAGAAGTTTTTTACAATGCTACTAATTTATGCTTTGGTGTTTACTATCCTACATCTAATTTAATGATAAATGTATTGTTTAATATTTCATTGAATTTATTTAATTTTAGATCAGATCACATGTTCACTGAGGCATGCAGTAAAATAGAAAATAAGTTTTTACAATATATTAGCAGCAATAATAGATTCTAGGATTAAGTATGATAACCTAGAGCTATTATTTGATGAATTTAGTAGTAATTTGATTAATGATTTAAAGTAATTTGATTGATGATTGATGATTTAATATCTTCCATAGTATTTATCAATGTTATAAATCAAAATATGCAAATAATGTTCAAAATTAAGGCTTCCTAGAGGAGCTTCTTCAAAAAGTTCCAATCCTATTTGGATCGCAATTGATACAAAAGGTAAGCAAAAGGCCACTCCTTCATCTCATAGTAAGCTAAAAATATATTTTGATACTGATGATTATTTTGATGAGGATGAGAGAGAAAATCTCGATATTATCAAATATTGGAAAAATAAATCAAAGGTATTGCTCGTCCTTGCTATTATGGCCCATGATTTGCTAACCCCTCTATGTCCAGTGTGGCTAGCAAAGCAGCTTTTAGTGAAAGGAATATGACTTTAGACGAAAAAAGGACTTCACTACTGCCGGAGAGTTTGGAAACACAAATTTGCATATTGGATTGGAAGAGCGTGAACAAAATATCTCAAGACCAAATTCCAATGAAGTATGACTTGACGTCTCAATTTACAAATATAGACATTAAGCAATGAAGGCTTTATCACATTTGTTAATGTATATTTGAATGTCGTAATTTTTTTTTTTTTTCAATTTGTTGTTAATGCATATGATTGATGGTTAAATGGATGCTAACCTAATCGGGATGTACTTAACCATAGTGATGCAAATCTCAACATTTCAAAATTGTACCAAGTTTAAATTATTAATAATAAATTAATATTTTTTATACTCCTTATTCATTTCATGTTTTATTTTTTTGGAATTCGAATTAAAGATGACAATTATTTATATAACTTGTTTAATTACTTATGGATGTTTTACATACATATTGATTGGGAAAAACAATTGTAAAATTCTAAATAAAATTAAGTTTAAAAAAAATTGAATAAATGGGCCTATTGGGCATATGGCCCATTTGGCCCGCCTAGTTGAGCAATGGACAAGCCTGTTTGGCCCGATTATCTGCCCATTGGACATGTCCGCTAAGTGGCCTGGCCCAGCCCATCCGTTAGCTTAATGGATAGGTTAATTGGGCCGGATTGGGCAACCTCATTGGAAGTTTTGACCGGCCCGATCCGTCCTGCTAACATAATGGTCACCAGTCCATTAGCCTACTCCCTTAATGGACTGGGCCTACCCGATTCGTCTGTTTTGACTAGGGGTGGCAAATTGGTGGGTATGGGTTTGGTCTAAATGAGTTGTGCCACAAAATGTACATTACCCATTTATGACCCATTTAACTTGTTCCATGTCTTGACCCATCTATACCCATACCATTTACTATGGGTCGACCTGACCCACAAATCCATATATCTTAGGTCGACCCCATTTTTATTTTATTTTTTTTAATAATCTTTCTTCTTTTTCTTATCTCTCTTCTCTATTACCAAAAAAAAAAAAAAAAAAAACTGCATTTAACAAACGGGTTTGTAACAAGAATATAACAAAGTACAATTCTCTCTCTCTCTCTCTCTCCCCTACTATTCTATGTACAAATCTTATCTAGAAACACAAAGAGCAAAATCTCATATTATCATTCACTTGAAAAACAATAGAAAAATTATTAGAACACAGCTTAGGTAGTAAAAATAACGATATTGTCCTTTAATTAAATGTTGAACATTAAAAAAAATGAAAGCTTGAATTTCCTGTTAGTGAAAACATATTATATGCAAAATTCAAAACATATAATAGATTTTAGAATCTAAGGTCTTTTATATTTTCCTTATGCTCCATTTGGTACGAAGGAAGGAAAAATGGAAGGAAGGAAAATAGGAGGGATGAGCTTTCCTTCCTCAGGGGAGGGAAACCATTTTTCCTTCCTGTGTGTTTGGTATGATGGATGGAAAAGTGATTTCCTTCCTTCCATGTGTTTGATAATTGGGAGGAGGGAAAGGAAGTAAAGCACCTAAATTACAATTATACCCCCACATATATAGTTTTAGTAAATGCATTTTAAGATTTTGAAAACAATTTTAATTTTTGTTAAGTAAACACATTTTCTAAATTTTGAAAACTGAAAATGGAAATTGTTTTTAAAAAATTTTCATAGAAAATAAAAATTATAAAAATTTTCACGAAGTAAACAGTGCCTTAGATTTTTTTTTTTTTTTCATTTTTTTACAAGAAATTGTAAAATTCAGCATTTAAGCTATTAATTTATTTGTGTGCTAACTTATAATTATCTGTGTGCTAAGCCCCTATAGTGTAGCAAAGCAATTCTTTAAGTAATAATAGATAAGGGCAATTGTGGGTTTTTATTAAATTATAAAGGACAAAATTGGAAATTTAGCTATCCAAAAAGTAAAGTACCATTTTCCTTCCTCAAAACTGCCCACTTTTGGGCGGATGAATTTTGGCTCCTAATCCACCCACTTTTCCTTCCATATCTCCCTCCCCTTTTCTCTTCCCCCCATACCAAACACACCCAAAATCCCTTTTCCCTCCACTTTTCCCTCATCCCCTTTCCCTCCTCCCACTTTTCCCTCCTACCAAACAGGCTATTAGCTTTCTATGTGAACATTTGGCCTATTTTTGGTACCAAATTGAGAAAAGAATGATCCCAAAAGCAATTAAACATCTAATGGTATATTCAGATGTCCAATTTAAGCATAAGGACATCAAAATAGTATATATTTAGATGTTCATAACAAGTGTATCTAATCTAACACTCATTTTTTCAAAACTTGATTTACATTAGTCTCTATACAGGTCACTTTGTATAAGGTGCACATTATATAAGCATCCTTTATAATATTTATGAAATTTGTTTCAATTTTTTACAGTGAAATTTGTTGGAAACTGACCATTAGATCACTGTGATTTTTGGCCAACATGAAATTCATAACAAGTGTATCTAATATAACAGTCATTTTTTCAAAACCTGATTTACATTTGTTCCAGGTCACTTTGTATAAGGTGCACATTATATAAGCATCCTTTAATATATATATATATATATATATAAAGAGTCACCTTACGCAAAATCTATCTAGAGTTAATTTCATAATGGATTTTGAAAAACTTACCGTTGGATTAGATAGATTTTTTATCAATTTTATGCTCGCCAAAAATCACAATAATCCAACGGTTGGTTTCAAAGAAATGTCACTGTTAAAATTTGTGATTCTTTTGTTCTTCAAAATATTACCACTTTTTCTTGTCAATTTTTTTAGAACCGATCGTTGGATCACTGTGATTTTTGGCGAGCATAAAATTCATAAGAGGTCTATCTAATCCAACGGCCAGTTTTTCAAAATCTCGATCGCAATTGGTTCTAGGCAAATCACCTTACTTTGAATAAGTTAAGCCTTATAATATAATCCACATATATATATATATATATATATACTAGCAGAAATCCCGGGAAATGCCCTGGTTTAAAAAGATGAATCATTAAAAGCTAAAACAACTATTAATTCATAAATATTATGTACATCATTCTCTTAATGTGTAGTTCAGAGTAAATAATTTGATCAATTTTGATTTTATCATTATTTAACGAAATTATTTTATTTATTTATGTAGTTTTATATAGAAAATAATACATAAACACAATTTTTTAGCCAACTATGGATTAATTTTTTTTAAAAAAATGACACTAAATGTTAGCTAGGCTGGTCAAATTCTTTGTAAAAGAGCGGTAAAGAAGAGCACCCATAAATTTATATTAACCTAACCCCTTAAAATTAAAGCTAATCAAAATAATTTTTAAAAGCAAATGCCTCTTGCAAAGTTAATCAAAATAATTTTTTGAAAATAAAATGAATATAATGAGATTTATGAATGGTAAAATCTTAGAATTAATCAAAATAACAAATAGACAAAAAAATTTGAAAATTATTTCGGAGACCTCATGATATAAATTGTACTTTTTTTTTCATTTTTTATTCCCATTGTTATTGAGAGAGCCATCTAGGGCTCACTGACCTCGTTATTGTCTTTTTTCTGATTGCAATTCTTAATGATTATTGCAATTCATTTGCTCAACTCACTATATACATTAAGCTTGCTATTTTGATGATTTATTTGTTACTTATGCCTTGACTGAAATTGTTCTTACATAACCAGATTCTGGGGGGGAAGGAAAAAAAAAAGGTGCCCTGTTTATTTGGAATTTAGGTTTATTTCGATTTTTTATGATAAAAAATGTTAGAGAGAGGAAGAGAGATATGGGAATGATGGTGAAATTGATGAAGCCAACTTATCACATTCTCTTCTCTAAGAATTAGTCAACTCAGTAAAGCCTGATCCTAGCTATTTGAGGCCAGCTATCCTTAATAGCCACTTTGATCTAGTTAGGGTTCGATTTTTACAAATATCGAGAGGGATTATTTTAAAAGCAAATTTGTTTACTAATCCAAAGCTATCCTAGCATGCTGTTAAGGCATTTAGTAGAGGGGATGGGTGATTGAATTCAATCTTTTCTGTCAAACTTAACCCCCACTTTGAAAAAAAAAAAAATTGCCGATAAATTAAAGTTTGTCGCGTTAATTCACTCTCATATATATTGATTTGTGCCCATTACATGATCGAAATGAAAAATTGATTGTGCAGGAAAGAGTTTATGAATGAATGATATATGTTGGTGAAGTGCCTTTGTCATCAGCATCAAAAGGTTATGCACTTTGCATAATCCTTTGAGCCATCAAGAAAGAAGTATGTGTTCAGAAAATTTTAGCAGCTCGTCATGGAGACTTCTAAACCCAGAGTTTAAACAAAAGAAAAGTAGAGGAAAATGCATTTGTTGCCTAAGAAAGTTTGCCACCTGCTGTAAAGGCAACAATTCAACGTACAAGGGCTTCAGGGTATGAAATTAATTTCAATGACACTGACCTACTTCTGCTAGGATTCCATGCTTGAAAGTTGGAAGTTGAGTTCTCCAAAAACAGTAAATGGTTCAGCTTGGTTTTGTGCAACTAATGTGGTATTTTGTTGTTTCACAGAGCTCGAAGGCCTCTGTTTGGATCTCAGAAAACATGAGAAGGAAAAAAGGTAAAAAAATACATAAAAAGGGATTCTATTGGTATTCCATTTTTCTTTCCTTTCTCTATTGCTTTCCGAGATCCAAACAGTGCAGAAATAATTCCATTATTTCTTATGGAAATGTTCCTTGTTAGGGGTTTCAGGATCTCTCCCAGAAATATAGCCATCCCTACCCCCTCGCGTCAATCCTACGAGCCTCTTAATCATTTAATTGCACTCATGGCTGTTGAATAAGAATGGCCGGAAACAGAAACAATATCAGAACCTAAACAAGTAGTTACTTCAATATAGAAGCCAAATCTTCTTCCAACAATTTTTACCCAAATAAAAACAAATATAGATTACTCAATTCAACATGAGAACAAGCATGTTTGGTTGCCCCATGGAATTTAATGTTTTCTTTCATATTTTGTATAGTATTTACAACACAAATCCATCATCTCGAATGGAGCCATTAAAATACATATGAACAGGATTAATTATAGGAATTCATTAAATGCTCCTGTTTTTTAATGATAATGACTCATTCTCTCAAATCACCCCATTCATAATGATAGTCTGAATGACAAAATTATATGCAAAACAACTTCAATTTTCATAGGACACCCAAACAAGCCATAAGCATTCTATTTTCCTGTCAACAAGTTGATTCTTCGACAGGTATATTAGAAATTATTCTTGAATACCATATCCTAAATTCCAATTACAAAAGCACAGGAGAATGGGAAGTAAAACCAAACAATCCCTTAAAGTTAACACGTCTTAACTCAAGGTGAGATGATCTCAAATGCACAGTTACAAGGGAAGCATTATTCCTTATTCGTCAATAATTGAAATATTTGCATACATAACCTTCACTATGTCATGTCACATAATTTACAATCGAAATATTAAATCTTAAAAGTATTATAGAAACATTAATTTACACATGTTAAATATGATATTTTATGTTAGTAGTCAGGCAAGTAAAACTTTTAACACTGGAAAGAGAGAAAACTACTTCAACCTCACCCGCTGTTTAATCTCTTCAAAATTGATTGATGATCTTGTGGACTCTGCTCCATCATGACATATCAAATGTGCGGTTGCAAGGCATAATCAATCTTTCTCCTGGTATGTGCATGCTGCTATTTTGATAAACACATGGCTGCCACATCTGGGATTCTCGATCTGCCTCTTATGGCATAATCAAATTCAATAAACAACCACTCATCCCATTTTAAGCGAACCAAATTCGACTCTGGTTTCTTAGCACAAAGTAAGACAACGACAGGAGGCACTACCATGGTTCTGAGTTGTTACCAAGGAAACTTTTGACATATGATGGACTGCTCCAACCTTCCTCCATTAAAATGAGATTGAGGCGTATCATCAGTTTCTCCACAGCATCTTCCTCCAGGCTGCTAAAGGAATTGTATGATTGCTTCTGAATGGAAGAACTCTGCAATAGTTAAATGGAATCCCTTAATCAGAAGATAAAAATCATATGTATTTTTATGCTTACTTGGATGCTACCTTTGTTTCCTGATACACTTTGAGGTATTGCAGTGATTCTTCATAAAATCCACAATGGTATAAAAGAATGCTGTAATCTCTTAATTCCTTCAAATCAGCTTGCAGGAGGATAAGACGTTCACATGCTGTCAAAATAGTGATAATTTCCAGATGAGAATAGGTATGTAAAGAGTGAAGAAGATTTTCCCTGTCAGGTTTAAGGAGCTTGTTTGGACATTTAAAGGAAACTAGTGCTCATGGCACACACGTACATGTGCATGAAAGAAAGAATGAAGAAATAACATAAGGTGATTAGAAGCTTAAATAGCATTATCATGAGCAGAAAGGTATGTCATCGTCGTTAAAAAGGTTATATGGTATATGTATGGAACATAATGCCGTGAAGCCATGTTTGGGTATTAAATACAGAATCAAAATTGCTTAGCATTTGAGATGATGTGGTCTCTACATTATATGGTTCGGTGGGGGTTCAAATGTAATCAAATTAAAACAAATATACTTGTGCTAGAAAACAGGCCGCAAACTTAACGGTACAGCCTTTACTTAAAATAAATATCTAACCAGTCCAGTCACTAAAATTCTTATTCATCTCTTATTTAAATGAAAAACTTTGCATAAATGTAGAATTTATAACTCATAATATCAGATAAATCTTTAATTGAGTAAATGAACACAAATACATCACTAAATAATTCAGTAATGAAGTTCTACTTTTAGTACATTAGTAGAAATAATATGCTGTTAATTACGCTGCAAACCAGCGAAATCCTCTATATTAATTTCTTTTCTTTCAAGACGTCAAATTGGTTCATCTTTTTTTTTTCCCCCCGATAAGCAACAAAAGATTTAAAAAAAAAATAAAAGATGAGAACAAATGAAGGACAAGAAAATGACACCAAAAAAAAAAAAGGGCTGCCATTTAAGCATTACACACTGCATTCCAATTTCTCTAATAACGAACGAAGTCACCTCAAAAAACTCCATAGAAACTAAAGCCCGTAAAGAAGCAAAGTGAGAACCCTATCCCATAGAGCATCAACACTCTAAGAGCTATACTCAAAAACTTAAGAATTCCAATCCAACAAATAACCCAGAAAATAGCCAAAACCGCACATCTCCACGGCAGGAGAGCCCTCTTCTTCTCAACCAAACCTCGAAAACCAATCTCCATTACACACAAGAAGCAGGAGGTACCCACACCATATCCACTAACGGCCAGAAAAGAATTGCCATAGCACTCCAAAAATAAATGATCTGCACTCTCCTCCCTTCTCTCACAATGAAAGGAAATTATAAAGCTGTGGTCCCAAATGATTGGTGATACTTGTCGCGAGACTGAGTATCACCCAAGAGGAGCAATGCCATACATTGCTACAACGAATCGCTACAAGAAGAAAATGAGGGTAGTTTTGGAAAATCACCGATGGGTATTTTTGAAAATTCAGTCCTTGTTTCTTGTAGTGATACATTGTAGCGATGCATAGCATTTTCTTGAGAATGCTTTAATGGTGGTGGTGGTGGT
>JAESVK010000469.1:431604-443507 GCA_017140935.1 Hamamelis virginiana | reverse complement strand
ATATATATATATATATATATATATATATATATATATATATATATATTCTTGATACTGTATATGCTCTATGGATCTTTTGAGTATTGCATGTTCTTAGAGAAAAGAAAATTTTAAGGAAATATATTTATGAGAGCATTAATTCCAATAACTAGTTAAATTTTTAAAAAACTAATGCCACTGCAAATACAATAAAAGTAACAGATTTCATGTGGGCACATCTTACTAAGATTTCATTGCAAAAAAAAAACAAAACAAAAAAGGAAAGACATCATAAGGAACTACTAGAAACATGAATATTAACTTTGCTTAATCTCCATTAATAACTGTAATATGTTACACAACTGTGGTTCTACCGAATCTCAATGGATTTTATAATGATTGCTTGGCTACTCATCTAAATAAAATTATTTTAATACTGGAAAAATTGGATGGGAAAACCCAAAATAAACAAACCATCATGAAATTATCTGACTAACATCAAGGTATTACCGAGTAAATCAAAAACCGTAGTACTCATCTAAAAATCCTCTCAGGAGAAGCAATGTTGTTTATTTCATTAACATTGAAGGTCTTCTTTCTCCTTTATCTCTAATACATCTTTGACAGATCAGGCATCTTACCGCTCCTGTCACAATTCCAACTATAATAATAGTTTCCAACCAAAAAGAATTGTCTTTTTGCCCTTAATGCGGTCTACTCTAAATCCATACAAATTCATTATATACCTAATCTACTAACTCAATCTATTGAATGATTTAATAAGCTCATCTAATCTTGATTCCTGTTTATATTGTCAGAACATTAGATGTTTATGAAAGAGGAGCTAACAAACCTTAAGCATAAAATGAAGTATGAATACCGCGACCCAGACATGCCCAGGTGGCATAGTATATACTATATACTTCATTATATTAGTAAAGGCAGTGCCTATGGTCACACTTGAAAAAACCTAAGGAAGAAGATTTCACACTTGGCAATAACTGGGAGAGCAACTACAACGTTGTTACAGAAAATATAACTAGAACCTGGCAAAGTATTTATAAACGAACTTGGCATTGAGTACATATAACTTGACTCACACAGGAACAAAAGAAAAGGAGGTAAGAAACATGCAAGCAAGACAACAAAAGTTACCTCCACCAATAGGGATTGTGATGTCATGATATGTGTATGATCAGACTCCTTGCTTTTCTGTTTATGATAGCCTCTTGGAAGACTATGAAGATCATGTGGGAAAAATATCTCTACATCAAAACTCAAAAGACCCCATAACCGAAGCATTTTAAGGATTTCCGAGTAAATAAGGGAAAGCATTACAGCGGAGCCCACACGATGCGTCAAAACCTGTTCAAAATATGATGACAGATTAGGTTAAGAGCACTCCACATAAAGGGCAGCATTTCTCTGAATAAATAGCTTAAAAGAACAAGATAAAGGCAAAGGTCTAACTGAATGAAGATATAGAGCCCGTGGCTCTGACTGATTCCTCGCATTGGTTCTCCTGAAACCCTAACAAGACAGAACCACATCATGAATAAGCAAAAACATCCCATTGCAGCAAGGAGAAAATTTTGTTTTGTCTTCATTTCATATTCAGAATATGAGTTACTTGAGTAAGAAAGAGGAAAATTTAGCCATCTTCCGGATGATGAATTCCTTTGCTCTTTGAAATGATATTCTTGTCTAGCCAAAGAAAGAAAGTACACAAGATAATCCCATTGTAACAACATTCAAAAATTAGTCATCTTCTGCACTTCATATGCAAAAGAAGTGCTTTTTGAATCAGGTTTTCAAACTATTGCAACACCACATAGGAGACATGCTAGGACTTTATGTCCAGAGTAAGCTAACTTGTTGAATTTGCATATGATGAATAAAATCCAATCAAATAAAACAGAAACAATAACCTTCACACACAATACAGGTTTGATTATAGTTGAATGACACTGCAGTTACATTATAAGTTCCAGATACCACCAGCCTCTCACCATCATGGCATCATCCCCATGCTTTTAAGCACATGTATCTTTGTCATCAATTGACAAATCTCTTCACTTAAGGAAAAAAATCAGCTATGATGTTACATATGGCAATTGTTCGAGTTTAGAAACTTAAATGTTGCGCAGCTTGCAACATGATAGTCACTAAAAGTTCAAATAACCTCGATAAAACATGACATCACCTCCAAGCTAAGGATCACAGAAATCAAATAAAACCATAATTTTCAAATAAGACAGACTGTAGATCAAAATACCATCAGTATATCACTCCTAGACAACATATACAATTTAAGTTGCAAATAAATGTGATAGATGTAATTCCTTTGCAAATATATTCAGTTTTCTTTGTGCAAACTGCAATTAACCAAGGAACTGCTCAGGTTCATACCTTGTTAACATACAAGTATCTCTCTAGACTCTCCAAAAAATTCTCCGGGGACAGTTTGAAGGAAGAGCTATAGTGAGAGCAGTAGCCCATAGAAAGATCATCCAATCTCTCAATGAAAGCATCTACTGGGAGAGGAACCGATGAGTGCGAAATGAGCGAATCATCCTCTGCTGCTATATAAAGAGCAGTTTTCCCCAAGTCAACCGCTCTGTTTATGCTAATGCTTGTTTCCCTCTCGATATCGGATAACCTTTGAATCTGCGAGCAGAAACCCTCTCTCGCTGTCTGCTCAACCATCGTCGATGCAGTTTAACAACACATTAAATGCACAAAAATTAGACGTTATTGTATCATAATCCGTATATATATATATATATATTAAATTTCTACAGACAAAATAAATTAAATTTTGGAAGAAAGATTTCATCAAAATTACCCAAAAAAAAAAAAAATGTATGAAGTTGATAAATTCAATAATATAACCAAATTTTAACCATTTTAAATTTTTTTTTTTTTTTTTTTTAAAAAAAAGGGGGTTCATTAAATTTATCAAAATTGAAAAATTTTCGTCAGAAAAATCAAATCTTCAAATTAAAACATAAGCATCAAATCACGAAAAACAAATAAACTTACATGAGAATCGGAAAAAAAAAAATTCAATTCTTCATATTCACCAAAATATTTATTTAAAAAAAAAAATGTCATCAAATTTTAAAAATATATATGCAGAAAAAAAATTTTCAATTGACCAAAATTAAACAACCTTCGGTCGTAATGAGGAAAAACAATCCATCAAATTTACCGAACCAATAAAAATAATGCATCGAATTTACCAAAATTTAATAGAAAATGTACCGAATTCACCATTTTTAAAAATAATTTCACCAAAATTAAACAGCGTACATCAGAAGCAGAATATTAAAAAAAGCAACAAATTCAGCAAAATTAAACAATGAAAAACAGAGAGAGAGAGAGAGAGAGAGAGAGAAGATGAGATGAAGAATAAATCGTACTCTGGCGTGGCTGGTATCGATTCCGGTAGAATCTAGGCCATCATGTAGCACAAATTTCAGCTCATTTGGTACGTATTGTGATCGACATACGGTGCGAACAGAAGAAGAAGGAGAAGGAGGACATAATTGGAACTTGGAGAAATTTGAAGAAATAGAAGTAGAAGTCGAAGTCGAAGAAGAGATTGTGAGAAGAGATGGTGTTGGTATCCATGGTGGCGTTGATAACCAACCTAGCACCATTTCTGAGAGAGAAATTCAGATTGTGAGGCCGCCCCAAACGTTATAAAATAGCATGAAACTGGAGCCCCAGCTCAAAGCGTTTTCAACTCACATGTTGTGCATTCCACCTTACTTGGAGCCAGCTGTCCAGAATTAAACAATTCTGTCCATTTGGATAAGAACACCATTTTCTTGTCTTGTACTCGACTAAAAAAATTATAGTAAAAAATAAAAATAAAAATAATAAAATAAAAAAACAAACAAACCTTCCGTTTTATAACTTTTGATAGTAAACTATTTAGTTATAAGGGGGTCAGTGGTCAATTAATCCTGATCTAGATCATGATCTAGACAGCATATGCTTATGCATTTTAGGTAAGCATGAAATTAACAGATAATTGTGGGATATGTATTTTGAGAAACTACTCGTTGGATTAGATATTTTTATAATGGACATCATGCATGCCAAAAATCATGATGATTCAATGTAAATATCTTAAATTATAGACCGAAAAATTTGTGAGCGCCAAAAATTATCACAATTTTTCTCAATTACATTTATGAGAAATCGACCATTGGATCACTCTAGTTTTTGGCTTGCAGAACACACAAAAGTATAGTATCTAATCCAACGATAGTTTTCGAAACATGTATCGCACAATTATTTACTAGCTTGGTGCTTTTATGTAAACATATGCTGACATGATCATGTCTAAGTGGCTTATTATAGGGAAAATTATCTAAAAGTCTTAATTTAAGTTATTTTTTATCCAAAAGTCTCATCATCTTGTCATTTTACCCAAAAGTCTCAATTTAACTTTTTTTTAGTCCCAAAGGTCTTTCAAACAATGCATCAATTCCTTGACATGCATCAGTCTCTACAAAACAAAAACAAAAACAAAAACAAAAAAAAAAACAAACAAACTAATGCTTTTCTCTTTAAACTAATAGTTTCTTATAAAACTGAAGTAAGCCTATGAAAATTGATGCATTTTCGCATCAGTTCTACGAAAAAAAAAAAAAAAAAACTAACTCCAAAAACTGATGCATGCTTCAGTTTCTTGCAAATGCATCAAAACCAAAAAACAAATTGATGCATTTCCCATTAAACAAATGTGTTATTGTAAAACTGAAGTATGCTTATAAAAACTTATGCATTTTCGCATTAGTTTTATTTAAAGAAAAAAAAAAAATAAAAAAACACATCAATTTCCTAAAATACTCACCTCCGAAAAATGATGCATCAGTTTCTGCCAAAAAACATAACACAGCAAAGCACCTGCTATAGTTTCCTCTTACTTCCCTCTCATCTCCTTCTCCATCTTCTCTCTCATTAGTTTTCTCTCTCTCCCTCAACTCTTAAAGTGCTTAATCAATAATGCTTTGATTGTTTCCATATGCTCTGTGTTTCTATTGTCCTCCTCCTTCAATTTTTACTTCTACTTTCAAGATTAAACTAAAATCAGATGATGAAGACAGAGAATGGAGCTTTGCACGCTCTATCTAAGGTCCTTATAGTTCATAACAGATGGATATCTTTTATGTATCAAAGGTGAGAAATGTCAAGCGGTTCCATTGGGATCAAGGGTATACCAGACATGGAAGCAAATCCAAAAGCTTGCTCTGTTTTTTTCATGGTACAAGCTTTTGGTGTGTGGGTTTAAAGAGAGATGTAGTGGATTTGGGATGGAGTGAACCCGATCACTTCTTGCTGAAGCTCATAGTTCATAGTGATCTACAAACCACTCTCTCCTTGATTTGTCCTTCTTAGCCTCTCTCAAGTCTTTCAACGAACCACCATTCCCTACGAATTAAAGGACTGTTGGATAAACAAAACTTATAAAAAGGACTAATGGGTAAACAGCCCATAAATAAACTAAAGTATATACTTTATTTCTTATTTTCAAGAAATAACAAATTAAATGTAGTTTGCCAATATTTTTAAATATAAGATTTTGTTAAAATTTGTAATGTGAAATTTTTATAACTTATGAGTCCTATGACCATTTTTTAGGGGAATATACATTTTGTCCCCCTGAACTATCACTGAGTTACACATTACCCTCCTATGGTTTTAAATGCAACACATTACCCCCCATAGTTTCAAAATTGTTAGAAAAATAATAATTTTTTATTATCTAGAATTGGATAATATTGTGTATATCAATTCTATAAAGTACAGAATTGTATACCAATTCACAAAGAATAAGATGAAGTATAAGAAGACTACTTGAATAATAATTCTGTCAAACCATAAAATTATTCAAGTAA
The DNA here is from genome assembly GCA_017140935.1 of Hamamelis virginiana. Taxonomy (NCBI): domain Eukaryota; kingdom Viridiplantae; phylum Streptophyta; class Magnoliopsida; order Saxifragales; family Hamamelidaceae; genus Hamamelis; species Hamamelis virginiana. The sequence goes on along the minus strand of JAESVK010000469.1, from coordinate 437,616 downwards.
CAATTATATAGAACCAGAATGCATAAAATAAAAAACTTACAAGTTTTTTTTGCAAAATCTAAAGTGGAAAATCGTTCAAGAAACTTGATCAAGGTAAGTGTTGTACACTTTGTCTTTAAGACAAAATACGCCCCCCTTCTATTGGTGCTTAGAGTTTAATGGACATCTCTCTCCCAAGATACAATGATCACATCTGCAGAGGAAGCACTGCAATTTGCAGACACAGCGAACCAAAACAATGCATATCTCTCACTCTAAAAACATATGCAGACAATGAAAGAAGACTGGATGAATTGAATTAATGGACTTTGAGACCAATTATAGACTAACTGGTGCCCTTTCGTGTAGTGCAGAAGGGCATTAATAGAGCTGCAAAACCAAACACAACCCTGCACCTTTGCAAAACTTTCATGACTGTTTTGGGAAGAGCTGCATAGTTATTATGGGTTCTGGGTTGGCTCAAAAAGATAATGGGCTTAGTTTAAATGACCCCACCCCACCCGGTTCGGTACAGTGCGGGACAGGCGCGTGTGTGGTTTGGATCAAGCCCAAGTTTGGGTAGGTCCTCTCCTCTCACAAAACTTTGATAGCCATTGGAGTCCAACCTATAGGTCCAATGTAAGGGTATATACACACAAGCTTTCCACTTTTATTCAATGTGGGACAAAGATGACTATCCCCTTCAACCATGTTCAAATTAGTGACTTTAAACTACAATTTCTCATTCAAAATGCTAGTATTTTGAGCTTATTAATACAACACATTAATTTCTTTTTGAGATGAATGCATTCCAATATGGGCTCACTTCAAAAGACTTGTGGGACCCAAATATAAATAAAGTTAAAGTAGTTTACTTATGCTCAAAATATAACAAAAATGTGACAAATAACACCCTTACGTCTATTGACCAGCAGTAGAACAGACAAATAATGGTTGACAGACCATCAATAAGACCCTAGTGATGGAAACTTAAGAGTGAAACTCATCAATAAGATCATAGTGATGGAGAATTAAGAGTAAAACAATACGAGATGCATGAACGTATCTGATTTCTGTAATCAGGAATAGATATGTCAACTATTATTTGTCTGTTCCAATACAGGCCAACGGATGTAAGAGTGTTATTTGTAATATTTTGAAACTAGAGAGAATGATCCATAAATCCCTAATTAGAAGTTTTTATACCCAAAAATCTTATCTAAAAGATTGTACACCCAAAAGTACTTTTTTATTCCAATAGATCCTTGATTGGATATTTAAGGCAATTTTAACTCAATCATTCTTTTTCATATTATTGGATTTGCCCCGTTGACTTATTGAAGAGAAACTTTTTGATTTCCCATATTTATTCCACATATTAAATGTTAATAGATTCGATATATATATATATATATATATATATATATATATTTTTCATTATTATCTTCAATTCATTATAATATACTCTATTTTTTTTAACGTCTTGACCATTATCATAGTAATATGATTGTTTTTCTTTTCTTTTTTTCCATTGGAAATTCATCCTTTTTAAATCCGTTCATTAACAGAGGTGTACTGGATTGTGGTGCTAGCTACCATTCCTTTGGTTGCTTAAAGAATGCAATTGATCAAACTTGCATAGGCACGTGAACCCACTAGCCTTTTCTTCCACCGTTCCTAGCTCTCCCATCTTCAATGACGATGGCATGTGGATTATGGTGGTACCAATTTTTTTAGAATATTTTTTTTAAATTCATTCCCAAAAAAATTCATCCTTCATCCATTTGATTTAGTTTATAATTTTATTTTATTTTATATTTATTTTCTTATGTGGAAACATTATTTTTCCCTCGATTTATAAGAATTTGATGATATCATCATTTTTTTTTTTATGGTCAGTTTATTAGTTTAATATAGTTTAATTTCAAACATATGATCTTATCAATTGATGGGATGATGATTATATATATAAAGACATGTTCCATTGGGGTCCAGACCCCATTTGGATAAATACGGTCCACTACTCATTAGGGTAGTTGCGACAGGTATTTTGAAATCCGTTGGACTAGATACTCCTATTACGTATGTCATGTCTGCCAAAAATCACAGTGATCTAATGGTTGGTTCATGAGAAAACTGTCTGTGAAAAAAACTGACACTTAAAGAACGATAAAATTCCATCAATTGCAGTAGATGTCTATTTAATTAAATTAAATATTTTTATATATACTAATTCATTTTTAAATTAAACTCAATTTCTCAAACAATTAAATATAGTATAATTTACACTTTACTTTTTATTTCTAAAAAAATAGAGTTTTGCTAATATTTTTAATAAAGATTTTGTTTTAGTTTGTACCATGAAATTTTGTAACTTATTGACTTCATATTTTCTAATTTGATGATATTTATATATTGAGCAACGCTACGGATACCGTAGTGCTTTCCCGTTTTACACTTTCGACCATATATTTAAGTGCCACATCAACACAATAAAAATTCACCGATCCACATATTTAAGTGTCACATCAGCGCAGTAAAAATACTCCATCACAGTGAAAATACCCAAACTCGGTAAAAATACCCAAATTTACTGTCTTTTATTTTTACTATCCCAATAATTTCACTGTCTTTTTTTTATTAGAACAGAAAAAAAATAATTTTTTCCCACATCAACACAATAATTTTTTATTTTTACTATCCCAATAATATATATATAGAGACATGTTCCATTGGGGTCCAAACCCCATTTGGATAAATGCGGTCCACTCCTCATTGGGATAGCTGGGACATATATTTTGAAAATTCGACCGTTGGATTAAATACTCCTTTTACATATGTCATGTCTGCCAAAAATCACAGTGATCCAACGGTTGGTTCATGAGAAAACTGTCTGTGAAAAAAACTGACACTTAAAGAACGATAAAATATCAGTTTTTTTCACAGTCAGTTTTCTCATAAAACAACCGTTGGATCAATGTGATTTTTGGCAGACACGTAACATGAATATCTAATCCAACGGTCAATTTTTTAAAATCATGTTCTAACTATCCCAATGAAGAGTAGGCCATATTTATCCAAATGGGGCCTGGACCCTAATGGAACATTTCTGTGTATATATATATATATATATATATATATATATATATGATTTTATTTGTTTGATTTTATTGCAATCTTCAAAGTGTAGGATGTTATGGACAAAAAACTTGTTAGTTCATCTCATTTGAAAGGTTATTTTATGTATGTTTTGTACATCTCTATATTTAAAAAAAAGAAAAAAAAAATTGATGAGTTTAATATTTTTAAGAACTCATCAGTTTCTATTAGTCTTGTAACTCACAAGTTTTATTGTGTGCGAAAAAAATAAATAAATTCATTAGTTTTTCTTTTTCTTTTTTTCTATTTGCTTTTCTCTTTTTGGATTTAAAAAATAAACTCATCAATTTTTTTAATGAGCACCATTAGTTTTTTTTTTTTTTTTTTTTTTTTGTGTGTGTGTGTACGGATAGTGGGAAAAAAAAATTATGATTGAGGTTATCATCTCGAAAGGAGTGATTTTGTATGTGTGTTTTGATTGAAAAAAATAAATAAATAAAATACTGATGAGATTATCATATTCTGATTTTTAGATTTTATTATTATTTTTTTTTTCATTTTGTTGAAGTTTTTTCTTGATTTGGATTTTGAATTTAAGTGATAGCGAACTTTCTTTATTTTGTTGATTTTGATTTTATATTTAATTCAAAATTTCTTGATTTTAGGCAAAAATAAATAAAAATATTAGGGGAAAATACAAAAAACCTCCCTCGACTATCATCTTGTGACATTTTACCCCTCTCAGCTATTTATTGCAACACTTTGCCCCCCTAAACTATTGAATTGTGACAAATTAACCCATTTCATGATTTTCACAGTATGCTTTATGGAAAATCGACCGTTGGAACACTGTAATTTTGGTGTGCGCGACATAAACAGACAGATTATCCAATCCAACGGACAATTTTTGAAAATACAAACTGTTAAATTAAAAAAACAGACCGTTATATTAAAAAAGACTGAACATACATACATTTTCAAAATTTTAAAAAATAGACTGTTAGATTAGATAATCTGCCTGTCCATATCAGACACGCCAAAAATCACAGCGAGGTGATAGCTGAGGGAGGGTTTCTATATTTTCCCCAAAATATTACTTGCCTAAAATCAAGAAATTTTTAATGAAAATTGACTATATGTTTATCATTAAGTTCACTTTGTCCTCCAATATTTATAAGGAGTTTTTGGTATGAATCTTTTTTGGTTAGACTTTTAAGTATAAATATTTATAACTAAGGACTTATGGGTAAAACCATTAAAACTATAGGGGGTAATGCATTGCAAATAAAAGCACAGGGGTAATATGTAACACGGTCACAGTTTGGGGAGGCAAAATGTATTTTTTTCCTTTTTTTTTTTTTAATAATTTTGAAAATTTCATTTCTATTGTATACTCGCACTATATTTAATTCTTTGGATTTTATTTTTCACTTCAATTTGCATGCACAACGGATTTGGCATGCAACGGATTTGGCGCATCACTAGTAACTATAAAAATACACAAACAAACATGACCACATACAATTCCGTCATTAAAATAGAAGGTTTGTTAACTCAAGGGTAGATGGCTTAATGGTTGAGCAAGCAGGGCTAAGGGCGTATCAAGTTCGTTGGTCCTGGGTTCGACTCCCACTTACTACTAATATCTGGGGCTACGGACCACAATGCGGAAGCCTTATCTCGGAAGCCTTATTCGGAGTGCCAGATTTAGTCTCATAAAATTCCATCAATTGCAGTAGATGTCTATTTAATTAAATTATATATTTTTATATATACTAATTCATTTTAAAATTAAACTCAATTTCTCAAACAATTAAATATAGCATAATTTACACTTTACTTTTTATTTCTAAAAAAATAGAGTTTTGCTAAAATTTTTAATAAAGATTTTGTTTTAGTTTGTACCATGAAATTTTGTAACTTATTGACTTCATATTTCTAATTTGATGATATTTATATATTGAACAGTGCTACGGATACCGTAGTGCTTTCTTGTTTTACACTCCCGTCCATATATTTAAGTGCCACATCAACACAGTAAAAATTCACCGGTCCACGTATTTAAGTGTCACATTAGCATAGTAAAAATACTCCATCACAGTGAAAATACCCAAATTTACTGTCTTTTATTTTTACTGTCCCAATAATTTCACTGTCTTTTTTTTATTAGCACAGAAAAAAATAATTTTTACTGTCTTTTTTCTTAGCACAGCAAAAAAAAAAAAAAAAAATTATTGTCTTGTTCACTGTGTTTTTAATATGTCTATTTCATGTGCATTTTCACTATCTTGTTTTAATTAGCATAGTAAAAAAAAAAAGTTTTTATGGTCTTTTTTTTAATAGCATAGAAAAAATAATAATTTTTATTGTCTTTTTATTAGCACGGTGAATAAAAATTTGTTTTTACCGTCTTTTTTAGGAGTATGGTGAAGAAGAAGAAGAAGAAGAGAGAAAGAGAATGCACATAAAAAAAAAAAAAGTTTTTTACTGTCTTTTTTTATTAGCACAGGAAAAACAAATTTACTGTCTTTTTTTCTTAGCACAGTTAAAAAAAAGTTTTTTACTGCCTTTTTTATTTATTTATTGAGAACTATTTTTACTGTTTTTTTTTATTAGCACAGTGAAGAAGAAAAATAAGAAAAAGAAGAGAGAGAGAGAGAAGCACCAGCAGCAAACCCCGGTTGAAGATGACTGAGATCGGAGGCCAGATTACACCAGCAACGAACACTAGTAGCATCATCACGATCTGTAGCGAACAAGATCTCAATTCACCAATAGTGAACACCAGTAGCATCACGATTAGGGATGTCAACGGGGCGGGTTTGGGACAGGTCACCCCTTTTCCAACCCCATCCCATTTAAGAAAACTTCATCCCAAACCCATGACGGGTCGGGATTGGGAATCCCATTCCCGTCCCGTCTCATCCCATTTAC
>JAESVK010000469.1:398378-411604 GCA_017140935.1 Hamamelis virginiana | reverse complement strand
GTGTGCTGTCAAGGTATAAATATAGATTCATTTTGATTTATTTTTTTTAATTGAAAATGACCTTGGGCACATAATGGTGTGTTCTTTTGCTTAAAGAATGTAAAAATGATCAAAAGAACTTCAATTTGGAAAAAGAAAAGGGAAGGAAGGAAAAAAGAAAGGGAGAAAGAGAGAGTTGGAGGGGTAAACAACTCAAGATTCAAGAATATTTTGATGTACATTTTCTTCTACAATTGCCTGAAACAACTTCATTGGTTGATGAATATATCCTCTCAAGCAAAGTTTTGGGACCAAAATATAAGTGTCGTAAATACGAGCATAAATAAAAGTACATGTCAATGTGCATGAAAATCACAAAGTATTTGATTCTTAATATACAATGAAATAATTATATTTTACCTCATTTAAAGATTTATGCCAAATATTGCGGGCAAGCAATTGGAGAAGAGTTGAATTAGTTGTGCTTTATTTCATAGAATTCTTTCATCAAATTAATAGTTAATATAATATCTATTAATTTCATAAGTTTTTATACTAAAATGAAATTGATTTTTATGTACCACACTTCGATAAAGAGTAAACATTATTTTTTTTTTCAATTTATTGTTGTGCTAATTAATTTACTGTTTATAATTTTATTTGTAGTTGCCGCGCATCGCGCGGGTCAATACTAGTATATATATATATATATATGTTCTAGTGAGCATATGCGCACTTTAAGCTAAAGTAAGCAAATAACACAAACCCTTGAAATCTTGAGATGAATCTTCCATTAAGTGAATGAAAATCTAAGGGCTTGTGTTATTTGCTGACTTTAGTTAAAGTGCGCATATGCTCACTAGATCACTTCTCTCTCTCTCTCTCTATATATATATAAAATAATAATAATAATACTAATAATAATAATAGTAATAATAATAATAAACAAACCTAAAAGAAAAAAAAATCAGAAACTAGAAATGTATAACAAAAAAATACCACAAAAAGAAAGAATCAAAAACTATATATATATATAACAAAGAGCTCAGAAAATAAAGTTCCCCGATATCGTTGTGATGATAGAATTTATCTTCACTCTTCCTCATCTAGTAGTGCTCTAGTATTTCCCAATCAGTAGGTATAAATAGGAGAACGAAGAGGTGAACAAGACGAATGATGAGGAGGAGGAAGAGGAGGAGGCGGCAATGAAAGGGTAATATTGTTGGAAAAATATATTGGACTATTTAGAATTTGGATAAAATTGTGTGTAAATAAAATAATATAAACAAATAATATTAGCATCACATAATGCAATAAACGTGTGTATATATATATACACATATATATACATATGCCAAATTATATGTCAACTAGGAAACTACATCTTAATATTATCACATAAAGATAATGAAGAGAAATACTCGACTAAGAATTCAATATAAACTAGAATTTAATTCAAGTAGCCAATCACATATCAATTAAATAACAAGATATATTCAAGATGAAGATTATCACTTACCTGTTGTTTACATAAGAGAAATGCAGAAAATCCATACTGCGAAATTCAGAAACCTACGTTAGTTTTGATCAAGGTTAGTGTTTGACACTATGTCCTTAAGACAGATTTCGTCCCTCCTATTGGTGCTTAGAGTTTCTTAGACGTCTGTCTCCCCCAGGATACAATGATCAACGCTTTAAGAAGAAGCACAACAATCTTCAAGCACGGCGAACCAGAATATGCCTATCTCTCTCTCTAAATGCAGACTAACAGAATGTATGTCTTATTGTTTCTCAAATGACTTTGGATGTGGTCTATTTATAGACTTACAGGTGCCTCTACAGACAGACACCATGAATAGACACAATTCTATGTAAGGACACCATGAATAGACACAAGTCTATGTAAGGACACCATGAATAGACGCGACCCTAAAGAACAGTCACGACTGTTCAATACAATTTTTATTCAAAATATAACAAATATAAACAGAGAGAGGTATATAATGTTCATCCATGGAAAATGAAAATGGGTTTTGAAAAGAAAGAGAATGAAAGAGAAAAATAGGTTTAGAGAGAGAATGAAGAAGAAAATGGGAAGAATATGAAGAAAATGGATATATATATATATATATATATATATATATATATATATATATATATATATATGTACAACAAAGGCTAGATTGGGACAACTGTTAGTGTTTAAGTTACTAGATCGAGACAATTGTTAGTTCCCTCCGGAGTCAATAAGTTGCAAACTTTATCTCATAGCACCAACAATGATGTTAATTTTTAATTTAGATTTAATAAAAAGAGGACAATATTAGTCTGTACTGGACATACACGAGCACTATAAAAATAATTTTTCTAAACAGTTAGGAACTTTTTTTTTTTTTTTTTAAAATGAATGTTAAAAAGCCATCTATAGGAGGAAAATATTTTGCAACTTTATAGAGATGAAAAACAAACAAAAAACTGAGGCCACCTAGACCCTAGCCAAGCATTATCTAGTCAATGGGACGAAATTGGGATGTTTGATTCGACCAAGATACTCAAGCTCTTTAGTAGCTTCTTGGTTTGACATGGTGGAGCCATGAACAAAAACTTTGACAGCTATGTGAAATCCATTTTCCCCAAAGGGTCATAAACCAAACAAGTACTAAGTGGGCACCACGGCATCTACCTTTTCTTGTGCAACACACAAAGACAATTAACTTCTCCCAATAAAGTTTTGTCAGACAAGCTTTATTGGGAAGACAAAGCCTTCAAGGCTGATAGACATAAATGTGACTTACTCTACAAGGCACCTCCATGGGATATTTCACAAAATATCTCACCTATTTAAGGTGGTTTCCTTCACAAAAGCAAGGTACGCACTATCATGCTCAACCTCTCTCATTTCATGTATTCTTATGCCATATATTGACTTTGGTATCGAAGACTTCTCAGGAGAGCTCCACACCGGGGCATAGCTCCACACTCAGCTCCACAACTCAGAATCCAGCCGGTTCAACTACATGTCCGACAAGTTCAACCACATAGATGAAGGAATAGAGGAAGGGAACACACCAAACACTATCTTTATGGGTGGTGCTATCTGACCGAAAATCTAGTTCACCTCAAGCTATATGAATCCCACCAAGTAGAAACTTTCTATAAAAATGCCCAAATATCCCTTCAGCCAATTGTTTCCTCGATCGAAATGTGAAGTTGCAGACAAGAGGTCTGCAAATGTGAAATTCAACAATGGTTTCACAAAAATTACAACAGGAACTGATGTTGCATGCTTAACATTAGTTACCCATGAGGTTGAATCGATATGGAATGCTCTCTATTTTGGGGGACACAACCTAAGTTTGTTTTGATAGATTGAAAACTAAGTTGTAGTTTTTCATTTCTAGCTACTACATATTCAACTCTGATTGTACTTTAGGACAGCTTGCACACCAAAATTACAAAACTAGTGAAAACCCTCCTAAGAAAATTTGAAATCGTGGGTTTTATCTATGTGTTTTTCTGTTGGAAAAGCTTAGGAAGTATTCTTGGCAGGCTAATACAATTTTCACTCTTTAGAAGTATACAAGGAGTCTTAGATTTATCATTTAGAAATGTGTTCTCTTTGCCTAGTTTATTCAACACATAAGCTTAGGATGCCTGTTCATACTGTCCAGTATCCTAGTTGTTCCACCTTATTGTTAGAGATATGCCCTAAATCCAATCCTGAAGGACATATAATATTCATATTATATAATATTAAAAAGGTATAAACTTATCTTATGTGTTCTAACATATATGATAAGGTCCTTGAATAAATGATAGGAGAAATATTCATCTCAAGGTGTTGAAATAGAAAGACTGATATTTCTCATATACATTTATTCTAAACAGTTCCTACTCATAGGTTTATTAAAGTGGATATTTAATAGACTGATAAGGGTTGCACAGATTTAAACTAACTCCATATAGGAGGATAGGTAGTCTTTCCTATCAGTGTAGTGACACTAAGGTTAATATGTGGGTGCATATTAGAGAATATGTTCACCGAATATGATCTGCAAGAATATCCCTATGAAGATTATGTCAAAAGGGATATTCTTATGTTACGTCCATTGGTAATCCTAAGACCTGAGACACTATAGCTGTCTTATGCATAGGTTACTAGGGTTTGATAGTATCTTGTACAGCCTTATCCGCAAGGATGTAATCGGTACTTATTGGCCCTAATAAGTTATGCATGAAGATGGACGAGTGTGCAATAAGGAATCATCACTTTCACATTGATGAGAGAGAATGTCAAGATTAGTTTACAAAGATAAGTCTCAACTGAATCTCTAGCCGGAGTGATAGGTAAACAGTGAAAAGAGTTTCACTGCACTTACCTTATTGAGATTATATTTTGTAAAACATATATCAAGGTGTTAAGATAGGGTTTGACAGAATACCATACCTATTATCTTAACAGTGACATTAGGGGATGAAGGATTAAGTAACATGAAGGGTTCGCATAGTTCTGCTATTCACCAAACTTAGGGTATGTCATGATATGTTGCTAGATGTCACTCATGACCAGTGAAGGCCTATTGATAAAGTGTTATCAATGAAGACATAATTGGAATTGTTCCAATTGAACCTTAAAATAGAAAGTTTCTATTTTTAGGAGACATTGAGATGTCCCTGTCCACTGCTAAGTTGGGGTGAACCCAAAGGGTCACACACAATAGGGTGTAAGTGAGGTTCTTGAACTTGTAAGAGGGGAACACTCTAATTGAAATGAATCTGACTTTAATTATTAATGGTTAATAATTTAAAGGGTCAAAACATATTCAAGGATAGTGTTATTCAAAATATGGATGGATGGTCATGCTAGCACTAGTAACCAAATACTCCAAATGAGAGAACCTATAAAATAAAGAGGAGGGAACCCTAGGGCCGTGACTAACTCATCCCAAGGCTCCCTCTCTCTCTAGCTGTGACTCCTCTCTCCCTCTCCAAGCTAGCTCCTCTCTCAAGGGTTGTGAAAGACTAGAAGGTTCGAGAAGTTTTACATCCGTGTGGATACCGTTGGAGGTTTCATCGTTTTGAAACTTGAAGGAAAGCTACACAAAGATTACAAGTAAGTATATTTATTGTTTTTAAATATATGTTCTTCTTGTTTGCATAAACTCATATCCCTCTGCTTGAATCGAATCTTGGATTGAATGCGATGATGGATTCTTTAAAAAGAAAATTTTTTGTTTTAATCTTCTGCTGCGAGTCCTTCTCTATTAAGTTTTTATCTCATCCTTTCACTTTTTACATTTGCAACTAAAATTATATCTATAGACGAGCCAGGGGCACTATGCATTTACAATTTTAGAACCTTATATCATATGTGACTCATGAACCTAGATGTCAGCTTATAGTAAAGTGGTGCAATTGAAAATCGATTTTGATTGTGATACCTAAATATCATTTGATGTGTTTGATTCTTGTTAAAATTTGAAAAGAAAAAAAAAAGAAAAAAAATAGGAATTAAACAAAAAATTAAAAGAAAAAGAAAAAAGAGGAAGAATAACCCAAGGGTGGGTAGCTTAGTTGTTGAGCAAGTAGAGCTAAGGGCAGACCAAGCCCCTTGGTCCTGGCTTTGACTCCCACTAACTACTAATATCCGAGGCCACTATTTTGGAAGCCTTGTTCGGGGTGCATGATTTAGTCTGGTGCGCGCAAGCTAGTCCGAAGAATTCCTCTGTTGTCATTTTGTCAGCAAAGAACATATAGCATACATTGCTAATGCAACTTTGTGTTGGTTTAAAATAATCATGATTATTAGTTGCTGGTTTCCTAAAGTTAGGAGTTTCATGACAATCTATGTTGGTTGTATGACTTGTGTCTAAAAGCCAATTGAACATAACATTCTTCTGGGACTTGATCATGTCTTTTTTCGAGTACCATGGTAATGTTGGAAATATTGGTAATTCACAATTAAATATTTTGGGGTTTTTAAGAAAATATCTAGAAATTGATAAATACATATCATCTAGAAAATTGTAAAGTCCTAGAATACTAAGAGTTGTATGGAGAAAGGAAAAGAACCTAGAACTACATGAGTGCAATTGTGATGATAAATGAGTATAAAAGGAAGTGTAGTGATGCAAACCATTGTAACCATTGGAGCAGACAATTAGAAAAGTAATTCAAGTAATACAAGAAATTAAGTTTGAATAGAAGTCTTCTTATATCATTCTAGCTATGGAGCTCTGTACGGCCCGATGGCCGTACATCTCTATTCATCTCTCCATCTCCATCCTTTCTAATATCTCCTGTATTGTTACATACATATGTTTTTATTAGTATGTCACATAAATTTCCATATCAAATATTTTACATATAATAAATTATTATTTTTATTTATATCTCTTCCGCAACGCACCCCAGGTAATTGATGAATCCAAATTGATTTACTATATATCTTGCGTTTTAAAAGAGCATCTATAATAACTGCAAAAACAATTGTAGTATTACTTATACACACAAATTTTATATCCTATAATCAAACAGAAAAGAAAAAGTGGACAAATGTATTTTTTTTATTAATTAATAAAAAAATGGGTGTAATTCTCTGTGCATATATTCTTAATCTTTAGAAAGGAATAAGCTCTCTTATTGGATTCTATGTTTTGATCTTGATCCAAGAGCGGCACACTGTGTTCTTGAATAGAGATTAGAAGTCTACTAATCTTTTTAATTTGTGATGAAGATAAAGGATAACTTTAATCGAGGGTTGTGGAAGCTTGATTTCGAATAAATCATTGTTTTTTTTTTTTTTTTTTGTGTGAATTTATGATTGCTCGGAGAACAATGGAGATTTCATAAGGGTTCTTCCCGTCTTCCACTTTGAATGTAGAAGAATCAACACTTGTGTGTTGTGCTTGATTATTCTTCTACAAACTCGGTGAATGATGCTTGGGGTTTGTTGAAACTTCGTGCACGCGTGTTGAATTATTTTATTTTCTTTTAGTGAATGAGAGCCTGTTATTTATACCCTTATAGTTGAAGCTAAAGTTCTTAATTGTAAATCCCCAACATTGAATTCCACTAATTTAAAGGATAAAAAACTTTAAATTATTGACCCTTAATAATCAAATGATGAGTTGAGGTTCACTAAATTTTTGGTGTGTACAAATGACCTAGTCTTTCTCTTGTATTGACTGCGGGCCGAAATACTAATTCAAATTACTTCATTTTTTTTTTGTCCAAAATGGTGCCATATGAAAATGTGCCTTAAACAGAACAAGAGGTTTCTGTTAGAAATGTGCCCTAAAACCAATTAGTAGGTTGTAATTAGGGAACTTTAATTTCATTTATATTATTGTATGAATCTTATTCATCTATAAAATGGCTTTTATATTATCATGTATACTTGTGTTATTTATAACTGTTCATGATAATGTCCTTGAATAGCATGATAGAGAATTATATCTCAAGTGTTGAGATAAAGAGACATATGATTCTCAAGAACATCTATTCTAGATATGTTCCTGATCATAGGTTTATTTATTTGGGCGATAATAAACCGTTAAGATTGGCTCAGGTTATACTAGCTCCGATAGGAGGATGGTGAGTCTCAAGCCATCTGTGTAGAGACACTATAGTAAACCTGTGGGTGCTTGTTAGAGAACAAGTACACTAAACGTGACCAATATGAGTACAGCTCATGGAAATATATTTGAATGTCAAAAGCTGCTCATGTGTATAGTCACATTTGTAATCCTCATACCTGAGACACCACTGGCTATCTTATGTATGAATTACTAGAGTTTGATAGTATCTTGTACACCCTTAATCATGAGGATGTAATCGATGCTCATTGGCTTTAGTAAATTGTATATGAAGATAGGTGAGTGTGCAATAGGGGATCACCACCCTTAATATCAAAGGGAGAATGTCACAGTTAATTCACAAATAATAACTCAATGAAGTCTTTGGCCAAAGCAGAAGGTAACCAAGGAAAAAGAGTTTTCATGGGTTAACCTAATTGAGTTTATATTTTGGTGAATGACTAACACAGGATTAAGTTAGGGTTTGACATGAATCCATACCCAGATAACTTAATCGTGACATTGCTTGGTCAAGGATTATATTACACGAAGGGTTCATTTATATTCGTATATTCACCCACACCTAGGGCACGTCATGATATGTTGCTAGATGTCACTCATGACTAGTGTAGGCCTAATGATAAGTGTTATCATTGAGGGCAAAATTGGAATAGTTTCAATTGAACCAAAAATAGAAAGTTTCTATTTTGGGAAACATGCGATGTTCCCGAGCCACTACTAGGTTGGGGTGAACCCAATGAGTCACACACATAAGGGCTTAAGTGATCTTCTTGAAGTTGTAAGAGGGGATATTCTAATTTAGATATTAGCTTAATCCTTATTATTAAGTGTTAATAATTAAAGGGATTAAGGATATACTAGACTAGAATATAACTAATCAAATATGATGTTTGGTCAAGCTAGCACTTGTAACCAAACATCATTATAAGAGGAGATGTTTATAAATAGAGGAGGATAACCCCTAGGGTCGGCCAACTCATGCTTGCACCCTCCTCTCTAGCCGCCTCTCTCTCTCTCTCCCTCTCAAGCTTGCATCTTCTCAAGTGTTGTGGAGATCAAGGACTTCAAGAAGTTTTAGGATCGTGTGGACTATTCATTGGAGGCTTCCATACGTTTGGGGCTTGAAGTTTAGTGAGGAACATCATCAAAGGAACATCAAGTAAGCTTTTATTCATGCTCTGTTTAATTGTTTAGATTCGTTTCATCGATTAAGTCGATTCATGGATGAATACAAGGGAAATTTTTTTAAAAACCTACCTTCCGCTGCGTTCCTATGTTGTATTCTTTCAGTGGTATCGGAGCCAACCTTAATCCTTGATTCGAATCATAAATGGATTTGTTTGGCATGTAATAAAAACTGTTTTTAATTAATTTGGGATTTGAGAAATCACCATAGAGGGATTCGGCCATGGGGTCTTTGAACTTCTTATGTTTTGTTTTATTATTTGCAACTAGGGTTTTACAAAACCCTAGTGATGGATGGCTTTGATGGGGCTGCATTAAGGTTTTATTTACCATAGTGTAATACGGCCATGAGAGGGTTTTTAGAAATCCCAAGTGGCGGCTGCAATATGGTGTTATTACTAGGGTTTAAATCCTTTAAATTAATTTCGGCAATATGGGTTTAACAACCCTATCTTATTGCAATCTTATGGAGTTTAAATCCTTGTTAATTTCGGCCATTGATGGGTTTAGAACCTTGAAGTTGCAGCCATGGTGATTGCATGGTGAAGATGTTGACATATTTTAGGAAATCCTAATCTAAATAGGAAACCTAGTGTTACTAGGATTTGCTTATTTGGTTAGTTACCTATTTGTTATTATCTTTCCTAGTTAGTATTAGATACTAATTAGAAATGTCCTAATGTGATTAGGAGTTGATTAATAAGATTAATGAACATATAAGTGGCTGCATTTTAGAGTTTTAGAAACTCTATGATGATAAGGTAAGTTTCATAATTCAAAAGGGTTTTTAATTATACACTTTCTTTGATAGTCAAAATTTATGTAAATTGGAATCCTTGTTGAAATAGGAAAGTTTATTATTTGATGACTCAATAGGATTTAAGAAATCCTATTCCTTTTTGATTAGAATTGATTTTGAAATCTAGTATAATCAAAATAGGAAACATGAAACCCTAACCCACTCATGTGATTTTCGGCCACAATAGGGTTTATCAACCCTAGTGTGTCACGGCCACTAGGTGGCTTATATTTTATTTTTGCTGCCTTCACTTATGTTTATTAAATGTTTTTATATGATTGAAAATTATTTTATAACAATTTGGAAATACAAAAGTGAAGAAATAAAAGTAAATGTGAAATTAGGGTTTTGGAAACTCTAATTGCCATTTTGGGTTTTGTGGATCAAACACTTTGTGTTTTAGCTTTTAATTCAATTAAATTGCTTTAGGGTCATCTACATTAATATATTATTGTGTCCTAAGAGTTAGTACATGAAAAATATATTGATAAGGTATTATTTATATGTTTTTGAAAGTCAAAACAGTGTGCTGTTTTTCTGGGCAGCATCTAATACCATTTTGTAAATTCTTTTTGAATTAGTTCTAATGAGTTTTACAATAGGCCACTTATGTACTTCACTAATATAAGGTCTTAACTAAATGTAGGAATAGTTCCCATCATTTATTTTTGACTTTAAATAGCCGCGATAAGCATTTTGTGACTTATGCTCAAATCTGTCACGATTTGGAGTAACAGTCACAAAACGCTTTAAAGTGATATCAAACGTTGGAATCACTTAACAAGACCCCTGCCATTGGAAAGAACACTGAAAATCCTAGTGAAATGATGTGTTCTTGTATTTTAAAAGTTGTTTTAAAAGGTGCAAATAATTATTACAAAACAGCGGGCAGATTCTTGGTATTTTGAGAAAACACTAAAAGTAAAATGTTACTTTAATTTTAAATACATGCCATTGCCATTTATTTTTGTTCCTTTGATTGCTTTATTTTGTACAATTAGATTGTATAATAAATGAAAAATTATGGACTTAAAAGACCAATTTAAATGAGATGTGATTGGCCGCATGAGATGTATTTTCTTTTATGGGTTATAAATTTAAGTTGTTAAATTTTGGTGATGTAATTTTAATTAAGGATTGCATGCCTTCTCCCTTTTCTCCCAAATGTATTCCCCTATTCCTTTATACCCTTTCCTGGTTTATTGTAATACTTTGAAGATCGAGAAGGTACGTGGTGGACCCGAGGATACATGGAGCAGTGGGAGGACAAAGAGAAGACCTTAAGAAGTTCTTTTCTTTTATGTAATAGTTACAGGTTAAAATTGCGATCACATAACCCACATTAGACCTAGGGCTCAGCTAATGGCTCTAGTTGGGCCCAACCTTAAAAGTCCATAAACTTTCCATAAGGCCCATATATATGCTAGATGTATGTTTTAGGGGCCCATTAACCATATTATTATATGTCCTTAATGATAGTGTCCCTTTCCTTAATGGACAGTGGGAGTATCATTATTGCACTAATAATAAAGAATGGTTAATGAACTTATATATGTGATATATGTATGCATGCAATGTATGTTTAAATCTGATGAGACCTAAAACCCCTCGTTTTCAAATTTAAATTGTAAGGAAGAGGCATACGAATGCTTTATCCTAGCCTCCTACCATTAGAAGATAGGTGGATTCTTGTGGTGGATGTGTTTGGCTGCAGATATGCGGGAACACATTCATTCTGAGGGTTCATACTAGCTTGTTACATATTGGGCATCATGAGGTGCGATAATGGGGCATTCCAAGAACCTTTTATGTGAGGGATGCAACATTCAATTGACCATACTCATGTGAATGGTAGGTGTAATTTAACTAAAGAGCACTATCCAAGAACCTATTATGTGAGGATACTGCAATTTAGTGGCTAAAGGAAGGTTGGAAATTGCTTGAGAAGCATTGGATAAGAGTTATCCACCCCTTTGGATTAGTGGTCCAAGAACCTATTATGTGAGGTCCACTAGTTCAAATGGGACCCCAATCCCCATTAAGAATTCGGTCCTGAATTCTCGAATCCTATAGAGGGTGTATGGGATTTGATAAAATAGTGGGAGACACCATAAAACTAAAGACCAAGTTATTATGGTATATTAAATGAAATGTTTTAATAATCTGTTACTTATTTTTGTAGATATCATAATGGTTATACTTACACAAATATCTGAAAATGAAAATGACTATTGTTTGACTGAACCTTATAAAGATAAGAGGCTTATAGAATTTGGAAGAGTTCCTAATTCAGGATTTTATCTATCACTAAGCGATGCTTCCTCTTGGGTATTAGATACCGGTGCTAGTTCTCATTTATGTAAAAATATTAATGAACTAAGAGAAAGCAGAAAATTAAGTCAAGACCAAGTTACCCTTCGAGTGGGAAATGGAGCAAGCGTTACTGCATTAGCTATTGGGACTTGTGACTTAAACCTTCCATCTGGACATATCATGAAATTAGAAAACTGTTTATTTATGCCAGGAATAGTCAGGAACATTATTTCGGTTTCAACCTTATCTCGTTCTGGCTATGTATTTGTTTTCAATAGGGATAGTTGTACTATTTCTATTGGAAATAAATCTGTCGATTCTGGCATATATTTAAATGGTTTATATTTCTTAAATATGGATGGTAGTGTGAATTGCTTAGAGGATAGACATGATGTCAAGAAGCATAAAAGACCTCGAGATGAGAAAGACTCAACCTATGTATGGCATTTGAGATTAGGTCATATTAGTGAGGAAAGGATCAACAAGTTAGGGAAGGATGGGCAACTGGGCTCATATGTACTTGTACCCTTACCTACTTGTGAACCTTGTCTCATGGGTAAAATGACCAAATCGCCCTTTACTGGTCACAGTGAGAGGGCAGGAGACATACTAGGGTTAATACATTCTGATGTATGTGGACCTTTGAATAAGGTAGCCAGGGGTGGTTTCACCTACTTTATTACCTTTACCGATGATCATTCACGGTTGGGGACTGTGTATCTTATGAAACACAAGTCTGAATCTTTCGAAAAGTTCAAAGAATTCAGAGTTGAAGTAGAGAAACAAACTGGCCAGAGTATTAAAGCTCTTCGATCAGATCGAGGAGGAGAATACTTAACCACTGAGTTTTTAGATCATCTGACTGAGGCTGGCATATTGTCACAGTGGACTCCTCCATGTACACCTCAGCTGAATGGTGTATCTGAAAGGAGAAATCGTACTTTGATGGACATGGTACGATCGATGCTGAGTTACACTGATATGCCAATATCCTTCTGAGGATATGCATTAGAAACAGCCGCTTATCTATTAAATAGGGTTCCTTCCAAATCTGTCCCTAAGACACCCTATGAGATATGGTATGGGAAGAAACCAAGCCTGAAGCATCTAAGGGTTTGGGGTTGCGTTTCATATGTTAAGAACCAAAATGCAACAAAACTGGAAGCGAGATCAGACAAGTGTAGGTTTGTAGGGTACCCAAAAGAGTCTTTGGGATACTACTTCTATCACACTAGCGAAGAGAAAGTCTTTGTTAGTAAGTTTGCTGTCTTTCTTGAAAGAGATTTCATACAAGAACGAGGCAAAGTGTTAGAGGTATGCCCTAAAACCAATCCTAAAGTGCATATCTATTT
>JAESVK010000469.1:226554-237051 GCA_017140935.1 Hamamelis virginiana | reverse complement strand
ATCCCTCTGTTTGGTTCTTGGGAAAATTAAGGAAATAGAAAGAAAATTCTTAAGAAAGGAAGACCTTTTAAAGAAAATTCATCTCTTCTTTTATTTCTTTTCATTATTTCCGAAAACCAAATGGAAATTTCTGATTCTATATTCCCAAACGGCATGCACATCCATGTGCATTTGTTCCATTCCAGACTTCCTGTATTCCATTCTTCTCCATTAATGCGGCTTTTAGCTGTTTTCTTATATAGCATAAATCTTGTTTTATTTTTCTATTTGTTTTTAAATTAGCGTTTTATGTTCTTCTCTTGTTGAAATTCTTGGGCCTCTTTCATCCTGCTTTCACATTCTTCAAGTTTACAAGTTAACAGGGTTTCCATGTCAGGTGTTAAGCTGTTAATTTTTCTTAATATTAATTTTTTTGCAATTTGATTTAAATAGTTTGTCTTTGCATATGTTTTATTGAAATTGATTTATAAAGACTTAATTTTTGGAAAAATCACCTGAGAAAATTTGAAAATATTGTTACACAGGGAGACCCACTTCGTGCAGGTCTGTTGAACTGAGAGTACAATATAGAACCGCTGTTTGAAACAGCGGTTTATGTATTTTCCAAAGAACTGCTATTTCTAACAGCGGTTTATGCCTTTTGACCAAGTCAGAGGGTCACTATGGTATATATTTTTGAATGGAGGTCACTATGGTATATATTTTTTTTTAAAAGGTCATTTAAAAAAAAAAAAACTCGGAGTAATTACATAATAAACAAACGAGTTCTTTCTCTCTCTCTCTCACATACCCACAAGAAACCATCATTTTGATCGATAGCCCCAAAACTCTTCAGTATAATATTACAGTAGCAGAGTAGATAGCAATTTATAGGAATGTTATCGATGGAGTATCCGAAGAATGAGAGAAGCAATAACGTGTCATGAAGAAGTTGAGTTGCTCTTGAAGCAAATGGAAAAAGAGGATGAGGTTTCCGTAGAGATTTCAAGAATCAAAACCATTCTAGAGCATGGTCAATATGAGGTAATATATATATATATATATATATATATATTTGGTTTTTTAATTTAATGGAATCAGAAAATATATTAGCGCGCTCTGATTGGTCCAGGATATCCCTGTAGCCGTTTTACAATATGCTTCAATCATGATCATGATCATATTAGAATGCCTACGTTTTCATTCAGGCATGCAGTTAGAGCTTACTCTGCCTCCGTTGCAGAATATATGCAATCTTCCTCACATTTGATAATATGCAAAACCAAAATATCATGGGAAAAGAAATATATTTTTTGCTATATTAAAAAATATGATAATATATTCTTGGGGCTCTAATATCACTTGTTGTACGGAAGCTATGTGTTACGTGCTGTGTAGTAGTTCGACCAATGTCAAATGCCGGCATTTTTTAGTTGCATACTCAACATTGTAAATTAACCTTTTTTTTTTTTTTTTTTTTTTTTTTTTTTTTTTTTTTTTTTTGTAAAAGTGAGCCTGTTTGGATAAGCTTTACTTCCTGTTTTTATACTTTTAAAAGTAAAAAGATGAAAGTTTTGAATGTGAAAATTTTATTCTTGCTACATCAACTTTTAAAGGTACAACAATTCTTTATCGCCTGACACTTTAACCAAAAATTAAAAACCACCCTGACGTGTCGTGGTTTGAGTGGTGTGTGAAAAAGAGATCGAGAAGCAGTTTGAAAGGAGAGTTATCACCAAAATTTTTATTTTTTACTTTTAAAAGTAGAAAAACAGAAAGTAAAAGATTATCCAAATGCACCCAAATGATATTGAACAACGAAACAATGGAAGAAAAGAAGCAAGAGTACATGACCAAATTAACCTGTGAAATAAGAGGGTTATATTGATAGATACCTGTTGAAATACCTTTTCAAATATAAATAGTCGTGAGATATCAAATTTTCGTTTCTTTTTCATGTCGTCTCGATAGCTAAATGTAATATAAGCGAAATAGAGGTTAAATGTTTATTTCTGTTTTTGTAATTGTTCAATACTAATTGAGAGGGAGAGAGAGAGAGAGAGAGCAAACATCATGTACAGTGTTGGGAAGAAAAAGAGACTATATCAGCGATACATTCAGAATTTGAAAATACATTGCTTAAAATTTAGAATACCCAAATATATAGAGAATGAACATTCATGATTTGAAAATAAATCGTAAGAAACAATAATATCTGTAAGAGCATTGCAAGATTAGAATTCTAATTAACTCAATTCATGTGACTAAATTCTCCAGTTTAAACTAGTGAAATAAAATGTTGTATCCATAGGATCCACATGTGTGAAAACTCTCGCTAACATCCATCTTTCTCAGGCAATGGAGCTTGAAAAGGCAATTGATAGTCTTCACAAGCCCAAATCAAAGTTGATCTGTGACCTCGCAGAAAAACTGATTAAGTAAGGAGATATTTCCTCTAATGGTTGTATTTATTTTTTCGATTAGTTGCAACTTTTTGTAATTATATTATGGGCACGGAATTGAAATTTCTCCGCAGTGCTTTTCATCATGGTTAATTAAAAGAACATATCGCTTGAATTTTTCCTTCAGAGAATTGAGCAATATGAAAGATGGATGGCATGAATCAACTCATCAATTTGAGGGCTCTGAAGTTTCCCTTGATGCTCCGGTTGACGAAGAATGGGGGCTTCCTTGTCCTCCACTAGACGAGGGAGCCTTCTTGATGGCTCCAACTTCTACTATGGATCTTTGTAAGGTGCATATTCATTTTTGCTTTCATATTTGTTATCTAAGATCAATCTGACTTTGTTGGTTTTGTACTGACTCAAATTAACCTTTCTTTTGCTTTCTCCCATTTGACCAACATGAAGTTCTTTGATGGGATTGATGACAGTGGAAGTAAGTCAATTTATGTTGACTTTATGTTCCCTATCTTCTCTTTGTGTGTGTGTGTATATATATATATATATATGTTTTCTATATTCTTTTTACTTGTGGATTTATTTGTTGTGTTGAAAATTATTTCTTGAAAAAGAGACAGGGCTTTAAGGAATACTAAGCAGTAAGTTTACATGTGCTCCTTTTTAAGCATGACATAACTTGGAAAATACTTTAATCTTTTGTAAATCAAGTTTCAACTGCCATCACCGATTAATCAAATATTCTTTTACAAAGGAACCAAGAGTACTACTATCAGTCTTCTGTTTAAGACAGTAGAGCCTAGCCTGTAATTTTTTTTTTTTTTTTTTTTTTTTTTAAGTTATTTAGGGAGAACTTATCATTTATTTTCTTAAATCTGCCACAGATGTTCGAGACACTAGGAGACTAACTGAAAATTTGAAGCAACAGACGAAGCTTCCACGAGGCAAAGGCAAAGATATGAGGACACTAAAGAAAGTACTTCTCCAGCAATCTGAACCATCCCACATAAATTCAAGTCCAGTGGGAGATACAAAACTAAGCTCTGGTCGCAAAGTCAGTGGGAAAGCCAAAAATGTCCTTTCAAAGCAAGTAATGGGTGGTCCTGAAGTTTTGCATTCAAATGAAGACTCTTTGCATATGAAATTTGAATGTACAAAAAGGAAGATTCATGAAGCATATAATCATGTTGAGAATGGTTAGTAAATTTTTGGTTCTCTCTTTTTCAATCCAGATTTTTATGTTTAGTATAAAAGTTCTCAAATTTTATCTGATTGGTCGCGGTAATTTCTTGTTGAACAGCGAAGAAGAAAAGGTGGATTCAAATGATTGACTTCAGAAATCTGCCCAAGGAAGGAAACTGTCACAGACATCACCATCTGAGGTCCAAGAAGTTTACTCAGCTCGTGGCATATAACCATCATTAGTTGCAATGGAAGAAGGCCAAAAACAACCAACAACCAGCTGTAGAGAATTTCTTTATTCAATTATTTTTGTAATTCTTCATTGTGTTGTCTTGTCTTAAAACGGATATAAGATTGTATATTTCTAATAAAATTTGGGAGTAGTGGGCAAATGATTGTGAGAAGGTAGGGTGCCAACCTAGTTGGGATGCTACTCTTCCTTGTGATGCCTTCTACTTCCTTTTCTTTTTTGAAAAAAAAAAGTGTATTAGTTTATACATAGCAGGTTCAAATGATTTACTTTCAAAATCTGCAGAAGGAAGGAAATTATCACAGAAATTCCCATATGAGGCCCATGAAGTTCACTCAGCCTCTGGCTAGCTATTAACCGCTATTAGTTGCAAAGGATGAAAACCAAACATAGCAAACCAACTGTAGAGAATTTCTTTGCTCTTTTATTTTTGATATTTTTTCTCCATTCATTCTTTTTAGTGTTGTCTAATAATGGATATAAGTTTGTATATAACGGTACGCTTTCTCATATTGAAAGTTCATTTTTACTTCTACTTGTTAATACATGTCTGCAAAAGTTGGTGATGATCATACCATTTGTGAGTTTTGTCAATCAATTGCTCTCTTGGAATATTTTTTTTCCTCTATTTTTTGGGGGATACATCCACAGATTGTTTTGATAGTTTGAAAACTAAGTTTTAGTTTTCATTTCCAGCTAGTACATATTCAATTCTAATGGTACTTTGGGATAGTTCACACAGTAAAATTACAAACCGGCCTACTGAAAATCCTCCTAAGAAAATTCGAAAACATGGATTCTTTCTATGTGTTTTTCTGTTGGAAAATCTTGGGAATATATTAAGCATTCTTGGCAAGGCTAATAATACAATTATCACTCTTTGAAAGTATAAAAGGAGTCTTGTTGGATTGGCTTCTAGGAGTTTGTATCAAGGAACAAGTACTTGAACTATATATGAAAAGGATTCTTAGATTCATCATTTTGAATTTGCCTAGCTTATTTTCAGTACATAAGCTATAGAGATGGCTATTCGATCATGCTCTCTAGTTTCCAAGTTGTTCCACCTAATCACACTTGCAATTGAAATTATACCTATAGACAGACCATTAATATAAGTTTATATGAAAATTAAAGGGAACTTTTCATATAAAATAAATTTAATATTTAATTTAGGTTTATATAAAATATATTTATAATAGAGAATTAATTTAACGTGCAACGCACGTGTGCATCAACTAGTTTGTACTAATTAAAAGTATGAAAGATATGCTTCGATTCCTACCAAATTAAATGTGGATTTTCCAAAGCTAACTTTACTAGCTTATCCAAAATGAAATTTTCATGAATTCACGAAAAGAATTTTTTTTTTTCCTAAAATGGCTTTTTATTGGCTAGAAAGTCCATTTGGAGCCTCTCAAAAACTCCGCTACCTTAGCCACTAAGGAGAAGTCAACTTTAGAAATGTTATCAAGCTCTCGGTTCTTTGGCATATTTGTCATCGATCTCCCAAGTCTCAACCCATAATATACAATTATTGTAATGATTTTCATTGTAAACATTGCACAAGACATGCGCATTTTGTGAGGAATTTTTAACTGAAAGTATCTCATACTATATATTACTCCAATGCTTACCGATTAAAATAAATATAATTAAAAATAGGAGATTAATACCGGTGATTAAATCTTTCAGTTTTTTCAATAAAATGACAGGTGTGCTCCTTGATATATAGCAATATGAATGATACAGGCTGATAGAGGTTGTTGGTTTTAGCATGCAGATGTTGTGATTGATTAATACACAAAATGAACTTTCCATGACAAAATAATGAATCCATGGCACAACTTAGCATGCTATTTCTTCCTATAATGTGTTTTCATATCTAGACAAGAATTCAACTCTTCCAAGTAACTTGTTGCCCCACTTGTTCCCCTTTGCTTTGCTCTCTCTTTCTTTGGCCGTGTTCCGGTAGTCGGTCCCAAATTCCGACCGTTGGATATGATGCTCACCCCCTGCATGTCACGCCTGCAAAAAATCATGCCGATCCGACGGTCGAAATTTTTTAAAACAAGCATTAAGCAAACTGAAATTACCCAAGACTATATATAAATTTCATTTGTGTTTAAGGCTCGTTTTACAAAATTCCAACCGTCGGATCGGCATGATTTTTTGCAGGCATGGCATGCAGGGAGTGAGCATTGTATCCAACGGTAGGAATTTGGAACCGACTACCAGAACACGGCCAAATGGCTGTGCAGTCCGGACTGCAACTGATCGCTATTCTATATATATATATATATATATATATATATATATATATATAGATAGGTCTGCCTATATTTAAAAAAAAATACGGTCACCCCATTTTGGGGGTGATACAGGTCACAGTTTCACATTTCGACCGTTGGATATTCTATTCAGGCAGTGCTTGTCATGCCTGCAAAATATCACAGTGATCCGACAGTTGGTTTCTGAGAAAACTGACTTGGAAAAAAACTGTCATTTTTTTTATTATTTGAATTGCAGTTTTTTTCAAAGTTAATTTTTCTCAGAAATCAACCGTCAGATCACTGTGATTTTTTGCAGGCATGACAAACACTGCCTGAATAGAATATCCAACGGTCGAAATGTGAAACTGTGACCTGCATGACCCCCAAAATGGGGTGACCGTATTTTTTTTTAAATGAGGCCGGCCTGACCTCAGACTTCCTATATATATATATATATATATGTATGTATGAGATATTGGAGGATGCTAAAAAAATATTTTGATTCTACATCAAAACTAGTTGTTGCATATATCTAGATTTAAGTATTATAAATAATTAGAAAAATGAAATTTCTAATTGTGATAGTTAGATCTATAAGATCATTACAATTTGCCTTAACATGTTGTTTGAATGGGTTGGCTGTTTACTGACCTGAGAAGAAAAACATCCTTATTTCCTTTCTCTATATAAGCTCATAACCATTTTCAATTTCTTTGATTTCAGCCGCAGCCTTTTTTATCATACAAAAAGTCAGTCACTTCAATCTTACAAGATGGTTCGGTGAAGAGTTTGTTGGAAAACTACCAAAAATCAGAAATAGTTGAGTGGCTTTGAGGTTGTGATATTTGACTTTTTCCTCAATTTGGTGTAGGGTTCCTCACAAATCACTTCAAGGATACAACAAAATTGGATAAATGCTATACAGGGGTGGAGCCAAGATTTTATCTGTATATGTGGGGGACATTTAAGAGCTGACAAGTTACTGCCCACATACAGTGCAATGTACGTGATATTATTTGATAGATAGTGTTGGATATTTTAATAAAAAAAACTTTTAATTTATATCATGGGGGTTATAATTTGTTGAGAATTATTGTGATGGTCAAACTTTTATTTTGATTCAACACTCAACGGTCATATTTCTATTTAATTTTTTGAGTAACATACATAACCACTATTTGATATTATGAGAAAATATTTATTCCATAGCATGAGTTACAAATTCCTACACCTATATATAGAGGGTTACTCTAAGCCTTTGACACACTCACATTCATCCATCATCTCTTCTCTTCCTCTGGCTATGAGTTTTTTATACTTATTTTTATGAGTTTATTGGGCAAATTAGAGTACTGTGTGGAGCTTCTATCTTCTCATAGTTGTGCAGACTTTGAGAAGATAACAGTGAATGGCTGGACTGTTGCATATTGGAGGTGGCATGCTAGTGAACTACTGCATGCATTGAATATAATCCGTAGTAGCGCGAACTGTTTTAAAAAGAGTGACCTAGTCCGACGTACTTTTCTAAGTAGTTCATAAAAAAATTTGAGATAATATATCTATTATATTTTATAGAGGTAAGATTTGTGTATGAGTTCCAATAATTTTAAGACGGATCATCTATTCGAATTCTTTATCAAAGAATTTGATATTTATTTATAATTTGGGATATATGTAGATTTGAACTTGTGATGTGTTCTGAATAGAATATATACTTAATTACCAATTTAGATAACGACATATATGCATTCCGCACCACGTAAGGGAGTCTATTTGTTTCTTAAAACTTCTACCACAAATGTTATATATTGAGCGAGGAAGAAATTTCATCCAAGTCTCGCGCATGCTACCTTGATACGTGTGATGTGAATTTTTATATATATAATAAATATATAAGGTTTGTAATGATATGTGATGTTTTGGAAATTTTGATTTGATCATTAGATAAAGCACACTAATATTACATTCCAATTATAGATTACTTTTTAAAATCATTTCTTTTAGATTTGCAAAGAATGATGCTGCAAATATAGAGGTGGCAAAATTAGCCCAAACCCATTAACCCGCCCAAACCCATTAAGTAGTAATGGATATGGGTTGGAACATTTTAATAAATGGGTCATAATTAGGCCACCCAATTAAACCCATTTATAATTGGGTTGGATATGGGAATGGGTACCCAATTAATGAAACTCGTTTATATGATTTTTGTTCTCAAGGTTTGGGACATATACACATTCAACTAGTACCATGTCTTGACTCATTTAGATCCACGGCCATATTTAATGGGTCGACCCCACCCACCAACCTGTATATATATCATGGATCATTGTGAGTTTTTGCAGGCATGACATATAGAAGAGGCGCATCACTATGAGTTTTTACAAGCATGACAGTTTGTAAAACTGACCGTTGGATTAGATGTCTTTTTTCTGTATGTCATGCCTGCAAAAAAACTCACAGTGATCCGACAGTTGATTTTTGAAAAATGTCATTGTGAAAATATGTAACATTTGGCCAAAAAGAGAATAATGTGCCCTTATGTCAAAATACCTTCAGTTTTATATATTTTGGCATTATACGCTTCTGTAGGGTCAGTTGCAAAATATATTTTAAAAAATCGACCGTTGGATAAAATACTCATCTTATGAATGTCATGCCTACCAAAAATTAGAATGATCCAACGGTTGGTTTTTGAAAAAACTAACTGCAAAATTGTGACATTTTGAGTAACTATAAGAAAGCAGTTTTTGTTGAAAATTTAAATATGACATGTTAAATTTTGTTGTTAAATGTGGCAATTTTATTTTAATTTGTTGGTGTGTAGACGCGTAAAAAAATAAAAAAAAGGGTCGACCCATGATATAAGGGTTGGTGGATCAGGTCGACACATGAAGAGAGATTTTGAACAAAATTTGTGTGTGTATATATATATATGACATGTTAAATTTTATTGTTAAATGCGTCAATTTTAGTTTATTTTAAGTTTTTTTGTTGGCGTGTATATGCGAGAAAAAAAAATTAATTTTAATTTTATTTAAAAAAAGGGGGTCGACACATGATATACTGGTTCGCGGGTCGGGTTGGCTCGACCCATGATAAATGGGTATGGGTCAAGACATTACTAATTAAATGGGTCATGTACATTTTGTGGCCCAACCCAATTAGACCCAACCTAGACCTACCCAAACCCACCCATTTGCCACCCCTATGCAAATATAATTTCAAATTGGTTATGAGTAAATTCATGATGGCAGTACCATTATAAGGTATCCTACTTATTTGAATTTGATCGGTTGACACAAAGGCTGCTTTGGGTAGGAAAATTTTAACTTACGATCAATTTGAATATTGCATGTCCAATGACATTTTTATTATATTATTTTCTGGAATTAATTCCAACTTTCTATAATGACTGAGCACGTTTATATATTATATAAGAGAGATGCTACACTTATCGTTCAATTTTCTGATTCTTTTATTCCCGTCCTACGTTGCTAAATGACAATACGGTGACGACACGTGAGGAAAAAAAGCTCTGAGACATGAATTTGAACTATTTGTTTTCATTGAGGACCAATAAAGGAAGAGAGAGAGTGAGTGTTCTGAGCACTACCATGACCACAATCATTTTCTCTCTCCCTCTGTATCCATCACCATCTGTCAAGCATTTTCTTTCTCTCTGTCTCTGCATCTTCCTCTACAGCTTACTCTTCTATGATGTAGTAGCTTGATCTATTTCCAAACACAGAGAAAAAGGCCAGGAAATTCATCGTATCCATCTTCGTCTACCCCTAACAACATTCCCTCTCTCTCTAAAATGGTAAACCAAAAAATCACAATAAAAATACAAAAAATAAAAAAAAAATACAGTGAAAACAAAAAAACAAACACAGTGAAAACCTAAAAAATACAGTGAAAATCCAAAAAAGTACAGTAAAAATTCAGAAAAACACACTGAAAATAAATAAAAGGTCACTGAAAACTTTAAAATACAAAAAAAAAAAAAAAAAAAAAAAAAAAAAAACACATAAAAATATAAAAAAAAAACATTAAAAAAACTTTAACCCATTAAAAAAACTTTTTTTTTTTTTTTTTTTCATGTGTTTAGAAGAAGAAGAATTTCACTGTGTTTTTTTCCTATGTTTAGAAGAAGAAAAAGAAGCAGCAGCAGTGTTCACTTCCTCTCGATCTCTTTTTCATGTAATACAAGAAGAATAAATAGGAGAGTGACGGGAGTTTTAGCATTTTCCATTATATAAAGACGAGAATATGTAAATAATTGATGTGATCTAAAGCTAAATTGGTACTTTGTCCGAGTGTGTGCAAAGAATTACATTGCAAATTATTAGTTGTCTACATGAATGCTTACGGGTGGTTTGGAGCTATTAGTTAC
>JAESVK010000469.1:138397-220573 GCA_017140935.1 Hamamelis virginiana | reverse complement strand
CATGGCCCCCCTTGGCATACATGTGATTCCGCCCCTGCTCCTCTCTCTCTCTCTATCTTGGTGCAGAAGACTTATGTTATTTAGCATTTATTTTTTCTTGTTGTGTTTACTTTTAGTTCATGATTTTAGTAATAACAATATATGCATCCAAAATTTGTGCAATTACTAGCAAAGTAAATTAAAAGAATAGTATGTAGTTTAATATATTACATGCAATTTTATTTTTATTTTTTTGTCAGTACCTAGTAGGCCCCAGTTTAAGAGTTTGCTTTGGGCCTCCCAAACCTCGGGTCGAAGGGCTTATTCCAATTGGTTTGGAGCCCATAACTAAAGACAGAGTGTTTGACTATGCATGGACATAACCACCCCACGTTCCCAATTAGAGCAGCTTAATTTGTCCCAAGGAGGAACACTACGGATAACATAATCCTTACCCAAGAGCTCATGCGGCCTTGATCTTAATACCAACAACAAGCATCCGACCATTGACATAAACGTCTCGACAGATTCGCCAGAAGGCAGGTTGCCAATAAAAACGCCTTTAGGCATCTTGCTTGTTATCATCTAGATAGCAAAAGTGAATCAAACGAGCAAAAATATTACATACCTAAGCCGACACGAGCTTCCTATATGAAAAGTAGGGACGTAGCTACCCTTGGGCAAGGGGGGTCAACTGCCCACCCTGACTTAAAAAAAAAAAAAGGTTTACTTACATGTATATCACCCAACTACACGGTTACTTACCCAAAAAAATAAAATAAAAATAAAACCCTCTCTTAGTTACTTATCCAAAAAAAAAAACCCTCTCTCATTCGTACCCCCCTTTCAATCAATTTTCTCCCTCTCTCAGTGCCCTTAGTCCATGGCAAGATATTGTCAAGGCCATAATCTTAGTTAAAGTTTCCAAAAATCGACTTCAAGAGATGAGGAAGAATGGGTGGGATTCTTTATTTGATGAAGTTTCTTCTTTTTGTAAAAAGAATAGCATTATTACTCCCATCTTGGATGATGTGTTTTCTCTTCCGGAAAGACCGCGGAGTAGAGCTCAAGAATACACAAATTTACATCACTATCGCTTTGAGCTATTTTATTTTGTCATTGATGTGCAACTTGTTGAGCTTAATAATCGTTTCATTGAGGCAAACACTAAATTGCTTCTTAGTGTGGCATGCTTGAGGCCAGATAATTCTTTTTCTGCTTTTAACAAGCAACAATTGATTCGCTTAGCTACACTTTATCCAACAGATTTTTCTGCATTTGATCTTACTGTGCTTGACAATCAACTTGAGAATTATGTTGTTGATATGCGCTCTTCTAGTGACTTTTCACAATTGAAAGGAATTGGTGCTTTAGCTCAAAAAATGGTTGAAACAAAAAGAAACATAGTATGTATCCATTATTTTACTTGATTTTGAGATTGACACTTACCCTTCCAGTTGCGACTGCCACCGTAGAGAGGGCATTTTCTGCAATGAAAATTGTGAATAGTCGATTGCGCAACCGGATGGGCAATGAAAATTGATGAATGATAGCTTGATTGGATATATTGAAAAAGACATATTTGATGGCATTGATAATGAGGATATCATACAACACTTTCAAAAAATGAAGACTCGAAGGGGACAATTGTAATTGATTAGTGAATATTTTATTAATATGAATTATTTTTTGATGATTTATGTTTCATTTACTAGTGTTTTATTGCTTTTGTGCATTAACTATAAGATAATTTATTAGTTTTAATAGATACGTACTTTTCATGTTACTTTTATAAAATGAAATCTTAAATTTCATTTTTTTAGAGTTTCGCCCACCCTATCTACAAATCCTGGCTACGTCGATGATGAAAAGCAATGGCTTTAGGCATCCTACTTGTTATCCACCAAATAGTGAGAGTGAATAAAAAAGGAAAAAGGAAAAATATCATGTACTAAAGTACAGGGGCGAAGCTTGAATTTTATCAATGTGGGGGCAATTTTTTTTTTTTTTTTTCTAAACGATAACAATCTATCATTACCTTAACAAATGAATATCGATGCATTTTTCATATGCTCAAATAAAGCCTCTCCCTTAAGAGGGGAAATATATGTCATTAGAGTATTTCCAATGCATTCATATCATTTGATATGTCAATGCCAAAATTTGCCACCTTAAATGGTACCAAATCGATCAGTGCTAAATTTTGTCACATATATTTTACAACCTCCCAAAACTTGGTATCTCAAATGATACACATCTGGAGCAATTTATTTGGGTGCCAATGCCAGTGGTAGCTCAAATGGTATACCATTAAAGATGCTCTTAGACCAACATTGTGATAACCCAAAAATGTTAAAGTTATATTTTATGAAATTTCATTAAAGTTTGGGGTGAATTTTGAGAAAAATAATAATAAGAATAATAATAATAATGATATATACATTTTTTTTATGCCAAACAGTCCCTAACGTTTTCCCATATAACAAAACCATGGGCTATTTATTATATAATCCTCATTTTCTATTCTTTATAAACTAAAGAACATTTGGAAAGGGAGAGAACCGAGAATGGGGGTTTGAGAGAGACACTTGAAGTCGAGAGAGAGAGAGAAGGAGCTCGTAATCGGGAGGAGGAAATGGGGCTGCCGGAGTACGTGCTGCCACTGTCGCCGGAGCACCATTGTTGTCGCTGCTGGAGGTGCTGTCGCCGGAGCTGAGGTAGGTTCTTCTCCTTTCTTCTTTCTTCTTCTTTCCTTTTCTCTTTTCCTTTTCGTTCCAACTACTGTATTGGCAACTGCAAATCCACGAATAGATTTGCAAGTGACTGTGTAAGTCTTGGGGTATAAATTTGGGTTTGGGTTTCATGTGAATGAGCAGTATTTATGCTTTACATGTTAGTTTTGTGGATTGATCTGAGTCATGGGATGCTAGAATTGTATTTGAGAATTGTTTGGGTTACTCTCGAATCTGAAATTTTAACCGGTGGATTTCATGTCTTTGGATTTGCATGTGTTTAGATACCTGATCGTGGGGATGTACTTAGATAGATTTTGACATGCAAACAAGTTTGGGAATTTCATGTGATGAAACGGACATGTATGGGTTTAGATTTTGGGATTTTCGACCATACATGTCAAACCTCTGTATTTTGTATTTCATTTTTGAATATGATGAATAGATTAAAGTTGTTTTCTTTCTTTAAACTTACATGTGATTTTCTAACAGCAAAAATGGTCCATCTTGAGTTTGAAATAGCTGACTTGGGTTTTGATTTTTAACGCATATGTCCAAGGTTCAAATCGTGGGTTTTTGATCTTCTTTTTCTTTTAAAATTTCTGGTTTTGGTAATATGTTTCGGACAAGAAATTCTAGATAATTTTCTGTGGAAAATTTCATGGCTGAGTTGGGCTTTGAATTTGAGTATTCGACTTTATGTATGATTGGGTTGAAGACTGCCAT
The DNA here is from genome assembly GCA_017140935.1 of Hamamelis virginiana. Classification (NCBI taxonomy): domain Eukaryota; kingdom Viridiplantae; phylum Streptophyta; class Magnoliopsida; order Saxifragales; family Hamamelidaceae; genus Hamamelis; species Hamamelis virginiana. The sequence continues at coordinate 217,136 of JAESVK010000469.1, read as the reverse complement.
GAGCAGCAGCCATGGCTGCTCATCATGAGCTTCAAACTTGAAGTTTTAATGGTAGTTCATAGTAATCTATTATGCATATGCTTAGATTCATGCTTAACATAAATGTTTTGATAAATCAGTAAAGAAAATAGATTTACATGTGGATTTTTATAAGACTTTTGGGTTTTCATTTCTGTTTTGGCTGTACAAAGATGAAACCGTGGGATTCATGATTTTCTGAGATTAAAAACCATGCTTGATGTTGTGTATAAAAGCAGATAAATAACGGATGTATCATGGTGAAGTTGGTGGTGAATGAATTTGAGGTTTTAAGAGGTTTAATTCATGTTTTGAGTAAAATAAAAGGGATTGTGTTGAAGGCCACCGTGAGTACCAGCCATGGCAGCTCACGTGTGAGCTTTAATGTGGGATTTGAAAACTAAATCAGTGTTAATCCAGTTAATTGGTAAACCAAACAGGGTTTTAAAGTGAAGCTTTTATATTTATTTGAATATTGTAGGAAATTGAAGAGTATGGAAATCAGTTGCAGATCAGTTCCTCTTGAAGAGGATGACCATTACCGATAGTGGCATGAAACATTATCGGTAATGGCTGTCTTCATGGCCAAAATTCCGATAATACCCCTGCCATTATCGATATTGGTTCTTTTTACTAGTTTTCTACTTCAAACTTCTTTCCTCCATAACTTTTGCATATGAACTCCGATTTTCGCGTACTTTATATGTACCGAAAGCTTACGGAATCTAGTTTCTAAATATTTTAGTTTTGGGGTCAAAAAACATTTTGGAGAGAGAGATATTTCAGTAATACCAGATTTTCCCCTCGTATGTGTACTATGTCTTCCTTGGCCTATATCTCCTATCCCGCTTTGTTTTTGGCCATGGAATTCAACGTGTGGTATCTTGACACAGCTAGAGATATGTTTCAGAAGTTTTAAAGTCTTGGGTTTATCATTTTGGGGTTTTTGGATCCTTAGAGTCCTGAGTGAGCAGTTTTGAGAGTCATTTTGCTTTACTTTTGAACTGTGGATGCTTGTGCTTTCTTTTGATCTTTCTTGCTTGCATTATTGTTTGTTTTTCAGTGTTGATTGGGTCCTTTGGAGGACCACTTGCATTGGGTGCATCAAGCATTGCATTGGGAGGCTAGTGAAGCCACAAGGGTTGGAAACCACAATTGCATTGAGGTAGGGATAAGTAACATTTTACTTCTGATAATGATATGATTGTTTTATACACGTTTTGAGAAACTTCGAGAATATTAAACACATTTGGACATTTTGATTTATGAATGTTTGAGAAACCCCATTGTTTATCAAATTGATAAATAGATACATGAAATATACTAGTTTAAGAACTATCGAATTGTGTGGCATGTTTATGAAATGAGAACTAAGGCACAGAGACGAAATGTTTTGAGAACTTGTCTATTTTTCCTGGCAAACTACTTAGAACTGGGTATTATGTGTGTGTATAAAACCAGGGAACAGACTTTCATAATACATGTTTTATGAAAAGACTTGACAAGAGCATATGGTGATAATTGTTTATATCTACACCACTGAAATTCTTGGTTTAAAGTTCATATGCCCGATTTCTAAAATATATCTATATGAAAGAAGAATGTTGAGATATTCTTACCACTGTTCCCTTGATTTTTGGGTTGGATTGAATATTTTGAAAACAATAATGTTATATATCAGCCAGAATATAAAAATGTGTTTATACTTGGATATGATGCGCCTTGTGAACTGTTTTGTATATAATATGATGGCATATGGTTTATCTATTTCACTCCTGTTTTTGGATAATGGTTATGATTGTTTTGAAATAATACTCGATACATTTATATGCCACATATTGTAACCTTACCTGCTTGCTTTGGAAATTGGTTTAAAAGTACATTCTTATTGCTTCTCATGCCCACTTGAAAATGATTTATATTATCGTGCTGTTATGCATGGTTTAAGCTCGGTTGGTATACAGGGGCATTATATGTATATATTCTTATTCGACAGTTGGCTGTTAAGCAACTGATCGGTTTCTCTCGAGAGGTTTTGGCTGTCGTTGTGTCGGGGGTCTGAGAACAACGAGGTATTGGCTGCCGTTGTGCCGGAGACCTGAGAACAACGTGGTTTTGGCTATCGTTGTACCGGAGGCTCATTAGCCTGAGAACAACGTGGTTTCGGTTGTCGTTGTACCGGAGGCTTATTAGCCTGAGAACAACGTCCTGATATACATCCTGTGAGCCTGGTCTTCGAAATTACGGGCATTACACTATATTTATAACTGAGTTAAACCCACACAATTTATCTCATGTTGAATTACGAACTGTATATGGAACTACTTAGTCAATGTTTTTCACTGAAAGACCACACAAGTTTAAAATTGCGTTATCTATTGTTTCATAAATGTTATGGAAACTCTGTTTATATAAAATATTCCATGTATCACTAAATTATTGTTATTGGTAGAGGTTATCTTATTCCTACTGAGCAAGTGGAAGCTCACCTTTGCTTTTATGCAGCAGATTACAGGTTGGCTTGGGGTTGCATTTTGATTTGGAGTAAGCCTCTGTTCGAGGGTTGTTGGAATTGCTGCATAGTATATTCTGCATTAGGACTTGCATAAAAATGAGATGTATGTCATTTATATTTTCTTAATTTTTGGGATTTGTCACTGCTGTGGCACAACCTATTTGCCAGGGATGTTAGCAATATTACTTTTTGATTTATTTTTAAAGTATAAAACGAATGGGACATTTGAATGAGTACGGCATTTCATATTGGTGATCATGTATATTTATATTTCTTGGCTCTCATAAGGATATATGAATGAGCAGGTCAGGTTGTACCTCTATCTTGACACGTGTTGACTTATCCGGAAGGGTCCGTACGGATGTTAGGTTGGGGCGTTACAAACATGTCATTTGCTAAATAGGGACACTTAAAAACTCATTAATAATATCAAATTTAATCTTATAAAATCTATAATTATAAGTGTCTAACCATATTTTTACCATAAAAGAGATAGTCAGAGGAGAGAGACTCAAAGACCTCATCACGTGTGACCTAAACACCTATTAAATTTAAATTTCTTTACTTTTTAAAAGAATATTAAAACTTTAAAACTAAAACTAAAGTTTTAAAGGTTTTTCACAAATAATATATATAGTTGGGGTAATTTTAAAAATATTTTAAATTTAAAATTTTTTTGAATTAACCTCAAAAAATTTTCAATTTTGAGTGGGGCACCTAAATCCGCCCCTGCTGAAGTATAACGACCATTGAGGCACTTTCCACCTGTGTGTCAGTCGACAGGGTCTGGTACTTATCAACCGATATGGAATCAGGGGATAGCACAGAACTGGGATCGTGTCAAGAGCCGATATCGTAACGATGGAGGTGATCCTGTCCATCCTGTTCGTATGTAACTGATTTGGGATCAACCTAATCAACCCGATCAACTAATTCGAATGCAACCAATTTGGGATCGGATTCCTAAATCTTTATGTAAGAAACAAGCTTACATGGATCAACCCAATCATGATCAACATGTTCGTGAACCTGAACCATTCTCCTGTCAAAAGGTTGAAGCTGTGGAGTGAACTCGAGGTCGAGTTCTTTCAAGAAGGGGGTCTGATGTAGAACATAAAATTCGACTAAATCAAAACTGTTTGATATTTTCTTCTTATTCTTGTAATTTTTTAATTTTAGTAGTTTTGGTTAATTTTTGTTTTTTTATTTTAGTAGTTTTTAGGGTTTTACTTTATTATTTTGGATGAAGGGATGACATCCAAATAATCAAGATATGTTAAGGCAAAGAGATTGATACAAAAATTTCTACAAACAAGTCTAGAGGGGAATGGGGAATATATGGGGAATGGACCTGTTCGGACCCGTCCAAAGTCAAATTAAGGAAGCGACTTGTCTAAAACCGATCCAAGTAAGGAGACCTGTGCAAGACCGGTCTGTCCATGCAGTCCGAGATTATCTTTGCTATTTCAAATTCATTTCAATTTATTTAGTTTCCTAGTTTGATTAGAATACATTTTTTTATGTTTCCTAGTTTAGTGCTATTAGGATTTTACCAATTTTCTCTATCTATATGCATTGTGGCCAAATTTCACGGATTGATTGCAAGACTCATTCTTGTACTTAAATTTTGAATCTTGCAGTTTTCATTACATAAAGAGTATTTTCAATATATGGTATGCCATTTGATGTGCTATTACTAAAATTTGACATTCGTATCCAAATAGGTTGCTCAAATGGTGTCATTTGAGGTACCAAATTTTAGCAATGGCATATAGGATTGCCGAATTTGGCACCTCAAATGGTGAATGTCATTTATAACATGTCATACTTTCTCTTTAAAAAGTAAGAAATAACAAAGCAAAGCATTCACGCATTGGAGTACATGTGTTGAAATTTGGCATTGAATTGGCACGTCAAATGGCATGAATGCATTGGAGTACTCTAAGAGCATCTTTAACGGTATGTTATTTGAGCTGTCATTGCCAAAATTTGACATTAGCATCCAATTGGTTGCTCTAATGGTCAGCTATTTGTTGTGTCAAATTTTGACAGTGGCACATCGGGCTACCAAATTTTGCACCTCAAATGGCAATTGTTGGCATTTGAGCATATGTGTGCCAAAATTTAGCATTGATATCATCCGGTGCCATTTGAAGTGTCAAATTTTGGCATTGACACATCAAATAACATGAATGTGTTGGAGATGTTCTAAGTTTTTTAAAACTACACCACCCTCTACTCAATTAAGCCTAATTCAACTATTTCTTGGCTAAGTTGAGGTGAGTTCTTCAATTTTTTGAAACCCAAACAAATAAAATATTATTATTATTATTATTTTCCTCGGTTTATTTCTTAGGAACCAGACATTGTAACGGCTTCAATTTCCAAGTAGTTTTGTGGATTTTAAAATAAATAAATAAAAATCCAGAGGACAACTTGAAAATACACCAACCTGAGAAACTTTTTAACTATTTAAAGTATTGGGCAATCCCAAAAAAAATTTAATTCAGGAAAAAAATATGCTTTGGTCACTTTTATATGATTCAAAGAACAAAAATCTGGAATTGGTTCAACTAAAAATAAAAAATAAAAAATAAAATTTGAAATTGGTTCAAAAGCTTATATAAGATATAATAATAAGGGCAGTTTGTGTTTCGCTTTTTTTTTTTTTTTAAATATATATATTTTTGGAAAATATTCTCTTCACATATTTCTTTAAAGTTATGCTCAAATCATGTATTCATATATCATAATTTTCATACTAAAAGTGATTGTGGTAAAAGTTGGGACTCCCGAGCTTTTGCCACAATCATTTCTAGCATAAAACTTTTATTAGTCCTCCTATTACCCCTCCAGTTGTCTAAAAATGATTAGCACTCCATCTTTTAGATCAAGTGAAATTTTGAACTACAAAAGTGATTTTTAAAAACAGCTAATGCAATCGGCCCCAAATCCAAGAGAAGAATTTCACTTCCCTGCACATCATTTGTTTCTCCAAAAAAAAGGTTCCTCCGGCCAAAAATAAACAGGAAGAAAAAAACCTTTCTTTGGTGCTCCACTGCATCTATCTTAATGAATATTTTAGTGCAAACTGTTGTATTACTTCAATAAGCTTTACTGGGAAAGTCTCTCCACATCTGAAATTTATAGTTTAGTTGAGAAAAATTTTCCCAATCTTTGGTATAAATGCGGCAATATTGCCACATTTTATAAAAAAAGTACAAATTCATTCCATCTAAACTTGCCCATGACAGGTTGGTTTAGTGACATGTATGCTCACTTTTATGAAATACATCTCGGGTTCGAGTGCATGGAAGTGTTTCAGCTTAGAGTAGGATAGGAGTAGGTTTCTATAATTCAGCTAAAAAACAAGCAAAAAACGAACTTAGGTTGAAATTCAATTTAGGCACCACTCGAAATCCACAGAAATTAGACAATTCAAACTTTTAGTTGGCTAACTCCTACCCAAAGATACCTTAAAACTAGAATGCAGATATCAGAGTTGACCAATATTATTATACAACAAAATGAGATTTTGGAGTTGCAATAGCCAATACATAATAACTGGACCACCAGTTCATTCAACACAATTTAAGATCATGAAACATGATATTCTCCTGTTGAGTTAACTGGACCGCTAAATGGGTTGAAACTTTATGATACAAACACAATAGCCGTATAATAATTTTACATCCTACATATGATACAAACATTCTGCAGCAATCAGTGACTACTCTCATCTCTTCCCAAGGAGAGATTGTTTTCGAAAAGAAACCATGTATGGATACATTTGTTTCACAGATTTAACAAGGATGCAGCACTTCTCACCATTGTTTTTGTGCCATTTACAAGATGCCACCTAGAGCTTTTCCTCCTTTTGGATAAGTTTGGTTTCTGCACTGCGCGTCTCTCTCATCTTTACTACTAAAATCATGGGCTTTCAGGGATAGGCATGTACACCACCAACATATGTGGCCTCCACAGATGCGGATCCTTCTGCAGCAAAGTCGTCCCATGAATCAGTGGACAGTACAACAAAATCTGCCAGTTTTCCTGGAGATAAAGATCCCAACTCCTTGTCTAGGAAGGATGCACGGGCAGCTGAAATAGTGTACCTGCCATGTGAAGATTCAAATTGGTGATGAGTAAACAAATATATTGAAACAGAGAGGAAAGAGCAGTCAGTAGATGATAAGCAGTTGAGGTTTTTGAAGGTGCAATCATGATGTAAATGAAGAAAGGACACTTTCGTCTAAAAGTTTGAGAGACAATAAACTATGACACCAACACCTAAACTTTAAAACGTGACACTATGACCCCACCTCAACATCAAAAGGCGTCTAACATGAATTCCCCAAAAGTTATTTTTTTGGATAATTGAATTCCCCAGAAGTTAGTGTTCTAATAAAAGAAGTTCAGAGAACGAAAGGGAGATGAATGTTTCAAGTGTTAAAATCCTAAAATTCAGGGATAAAGTGCAATTTACACAGAACTGAGGGGGTTGTCATGTATTTTTTTAAACAAACTTTTATAAAGTTGACCCCTGGTTGGCTTTCCTTCTCTCTCTCCTTTTTTTCTTCTTCTTCTCTTTTTTAACTTTAGTTGAAACAGTATAGTCACCCCCAAAATTTTCCAATCGGAACATACCCAAAAATGACACGATGGGTTTGCATGGTATGAATTATTGCACTCAGGCCACAAATCACAATACCTAGCAAGAACAAGAAAATTGAAAAAGAAAAGTGCAAAAAAAGAAAAAAAGAAAAAAGGAATTCTTATTTAGAATTATTTTTTTTTGCAAAAGCTATACAAATGAAATCTGTGCAATTTCATGTTTTAATAAGCCCATCCTGTTATCTCCTAACAAATAGAAATCACAAAAAGGCAAAATGGAGATTTTGCAAAAACTTTATCACCAAACATAGTAATAATAAAAAAATTGTACACAATGTCATCTCATGAATGCTTAAAATTAATCCCATATATCATATTGAATATAACCAATTGCATATGCTACAAAAACTGAAATGGGTTAATCCCAAATGCTGTGAAAAACACATTAAAATGAAATGACTTCCATTTGATTTATGTATACCCCCTAAAGTAATTCTCTAGTTTCTTATAACAATTGCACTCTAGAGGGAAAATATTGTATCTGACTACTAAGACCTTTATTAGCCCCTACATAACAATAAATGGTTCCCGTTTTAACTATTGACTATTGGAGGCACGTGCTGACGTGCATGAATTAAATAACTGTACTGTTGGTCTAAAATATAAGGAAAGAAAATAACATCATTAAGAATTTCCAAAAGTAAGCTATTTAAGTTTTTGTACGCAATCCATGTTTGCCTCTGGCTAAAATAAGTATACAAAATAACCTCATCTAATGAGTTTTAATCATATAAATTTAAGCCATTTTTCAACATATTTTAGAAGTTTACAATGTTAAAACTTGATAAGTATATGCAACAAAATATCATCACATTAAGCTAATCCTTTTTGTAATTAATTTTCTAAAATGAGCCAACAATTGGCAGGTAACAATCTTTTTAACTGCTGCTGTTTACATAACAATTACAATACAATATATTATTAAAAGCCTCATGGGACATGGCTACTTCTCTCCTTAGTTGTTTTCTTCTTCTTTTTCTATATATTTATAAAAACAGAGAGAGTATTTGGAGAATGAATTATGTGTACTGACTCTGTAAATGAAATGCTTTACACGTTTCCTTCTTATAGGAAATACAAGGCATAAAAATAGGAACTAAATAATTACGCCAGCTAACCTATAAACAAATCATCCTAATTTACAGGAGTTAACTAATTCTGTATTTATAGAAATAAAACATCTAACAAATCTCTAAGGATTCGGAAATATCACAGCCAAATCTTCTATTTTCCAACACTCCCCCTCAAGCTAGCTTGAAGATATCTTCCATTGCCAGCTTGCCAATCAAACTGTCAAATTGTTTCTTGTGTAGTCCCTTTGTAAGTATATGAGCAATCTATTCGGTAGTTGGAACATATGGCATGCAAATTATTCCATTATCGAGCTTTTCTTTAATCAAGTGCTTATTCACTTCCACATGCTTTGTTCTGTCATGTAGAACTGGATTATGAGCAATTGAGATTGTTGCCTTATTATTGCAGTATACCATCATGGGTAAAGAGCCAGAAATCTTCAAGTCTTCTAAAAACCTCTTAATCCACACCACTTCACAAATCCCATGAGCAACCGATCTAAATTCAGCTTCTGCATTACTCCTAACCACCACACTTTGTTTCTTGATTTGCCAAGTAACTAGATTTCCTCCAACAAAGGTACAATAACCAGAAGTTAATCATCTATCAGTTATACTCCCGGTCCAGTCTACATCAGTGTAGACTTCAATCTGTAGATGTCCACGGTTGTTAAACAACAAACCCCTTCCAGGAGTCCCTTTCAAGTATCTCAAGATTCTGTACATAGCGTCAAAACTGTTTCGGTCCCGGTGAATGCATGAATTGACTCACCATGCTTACTGCAAAAGCTATATCCGGACATGTATGGGCCAAATAAATGAGTTTTCCAACAAGCCTTTGGTAATGCTCCTTGTTCACCACTTTTTCGGTTTTGGCAGGTTGTAGCTTTAAATTGGGTTCAATCGGTGTTTCAGCTGCTTTGCATCCAAGCAAACCTGTTTCACTAAGTTAGTCGAGTACATATTTGCGTTGATTAACAAATATACCTCCCTTAGACCTAGCGAACTTCATCCCAAGGAAATATTTCAACGTACCCAAGTCCTTGATTTCAAAATCATCAGCAAGTCTCTTCTTCAGTCTTTCCAGCTCAGCATTGTCATCACCTGTCAAGATTATATCATCCACATAAACAATCAAGATAGCAATTTTCCCTTCTTTTGAATGTTTATAAAACATAGTATGATCTGCTTGACTTTGACAGTAACCATGACTTCTTACAACCATCGCAAAGCGTTCAAACCACACTCTAGGGGATTATTTGAGGCCGTACAAAGACTTTTTTAATCTGCAGACTTTATTTTTACCAAACCTTTCCTCAAAGCCAGGTGGTAAGCACATAAAAACTTCCTCTTCTAAGTCTCCATTTAGGAAAATATTTTTTACATCCAACTGATGTAGGGACCAGTTGGAATTCACAGCCAAAGATAATAAAACCCGGATTAGAGTTTATTTTGGCGACTGGAGCGAACATTTCCTGGTAGTCGATCCCATAGGTTTGTGTGAATCCTTTTGCCACGAGCCTTGCCTTGTACCTTTTTATGCTTCCATCAGCTTTGCATTTTATTGTAAATACCTATTTGCACCCTATTGTCTTCTTATCCCTTGGCAAGTCAACTACCTCCCAAGTGCTACATTTTTTAAGAGCATTCATCTCTTCCATAACTGCTAACTTCCAATTTGAATCATCTAGAGCTTCTTGAATGTTTCTTGGAACAAACAAGTGAGAGATCTTAGAGGCAAATGCTCTATGGTTATTAGAAAGTTTCTGGTAAGACAAATATTTGGCAATAGGATGATTGGTACATGATCGGACTCCTTTCCCAATAGCTATAGGAACATCAAGATCCAAGGGCTCATTATTAGAAGGTACAATAGATGCAGGAATGGGAATAGGATTGCCTGGAATATTCAAAGGACCATCTCTCGGAGATTTTGGTTGATCTTGTGCTGGGGTGATAGGCAGGACTTTACCCTTTTTGTGAGTTCTTCATCTAGTATAAACCAAAAGCTCAATATTCAGATTGTTTTGATCTTTTTGTAGTATTTCTCCCTTTGTTGGAAATACATTTATACTTGGCAATGGTTGACTAGAATTTCCGTTATTTTCAATATCTTGAAAGGTTTTTTTTTTTTTTTTTTTTTCTGAGTTTGAGTTTGTGTTTCAGAAAGAATAGGATTGTAAAGAATTGTGTTAGGTAAAGGAACATGTATGTCCCAAAAATTGTCTTCTTCTTTCCTCTTTTTCTCATCCTGAAGATAATTTTTGCTAAAGTAAGATTGATTTTCCAAAAAATAAACATCCATACTTACATGGATTTTTTTGGTTTGAGGGTTATAACACTTGTATCCCTTTTTGTTTGGAGCATAACCGATGAAAAGACATCTTTCAAATCTAGGATCAAGTTTGGATCGAAATTTGCTGGGAATGTGAAAATACTGTGCAACCGAAAACTTTTATTGGAAAACCAGATTGTATTCTTGTTTCTGGAAAAGTTTTTTCGAGGCACTCTAAAGGTGTGATATATTTTAAAACTCGGGTAGGCATCCTGTCGATCAAATAGGATGCTGTTAAAACAGCTTCATCCCATAAATATTTCGGAATATGCATAGAAAACATTATGGCACGAGCCACTTCAAGTAAATGTTTGTTTTTTCTTTCAGCCATTCCATTTTGTTGAGGTTGTTGAGATTATTAGGCTTATTATGTAAAGGGGTATTTATGTAATTTCCTTTATTATTAATAGAAATAGGTTGCTGAATGTGAGATTGACTCTCACGAGACAGCCGCCTCTCTTCTCTTCCTCTTTTTCCTTCTTTTTCTCTTCTTTTTCTCTTCTTTTCTCTCTTCTCCATTAATCATCAAACTCAACTTGGTATCAGAGCTGAGAATCGATCCATTCTACACCAGCACAGTCGACTGGTTTCCCCTACAGCGGCGCTGACGTCATCATGACTGAAGATGACGTCAGACCCAACTTTGACATTTAATATAAAAAACACTTGGGGTTGGATCGCATCATCCCAACGAACCTATTGATGATTTTTTCATAATTTTTGGACTGCATTAAGTATATTTTTCGAATTTTTTTGTGATTTGTTGGAAAAATAGGTGATTTTCCAGATTTGGAACTTGGGGCTGTTTGGGTTGCTTTGATTAGTTCCAATGCCTTCTAAAGGATCCGAATATGGCATATTGGTGTCCCCTTGAATTTTAGATGAGGTTTATTGAGGTTTAGAAGGTCTAACAATGGATTTTGCTAGAACCAGAGGTGCTGCCATGAGAGGCCAGCCCGTGTACCTCTCTACTGTGGGTTAGTTGTTGCTTCCTTTGACTTATTTCAAGTCTCTTGTCCTGTATTGCTGCTGGTTGGGCTATCCATTGTAAGTGGAGTGCTTGTGGGAGGCTTGCGACAAGTATAAGAGATGTCAGAGGCCAGTGATGTTACTCAAACCCAACCCAGGATGGTTGAGGGTCAGATTAGTAGTCACTCCGATAACCCAACACTTCAAATTACTACTTCGAAACTTGATGGATCGAATTATCTTGCGTGGTCACAGTCAGCAGCTTTATTTCTGAGGAGTAAAGGAAAAATGGGCTATGTGAATGGCCAAGTTACTGAACCCACATTGACTGATCCTGGATATGCTAAATGGGATATTGAAAATTCAACCATTATGTCTTGGTTGTTACACTCTATGAAACCGGAGATTAGCAATGGATATTTGTTCCTTAAGACTGCTAAGGAGATTTGGGATGCAGTATCACAGACCTATTCTAAGATAGGAAATATTGCTCAGATTTATGAGTTACGGAAAAAGGTTCATGCTACCACCCAGCGGGATTTATCCCTTACAACTTATTTTCATACTCTTCGAGGTCTCTGGCAGGAACTTGACTTCTATCAGAATTTTCAGGCTGCTTGTGCTGCAGATGCCTTGAAGGTTCACAAACTTGTTGAGCAAGATCGTATAATGGGATTTCTGAGTGGCCTTAATGCAGAGTATGACCCGGTGCGCATCCAGATATTAGGGAAGGAACCTCTCCCTTCTCTCCGGGAAGTGTTTGCCTATGTTCAACAGGAAGAAAGTAGGCGAGGGGTTATGATGCACTCTCCAGTTCCAGAACGTTCTGCTTTGACTACTACCACTCCATATGATATTCGTGGGGGTCCGAGAAGTCGAGATGGTTCTCAGAGCTCAGATGACAAGGATAAACTCATTTGTGACTACTGTCATAAGACCCGTCACACAAGAGAGACTTGCTGGAAACTGACAGGTCGAGGACCTACCAGGGTTCGAGGGGGTAGGTCAGGTACTACCAGGGGTCGCACCTGGGCTCATCATACCACCTTGAATGAGGCTTCTGATTCTTCCTCATCAGTGGTACTACCAGTGGTACCTCCCTCTGAGTCTGAGAAGGTTAGTCTAACCCAGGATGAGATTGCCCGTTTCAGATGCCTAATGTCACAACTGGAATCACCTTCGAGTGCCTCTACTACTTCGAGTGCCTCTACTTCTTTTGCTCATTCAGGTAACTTAGCTGTCTCATTAAATGCATCATGTACATCTCCGCCTTGGATCATTGATACCGGGGCTTCTGATCATATGACTGGTATTCCAACTTTATTCTCATCATATAAGACTTGTTCAGGCAGGGATAAAGTGAGAGTTGCAGATGGTTCTTTATCCTCCGTTTCAGGGAAAGGTTCTATTTCTGTTACTCCATCTATATCTCTTTCTTCTGTGTTACATGTCCCTACATTTTCCACTAATTTACTTTCCATCAGTCGTATTACCAAAGATCTTAAATGCAGTGCAACCTTTTTTTCTTCTCATTGTGAATTTCAGGACCTAGTCACTGGGAAGATGATTGGCAATGGTAGAGAGAGCAATGGACTTTACTTTCTGAATCCGACTACTCTTCCAGAAGCTCACCATTCAGAGAGTACAACCAGCTCTGTGGACAAGATTTGGCTTTGGCATAGGCGTTTAGGACACCCTTCATTTTTCTTGTTACAAAAGACTTTTCCATCTTTGTTTTTGAAGAATAGTGTTTCCCAATTTCACTGTGAATCTTGTGAACTTGCTAAGCACCATCGTGTGTCTTACCCTATAAGTTTTAATAAAAGTTTGCTCCCTTTTGCTATTGTTCATACTGATGTTTGGGGTCCTTCTCGAACTCCAACTTTATCTGGTTATCGTTGGTTTGTTTCTTTTATTGATGATTTTTCTCGTACTACTTGGGTATATTTATTACATCACAAAAGTGATGTCTTCTCTTGCTTCCAAATTTTTCATAAAATGGTGTTAACTCAGTTTGACAAATCCATTAAAATTGTTAGGTCAGACAATGGGGGAGAATACTTAGTGGGTGGTCTTAGCTCCTACTTTCAAGAACATGGGATAGTTCATCAAACTACTTGTTCTGACACTCCTCAACAAAATGGAGTTGCTGAAAGAAAAAATCGCCATCTCCTTGAAGTGGCCAGGGCTTCTATGTTTAATATGAAGGTTCCAAAACCTTACTGGGGAGACGCAGTTCTCATGGCTGCATATCTTATCAATAGAATGCCTACTCGCATCTTATCTTTCAAAGCTCCGGTTGAGCTGCTTCCCCAGTTTTCTTCGTTTTCTCCTTTTTTAGTTCCTCCTAAGATTTTTGGGTGCGTTTGTTTTGTTCATGTTTCCAGTCATGTTCGTAGCAAATTAGATCCTCGTGCTCTTAAATGTGTCTTTCTTGGCTATTCACCTACTCAAAAGGAGTACAAATGCTATCATCCCTCCTCTGGCAAGCGTTTTGTATCTATGGATGTTACCTTTTTTGAGTCAGTGTCCTATTTTTCCTCCTCTCCTCTTCAGGGGGAGAATATGCCACAACATGACGAAGAGGAGTTACCTTTGCCCACTTTGCCTACTTTGGTTCCTGATCCTGTGGTTCTTGACCCTGATCATGATCCTACTCCTGAACCACATGTTATTGGTGAAAAACAGTTGCAGGTTTATTCTAGGAGGCAGAAAGTAAATATCAATGCTCCTCAGCCATATCCCTCATCTGATCCAAACTCAGGTAACTCTGGTAATTCTAGTCCTATTGATGATTCTGATATATCTATTGCTCTTCGAAAAGGAGTAAGATCATGTACTCAACATCCTCTTTCTAACTTTGTTTCCTATCACAAGCTTTCTCCCCCTTATCGTGCTTTTGCTATACAGTTGTCTTCTATTTCTATTCCTAAAACTGTACAGGATGCATTGAGCAATGAGAAATGGAAAGAAGCAATGAATGAGGAAATGAGAGCTCTTCAGAAAAATCATACATGGGACTTAGTAAAATTACCTGAAAACAAGAGAACAGTGGGGTGCAAGTGGGTGTTCACAGTGAAACATAAGGCAGATGGCTCAGTAGAGAGATATAAGGCTAAATTAGTAGCAAAGGGATATACACAGACTTATGGGATTGACTATCAGGAAACTTTTGCACCTGTGGCAAAGATGAATTCTGTTCGTATTTTATTATCTTTGGCCGCAATTTTGGGTTGGTCTCTTCAACAGTTAGATGTAAAGAATGCGTTTCTCCATGGAGATTTAGAGGAGGAAGTGTATATGGATATTCCTCCTGGCTTTGCAGATGTTGGTATTTCTGGGAAGGTATGCAGGTTGAAGAAATCTTTGTATGGTTTGAAACAGTCTCCTAGAGCCTGGTTTGAGAGATTTACTCAAGCTATGCTGAGATGTGGTTATAACCAGAGTCAAGGTGATCATACCTTGTTTATTAGACATTCTTCAGAAGGCAAGGTGACGGCTCTAATTGTGTATGTAGATGACATTGTCATAACTGGAGATGATGTTGTGGAAATCGAGAATCTAAAGTCCCATTTGGCCAGAGAATTTGAAATTAAGGATATGGGGAATCTAAAATATTTTCTGGGAATTGAAGTTGCAAGATCTCAGAATGGCATTTTCATTTCCCAACGGAAATATGTCCTTGACCTTCTTACTGAGACTGGTATGCTTGGCTGTAAGGCATGTGATGTTCCTATAGACCCAAACCATAAGTTGGGAGATGATTTGGATGGTGCTATGGTAGACAGGGGGAGATATCAGAGAATAGTTGGAAGATTAATCTATCTATCACACACACGTCCAGACATAGCTTATGCTGTGAGTGTGGTGAGCCAGTTTATGCATTCCCCAAGAGAAAGTCACTTGGAAGCAGTTTATAGGATTCTTCGCTATCTAAAATCGGCTCCAGGGAAAGGGATCTTGTTTTCTAAACATGATCATCTTAGGATAGAGTCCTATACAGATGCTGATTGGGCTGGTTCTGTTACAGATAGAAGGTCTACATCTGGGTATTGCACTTTTGTAGGAGGTAATCTTGTAACTTGGCGCAACAAGAAGCAATCAGTGGTGGTCCGATCTAGTGCAGAGGCAGAGTTTCGGTCTATGGCTCATGGAGTCTGTGAGTTACTTTGGATAAAAATTGTATTGCAGGAACTGGGACTCAAGTGTACTGGTCCAATGAGTTTGTACTGTGATAATAAGGCAGCTATTAATATTGCACATAATCCTGTTCAACATGATAGGACTAAGCATATTGAGATAGACAGACATTTTATTAAGGAGAAGTTGAACTCAGGAGAGATTTGTACACCTTACATGAGGACTGAAGACCAACTAGCAGACATTTGGACAAAGGGAGTGTCAAGTAGGGTGTTTCATAATATTCTTATCAAGCTAGGTATGAAAGGTATCTTCTCACCAGCTTGAGGGGGAGTGTTGAGATTATTAGGCTTATTATGTAAAGGGGTATTTATGTAATTTCCTTTATTATTAATAGAAATAGGTTGCTGAATGTGAGATTGACTCTCACGAGACAGCCGCCTCTCTTCTTTTCCTCTTTTTCCTTCTTTTTCTCTTCTTTTTCTCTTCTTTTCTCTCTTCTCCATTAATCATCAAACTCAACTGAGGTGACATGTAGATTGATGTTGAATACCTTTTTCTTGCAAAAAATTTCATAGATGCTCATTAAAATACTCTGTTCCATTATCAAAGCGAAGTATACTAATTTTTGTTTGAAATTGGTTTTCAACCATCTTGTAAAAATCTTTGAACAATTTTTCCACTTCAGATTTTTCACTCATCAAATAAACCCAACATAATCGGGTGTGATCATCTATAAAGGTTACAAACCATTTTTTCCCGGACACAATAGTGACCTTTGAAGGACCCCACACATCACTATGAATTAAATAAAATGGTTTTGAAGCACGATAGGGTTTTGAGAAATAAGTAGCACGATAGGGCGTAAAGTTGGGGATCTTCACGTGGTGGACAGTCTCGAGATTCCAATTTCCAGTAGTTCATCAGCTTTTTCGCCTTTCTCTCTAGATAATGAGTCTTCCCCTTTCTATTTGTGGAATTCTAGATTAGGTCATGTATCTGGAGATTGTTTAAATGGTTTAGTTTTGTCAGGTCAGTTGGGTCCAACGTCTGTTGGTGATGTTCAACATTATATCAGGTGTAAGCTTGCTAAAATGAAAGCCTTGCCATTTAATAAAAGTGACTCAGTTTCAGATTCTTATTTTTCTCATGTCCATATTGATGTGTGGGGCCCTTCCCCAGT
Source organism: Hamamelis virginiana (assembly GCA_017140935.1). NCBI lineage: Eukaryota > Viridiplantae > Streptophyta > Magnoliopsida > Saxifragales > Hamamelidaceae > Hamamelis > Hamamelis virginiana. The sequence continues at coordinate 200,229 of JAESVK010000469.1, read as the reverse complement.
TGCAACTAAGGATGGTTTGTTATATTATGTTTTTTTCATTGATGATTATAGAGAACTTTGTTGGATTGATCTTCTGTCTCATAAATCTTATTTCTTTCGTACTTTTAAGGACATTCATGCTATGGTTCGAAACCAGTTTTATGCTTCTATCACAACTTTTCATTCTGATTTGGGGGGTGAATATTATTTAAATGAGTTCACTGATTTTCTTTTCACCCTGGGTGTTGCACATCAATCCTCTTGAGTTGATACTTTTTCACAAAAATAGTGTTGTTGAACGCAGACATCATCAATCCTCTCTTCTTCTCTCTTCATCAGTTCCATCTATATTTTAAGGAGAAATTGTTCTTACAGTTGTTTATCTTATTAACCATATCCCTTCTCTTCTTTTTCCTTGTCTTTCTCCCTATAAGAAGCTCTTTGGTCAGTCCCCTAACTACTCTGTACTTCGAGTGTTTGATTGTCCTTGTTTCGTTCTTCTTCCTAAACATAATCGTACTAAACACAGTGCACGTTCTAGTCGTGTCTTTCTAGGTTATAGTCTCACTCAGAAGGGGTACAGAAGTTACGATCCTATCTCTAAACGGTTGTATATTTCTCGTTATGTAGCCTTTCTTGAGCGCATCACTTTCTTCACCATTGCTCCTCAATTTGTCCTTGTCATTAAGGAAAACTTAACCTCCATTCACCCTTTTCCCTGTTTGTTCCTTTTCAGGAATTTTTTTTTTATGACATGGACTCCTCTTCTCTTCCCTCTACAACGCTTGCTCCCTCCAATTATGAGTTTCCTTCCTTTCCCTTAGTATACTCTAGGCGTTCTTCTCAGTCCTCTTCTTCTTTGGAACCTAACTCTACTGCTCTACCATATGTTCCCTTCGATGCTATTCCGCCATCCCCTTGTTATCCTTCGCGTGTTCATCGCACTCGGTAAGACTTGGTTTCTCCAACACATGTTACTATTTACCTTACGGTAGTTTTCTTACATTTATTCATTCTAACTTTGAGCCTTGGTCCAAAAAGGCAGCTTATTCTGATCCTCATTAGATCGATGCTATACAAGCAGAACTTGAAGCTCTTTATAAGATTGGTACCTAGGAGTTAGTTCCTTTGCCTACAAGTAAAAATCTGATTGACTGCAAGTGGGTTTAGAAAATGAAAACAAATTCTGATGGCTCTCTGGAACATTATAAAGCATGACTGGTTGCTAAAGGTTTTACTCAGGAGTATGATGTGGATTATGACCACAATTCGCACTTTTATCTCAATAGCAGTTGTTCGTCACTTAAAACTATTCCAGCTTGATGTCAAGAATGTTTTTCTTAACGGTTCTCTCTCTTAACAAGTTTATATACGTCCTCCCCTTGGGCTTTCTTATTCTCAAGGTTTGATTTGTCGTCTTCGTCGAGCCCTTTGTGGTTTAAAGCAGTCACCCTGGGCTTGGTACGAGCATTTTTAGTCTGTTGTGTCTCAAAATGTTTTTGCCTCTAGTGCTTATGATTATACTTTGTTTATTCGCCATACCCCACCTAGCATGGTTACTTCTCTTATATGTGGATGACATGATCATTACTGGCTCTAATCACTTTGCTATCGAGGACATGAAACGTCATTTGTTTGAGGAGTTTGAAATGAAGGATTTCGGCCCTCCATTTCTTTCTGCGTATTAAGATTGCTTTCCCTCCTACTATCTTCTCTCTCAATCTAAATAACTGAATGAGGTAGTTCACCGTGTTTAGTTCACTGATACTAAGGCCGTGTATACTCCTATAAATTTGGATGCAAATTTTTTGCTTCTGATGGTGTTCTCTTGGATGATCCTACCACCTATCGAGAATTGGTTAGCAGTCTGGCTTATCTGACTGTGACTCATCCCCATATTGCTTATGCAGTTCATGTGCTTAGTTAGTTTCTTTCTGCTCCTCAGTCAACTCATACGAGTGCTCTTTTGTGGGCTTTTCGTTATATTCATGGCACCATTTTTCAGAGCTTATTCTTCTTATCTACTTACTATCTAGGCCTGCTTGCGTATGTCGACTCTAATTGGTCGGGTGATGTCAATGATCGTAAATATATTTCTGGCTTCTGTGTTTTTCTCGAGGATTCTCTCATCTCTTGGAAAAGTTAAAAGTAAACTGTGGTTGCCCATTCCACTGCTGATGCTTTGGCCCAAGTTACTGCTGAGATTATTTGGCTTCACTGGCTTCTCTTTGACTTGGGGGTTTCCTCCTCGACCCTACTCCTCTCTATTGTGATAGTCGAAGTGCCATCCAGATTGCTCACAACTCTATGTTCCATGAGCGTACCAAACACATCAAGATTGACCGTCACTTTGTGCGTCAACACTTCGGATCTAGGACTATTCACCTTCCTCATGTCTATTCTTCTCTACAGGTCTTTGATATTTTCACCAAAACTCACCATCTACTCGCTTTCAGTTTTTGCTTGACGAACTCTCGATGCTCTCTAGACTCGCATCATGAGTTTTAGGGGAGAGGGTGTGAGATGTATGTGATGTTTACTTGTAATTAGTCCTTATTTTATTTTATTAAGGCTAGTTTAGTCTTTTAGGATAGTAAGGTTTTCTTACTTATATACTCTTCTTGTATGTTTTCTAAGTTTGAATAATTGATTGGCAGCCTTCAAGGCTTTTCTTAAGAAAGTTATCAGCTAGACCATTGAATTGGGTTAAGTATCAAACAAAAGAAAAAAGATTGGATGGATGACAACCATTTAATCAATGTATTCCTTGTCAGACTATGAGACTATCTATTTATTCAAATGGTTAAAATAAAATAAATAAAAAATCTAAGAAAGAGAATGTATACTGAAGTGCATATAAACAATCTAGCCTAAACCAAGTGTTATAATAAATATCTCTCTATAATAATATAATTTTAAAGTTTTCATTAAGCCAATAAATAATTAAAAACTTTACATGTTAGCACCATCAAAAGCTATAATAAGCCATATAATTGAATTCATTTACACAATATGAAGAGTAAAACAATGGTATCTTTAGATAGATGATAACTATCTAATTTGAATATTCGTTGTTAGATATCAAACGGTTGACAAAGAATGTAAGATTTAAAAAAAAAAAAAAAAACTGAGTGCATATTAACTGATGCCACCTATGATGATGTGTAGTGTGTACTCAAATCATTTTAAGATAGGGAGAACAAGAGGAAGAGACGTGTAAAATTCTATAATTACTAATATATATCGTTTGGTTCAAGCACGTGGCGTCGCGCCTATGTGCGCTAACCATGGTTGTCCATGATGTGCAAGTGCCAATGCGTGTCAATCACTGACAGCTATGATTCATGCAGCGCAGCTGAACCGGCTTATGAAATCCACTCTGTCCCACATCGCCTAAATGAAAGGCTTGCTATAGCTTCATATACCTGTATTGGGCCCTCCACCTACAAGCTTAGGCTTTTAAGCATATATATATATATGAAACATTTAAATGGAGAAAAATGGAATGGTAAATGGTAATTCAATCATTGTGGAAGTTGTTCGCACTTCACAGCCAGAAAGACTCCCATTCACTTTTAGTTATAGAATATTAGACTAGTAGAAGAGTGCAAAATTGGGATAATCATCAGTTTATTCTGGATCACCTAATTTTATGAGTAAATGAGTACCCTTTTTTTCTTATCCCAAGTCCAGAAAAAAATTATTGATCAAGTCAAAAAATAGTACCTATATTCAAAATAAAAGGGTTAGACAACTCATGTACATGCGACGTACATGAAAAAACTACAAAGAAAATCCATCAATTATAACTGGAAAGACTCAAAACAAATTGGGCATATAATCATCTAATCATGGCGCCATTTAAGCATTGACAATCTACTAAAGGATCCATCTTGTGGGGGCCCTTGCACCACTAAACATTTACCGTGTGTCCAGTTTAGGAAGCTTGAGAACCCATGGTGTTTGAAACCCAAATCCAACAAGTTCCCTATCTCAAAGTACTGTGTCCAAACAGATTAAATAATGTAAATTTCTAAACACAATGCAAAAAATAAAAAAAAAAATTCTGAAAGAAAAAAATATTTCAGTATTCCTTACGCATTTAATGCATCATTCAGAGTGATACACTCTGATGTGACCCAAGCATTTTCCCAACCAGGAGGTATTCTTTTCATTGCTGTCCTGATACTGCCTAATGGATTAATGTTTGCCACCTGAAACGATAGAATATAGAGATAAAGACAAGTAAATTGAATATTACTAACCATTATACCAATACAACTGAGTTTATAAGCTTAAGTATGTATCAATATTGAAGAGAGCAAGTGAAAAGTTCTCACTGGCCAATCAGAACCAAATGCTAACTGTGCATTGCCAGCTAAGAGAGACTGAAATTGGTACGGTCCCTTTTGAGCCCTGTCCACCCCAAGTTTTTTTGCTGCGGAATCAGCATCATCCAGCAGGTGGTCTGGCTGTTAAGAATGGAATTCCATTATCCTATGGAAACAAAACTAACCTCATACAAAGCGACAAACAATAGAGAAATCATGAGAAAATGACTCATACTGTAGGGGGAATAAATTTGCTTGTCAGGAAATGATTGATACTTTAGAGATGGATAATTTAATTCAAATAGATTATAATAAAATCACTTCAAAGTTTGGGATCCCAGAAGGACAAAGGAAAAGAAAATTTGACATAGAAGAGGATCCACTCATCCCAGAAAACTTCAACCAGATGTAAGAAAATGAAAACAGATAATAATAGACAAAACTATCGTATAGGGTTGCAAATGAAGCAAGCCGTTTGTGAGATACTCACAAAAACATTCAATAAGGAATCATTCAAATTTGTTTATTTACTAGACAAGCCAAGTTCAAGCCTGAAATATAGGCTTGTTAAATAAACAAGCCAAGCTAATGCGGACCTAGGCTTGGTTTGTTTATGCTCGCAAACAAGGCTCATCAACGGGCTTGTGAACCATATAGGTCTGGAAATGAACCAAGCCGTTCATGAGCTAATCGCAAACACGTTCGATAAGGAATCGTTCGAATTTGTTTATTTATTAGACAAGCCAAGTTCAAGCCTGAAATATAGGCTCGTTTAATAAACAAGCCAAGCTCATGCAGACCTAGGCTTGGCTTGTATATGCTTGCGAACAAGGCTCATGAACACGCTTTTGAACATGTTCGTGAATAGGCTCGTAAACATACTTAATTTAAGGCTCGCGAATAAACTCATTTGAAGGCTCGCTAACAGGTTCATGATTTACTCACTGTTAACCCATCTATAGAAAATATCAATATTGTGTAAAAGTAAAAACAATTTTCTATTTTACTTATAAACTTTTAAATCTGTTTATATAGAGATGATCATTTAAGGACGGGTCCTTAAATTAATTTAAGGACCACAAACCATTTTCTCACATAGGATATGTATTTTGAAAAACTGGCCGTTGGATTAGATAATCATCTTATATATGTCATGTGTGCCAAAAATCACAATGATTCGACCATCAGTTTTCAAAATATAGTTCATGAAACACTCTAACATTATTTACCATTGGATGTTGTAACAAATGTTTAACCGTATGCATTTTGAAAACCGACCATTGAATCACTATGATTTTTGGAAGACATGACATACATAAGAAGATTATCTAATCCAACGGTCGATTTTTCAAAATACCTATCCTAATGGTGAGTGGTCCTTAAATTAATCCAACGGACTGGTCCTTACTCGATCATTTATGTCTGTTTTCATATATATATATATATATATATAAAACTAAGTTAAAAGAAAATTTTTTATTTTACATCTACTTCCACTTAGGCTCCGTTTGTTTCAACGTAAAATGGATGGAGGAAAGTCAAATTCATGTAAATGGTCTTCTTACGCATGTTTGTTACAACGTAAAACTGTAAAGTAAAGTAATTAATTTTATGTTCAAGAGTCCAATTTCACTAAAAACAACTTATACCAAAAAGAAGCGTAAGTCATTTTCCATCTCTCTTTAGGTCTCTCCACTTCTCTCCCTAAAATTCTCCTAAAAGATTGGTGACTTACTCCTTGTTAAATATTCCTCACGTCTCTCCTCTCACTCCCCTAAAATCTCTCCTAAAGATAGCAAGTATTGGAGAGATAATAAAAAAAAAAAAAATTTAAAATCCATTATTTTTATTCTGTTTGGACATTACCATTGGTAGCATTTATGAATTAAAATTATTTTTTATTAGTTTTCAAAATTACATTACAGGAAAGTACCAAACACCAAAAAATACAATAAAATGATCAATTTTCAAACTAAAAAATTTGACATCGTAAATGCTTTTACGTTGTAAACTACTTTATGAAGAAACAAACATAGCCTTAGTTTAAGAGATGGATGATAATCATATTTAGATGATTTGAGAGGAAATAGAATGGTTGGCCAAAATTAGACTACCTTAGTAAGTTAGTAGAACAATTTTGATATGTGAAGAGATGGTTTGAACATAATTATAAAGAGATATGTGGAAGCCTAGTTCTCTAATAGTGATTTTAAACAAAGCTAATTCAAATAGGGTTTCAGAGTAACTAAAAATTATTAAAGGAAAAGACCCATAATTTGGAAAATACAAACTCCCATTTTAATATATTTAATTTTTCCTGTTGACCTAAATCCATTGTACTATATCACCTACATTGGGAAATCTATTATAAGGTACACTTGACGCAAAGTTGCATTAAGTATGCATAGAGCTAATTCCACAACATATTTTAAAAAATCCACCATTGGATTGAACAAACTTCTTATGAATGTCATGCTTGCCAAAAATCACAGTAATCCTATGGTCGGTTTTTAAAAAATGCCAATTTGAAAAATTATGACTTTTTTTGTTTTTCAAAATATCACCAATTTTTCCTAGCCATTTTTTTTTTTTCAAAAACTAACCGTTGGATCACTATGATTTTTCTCTAGCATGGCATTTATAAGAAGTGTATCTAATCCAATGGTGGATTTTTCTCAATCAATTTTACAATTGGCTCCATGCAAGTAACCTAACACAGCTTCCCACCAGGTGCACCTTATAATAAACTCCTTGTCACCTACATAATTCAAATATTACTATTGAACTCATATCTTAAACTTTAATAGGCTTGTAAGCACATCATTTATTGGCCATGTACAAAAATATTATTATTAAATAATAGTGGTTGTAATAAATTAAATTTATTAAAAACAAAACACACACACACACAAAAGCTTCTCCCTCATTCACAGACTGGAAGCTTGGAAGGAAATGAGGAACAATAAGATAGCCCCACATTGGAAAGATGTTAAAGGACTGTGGGGAGTTAAGTCTATAAAAGAAACTTGGCTTCAGAAGTAGCTGAACGTGTGAGGCTTGCTTGTATTTGGCAAGCCGAGCGAAGCCGAATCAAACATTTCAACTTAATTTCAAGCTGAGCTCGAACATAATCGCCAAAGTGAAGTGGGTAGAACTCAACCCCAAAAGCTAGCTCAAGAGGTGAGGGCATGGTTGAAAGCCTGGGCCGAGACTGAGATAACTGGACCAAGTCATCTAGGTCTAGGTAGGGACCGAGACGAGAAGTTCTCCCGAGTCGAATATATGAAGAGAAATCTCATATTTTCATTTCAACCGAGATCTCTGTCATTTCGTCTTGTCTCGGATGAGATCTCAATTGTCTCGGATGAGATCTCGATTGTCTCGTTTCATCTTGGTCATCGTGTCTTGTCTTGTCTCGGCCCTACCGAGATCTTAGTCATTTCAACATATTTACTGAATTTATAAGTTAGTCCCTTTTATTATTTTTAAGGGGCAATTCTTTTATGATATCCAGAAAAACAACCTAGCACTTCATTCGTACAAAAAACAATGGTGTAACTTTTACTAACAATAATATTCTTTTAAAAAAGTTAAACTTTAACACATTATTCCATGATACTGTATCACACTCAGGGTATTAAAAATCGGCCGATCCCATACGGATGGGGCGATACGTATCGGAAATTCAAGGCACCTGTAGGATATTTACGGCTTTACGGTATGGGAATCGTAGCTCACATGGTATCGGGGCCGATACCATACGTATCGGGGTGTAACGGTCCTGTACACCACTCCGATACACCATATGGAGAAACCCAAATGTAAGAAATTGCAGAGATTCTTGACAAATTCGGACATTTATTTGCATTTTTTTATAAAAAAAAAAAAAAAAAGGTAAAATCTACCCATTTTATGCATTAAATGTTGGAACTGAGAAGATTAGAAAAAGAAATCAAAAGAGAAGAGGAGAGAAGGAGTCTGACGGAAGGAGAACTGGCCTGCGAAGTTGCAGCCGCCAGGAGTACACCACCAGCGACACTGCCGCCGACCAGATGGAGCCTCGCCGACTTCCCTGACGTCGTCCGGTAACCCATCGCAGGCCACTTTCTTCGTCGTACGGTGAGCTGTGAGTATTTCTCCTTTTATATATATATATATATATATATAGGCGGCGCTGAAGAGTCAGACTCACGAGTGTGAGAATGAAGGTTATATATACTTATATATAAATTGAGTCAAAATTGAGGTGCAAAGTCAAAATTAATGTTTATTTTTATTTATTTTTTTCACATAAATTAAAGCCTGTTAATAAATTATTAATAGTATAAAAATTCTAAATTAGTATATATTATTTTAATTAAGGCTAATTTTTCTATATTATTTAAATAGAGTATAGATTATTTTTTAATAATTTTTAAAACTATATTAATTTTACATAACTTTTTATAAATAATAATTTGTTATATAAATTTATAAATCATAAAAATTTTAAAATAAAAACATTAAAAGCAATGAAAAACATTTATTAAAATAAATAAATAAATTCAAAACCTTTTAAAAATTTTATTAAAAAAAATTCAAAAAAATAATTTTTTTTTTTAAATATAATAAAATTAAAAAAAAAAGTGTAAAAGGTGGTTATAAAATTATTATAAATCAATTTATACTTAAAAAATTATAATTTAGTTTGAATTCAAATAAACTAGCAACATATATAACTTATTTTCAATTTGTTTGAAATGATAATATTTCATATCAAAATTTTATATAAATAATTTTGTATAACTCTGTATAAATAATAACTTGTTATATAAATAATTAAAGATATAAAATTACTGCTATGATGAGGTGCACTTAATATTAGAGCCACTTACGGTAAATTTTTTGAAAAACTGACCGTTGGATTAGATACTACTATTATGTATGCCATGCCTGCCAAATATTAAAGTGATCCAACGGTTGGTTTATGAGAAAACTCACTGTAAAATAATTTTAATTGATTAATATATTTTTGAAGACTTGATAACTTGAAATAAATGCACTAGAACTCTTTGAAAACATTAATATATAGTACTAAAAGGTTAGTACATGCATATCACTGCGTTTGGGGGTTGGTGTGAAAAAAAATAATAATAATTCACGGCCACGGCGCCCAATACCCGTTACGTATCACCCGTTACACCTTTACCGTTACCTGTTACGATCCGTTACCCGATACTTAAAACCATGATCACACTAGCACCTATTTTAATGTTTATTATGATATTCTACATCCTAAGTTATTTATTTTTGCTTATTTGATGAGTTTAATGTGTTTGTTTTATTTTTTATGATTTTTCTATGATTTTTTTTTTTTGAATTTTTTTAAACATTCTTTCATGCCTAAAGTTCTATCTCGGCCGAGACTCGATGAGATGTCTGTGACCAAGACGTCCGCGACTGAAATGCGATGGCGTCCGCGACTGAGACTTTGAACCATGGGTGAGGATGCCCTCATGCTTATAAGGCCCCAGACAACCTAGTACACAACTGATGTGGAACTGCATCATATACCCCCGCATGATCTCGAGGGTCAATCCATCGGTCACCACAAGCCCACATGCTAGTACCCCAGGGTAGGCTCTAATACCGAATAATGCATTCTTGTTGTTTGGCAAACAAGAAAATGCAAGAAAATAGATTCCTTTATTAAGAAACTTGGAAAATTACAGAAAAATAGAGAAATTCTCTCTCTAACAATTGAAATCAGATCTGAAAACTGATTTAAAATGCTCACTTCCCTCTATTTATAAGGAATCTTTTAGTTGTAACTAACTAAGAGAATTATTAAAAAGCGACTAGGCTGTCACCGAGTAAAAACATAAAAGTAGTAACCAACAAATAATTACAAAGGAACTAAAATAAAGCATAAGCTCATAACCAAATATATCCAGCAGCTCACAGCAGCAGGCATTAGGCAACAATAGAGTAGGCAGCAACAGTAACTGCAGTAGCTAGTAGGTGACAGTAGTAGCATAGTAGCAAGGCAGCAACAGTAGGCGACAGTAGTAGCATAGTAGCAGGGTGGCAACAATAGAAACAGGGCAGCAAACTCCAACAAACTGTACTATATATGCCATTACATCACTAAGCTTGAGACAAGCTCAATCCGAACTTGAGCATGCAAAGCTTTTTTTGAGCTGAACTTGAGCAAAATCCTATTTGGCTTGTTTACACCCCTACTACCGTACCATATTTTAAAAGTGGAAAACTATGGTACACAATTCGAAACCTCTATATGATATTTTTAAAAATGTTGGTAGTTGGAATAACATGCAAAAGAATAAGCTTTTCTATGGGTTGATTTTAAAGCCAATCAAAAGCAAAAATGAACTGAAATGGCATGTGCAAAGGAAGAAACTAGGAACAAAGAGGGGCCCAACAAGTGTATCCAGTGGAATCTGTAAGGCTTTTAAGTTGGCTAATTCTTATGTTTGTAAGTTTGGTTGTATTGTCCTCATCCTCAAGCTTAATTGTCGAAGATTTCAAAGGATGCATGCTCTAAAGCTCAAGTCATTTCTCGAAGATCCTTGAATTCATGTCATAGGATGGTAAGTGACTTAGAGACCTAGTATTTACCCCATAGGTGATTAGTGATTAATTCCAATATGTGAATTGATTGTTTTCAAAATGTGTTTTAATTCAAAATGCTACTGGAAATCATTTTCAAACATATTGAATCGATCCAAGCTTTTCTGGATCGATCTAATATCGATTTTAGTAAAGGTCCAGAACGTGGATAGCAGTTGAATCGATTCTCTTTTTATTTGGATCGATCTATATTGTTTTTGAATTAAGGTCCAGAATCTTGGTAGCTTCTGGATCGATCCAAACTTTTGTTGGATCGATCTAAATTTGATTTTAATTAAGATCGAGAAGTTGTGTAACCATTTGGATCGATCTAGGCTTTTCTTGGATCGATCCAAGATTGTGTTTTTCAGTAATTTCTAGATTCTAAAAAAGGGAAATTTTGGCCTTTAATGTGATGACGTGCCAAGGTAGTACTTGATGCTATAAATACATCATTTTGTACCATTTAGGGTAAGGAAGACTGATCATTCTAGAGAGAGAAATCTGCCTCCTTCCCCTTTTAGATTTACTTTTGTACTTTAAGTACAATTACTTCATTTCTATGGAGTTTTGACCCTTTGATCTTTAATCCAACCATAGATTAGAGACTCTTAGGTTGATAGAAATCACATATCTTTGATTGAGAGTGATCCAATGAGAATTGGATTGTGACATTGTGGATTCAAGGTGTGTTTGATGGATTCCAAGTGAGCGGCTGTGGAGAACGGCGATTCCCCTTGGAGCTAGGTGGATGGATTTCACTATGGACCGATCGTGGATTCGATGAAGGTTGAAGATGTTCAAAAAAGCATGAAATTAAGCTTGAGGATGGCTGGTATAATTTCTATTTTCTTGTAGTTCTTATTTGTCATAAGGGATTTGTTTTCTCCGGTGGTTTTTCACCCTTTTGGGTTTTCCACGTATATACTCTCTTATGGATGACTGTGAGTGTGATTGTTGATTAGATTATCAAGAAGGATGGAATGATTTCTGTGTTCATGGATCCATCTTGATAATCTCATGGTTGTTTATTTTTAATGAGTTTTATTAGCGTTTGAAGTGTGGTCTATGAGATTTGTATTTTTCCGCATCTAGTCTAAGTAATAGATTAGAATCAACCCTGCTGAGTTGTTGTGTTTGGGGCAATTTTTCACCATTTACAAAATATGGTTCAAAAGGGAGCCTAAACTGAGATTAAGTTCCATGCAAATCATCACTCTGAAGCAACCTCATAGATAGCAACATGTTAACATCACAGTGCCCAATCGATAGTGATAAGAAAGATGTAATGCAAAACTAAAGTTTGAAGAACCTGTACTGAAGCAACAATCCCTTGTTGTCCAAATCGGACAGCTGTCCCGGGTGCCAAGTGCTGGGCATGTTCAATCTGAAAGTATTTGTTCAAGTCATGAAAAGCAATGCTCCAATAAATTCACTGTCATAAGAAATAAAGTCTATTGCCTTTAAACACGAACATGAATATTAAATTTATTATTCAAACGTTTTTTCATGTTTCAGTCTAAGTTTACCCGAAATCTTCGGTCCTTCATTCCATTGGTAGAAACTACTGATTGATACATATCCAGAATCAAGTCATTTGCTTTGTCACCTATAGCATGAATAGCAACCTGGGAAAAATAAAAAACAACAAAAAAACAAAAATAAAGCTACTAATTTTTATTGTAAATTGTACTAAAATAATATACAGGAGGTTTGTTGTAAGATGAGGAAGCACCTGAAGCCCAGATTTATCAGATGCCACAGTCATGTTGAATAGAGTATCAACTTCTGTTACTTGTAGCCCATAATTGTGAGGCTCATTAGCGTATGGCTATACAAAAACATACTTAATGCTTTTAGATTGTTTATTTCACTGACTCGATAAATGATAAAAGGTATATAATACCATCTGTTATAAAGAACATACAAGTAAGATTGTGGCAAACCAAGCGGTCTAAGATTGCTGCAAGCAGACTGAGCTCATTTAAGGCTCAGCTCCTCAAGTCAGGCTTGTCTGATTTAACAAGTCCAAGCCAAGGTGATTTGATCAGTTTCGTTTTCGCTTGTTATGTATAATACACATTTAATTTAATGTGCTAAGTACTAAGCATATTGACTTAATTACACAATGACAACCTATATATTATAAATTAGTCTGATAGTTATTCGTCAATATTTGTGTAATGGCTTTGAGTTTTAGTTTTCCTCTGAAGGGCAAAACAAAAACAAGAAACAAAATAAATAACTAAATGTAAGACAGCAGAAGAAACCATAATCAGTTTATTGTGTTCCACCAAGCCAGCAATATGCTTTGATAATGTTCTAATCTCATCAATAAGGACTGCATATACCTTAATATCATCATTCTCACCTCATAAAAAAGTGCGCTATTGGATCCCAAGGATCCATCAGCAAAAGCCTTAACACCACCCAAGTAAATCCACTGGCTCAAGACATGACCTGTTTTGTGGATAAGATCCTAAACAGGAAGATAAAACTTAAAAGAGACAAAGAAGACAGGAAAAAATAAAATAAAATAACTATAACATCGAATCCTAAGGTAACATGTTGATTAAGAAAGCTCAAAAGAAGAGAAATCAACAGAAACATGTTGATAATATGATCTACAAAGATTGCTTGCTAGATCAAAGAAAAGGCATATCAACTGAAAGTTCCTTCTGCAGCAATTCTCTAATTAGTAACATTGACAATAATGCCACACAGTGCAGGAAGTAAAACAGGTGGAAAACACATAAAATGCATAACCCATTTGAATTTTATAGCATCCAACTAAAATGAGATTTCAGCTAATATTATATAACAATATTAAAACACTCCCCATAGATAAATATACGTATATATCAACCTTTTAGTGAAAGGGAAAATAAGTTATATTCAAAAGGAAAAAGAACCATTTCACACCTGAAGCCTCATACTTTTCCCCAAAAATTGAAAACAGATTCAAACTAGTCTAATTTTAAGTACTCCACGTTTTATCACACAATGAAACTTAGAACAAAAAACAAGACAAAGAAAGTAATATATCTTTAAGTTGCGCAGAGTATGATCTACTTTAAAAGATAAATTCCCCAATTTTCAAATTGTGGGTGCAATCCTTGCAGCCACACTAAACTTCTTTGTATCATTACAATCTAAACCAATGTCTCCACACACACACCACACACACACAGATCTGCAGTCCCCAGTACACAGTTTTCCGATCTAAAGCTATCATGTTACTTGCAAGTTAAGTGGGAGACAACTTGGTTTGGAAGGGAGGAAAAATAGCAAATTCCTGGTTCAGTTGTACTTTAAAAGCTTAGTCTCTGTGGAGGGGTTAAAATTCCTGATTGCTAGGTTATAGGTACCTTCTGTTCCTACTAAGGTGTTCTTTCTCGCCTAGGCAGCTTTGCGGGCCAAATGCTTTGCCATAGATCACATCAGTAGAACAAATTCCGCGATGTCGAATAGGTCCATTATGTATACAGAGGTGGCTGAATCCATCTCGTTATTCATTGCAGGGTTGCACAGGATTTGTGATGTCACTGTTTTTAACATTTTTTGTCTGCTTTGCATTATGTTGGCTTCTGTATTTCACATGATGGAAGGATAGTGGAGTAAAGGTCAAAACAGAGATTCTCTTGGTGTGGAAAATGTGCCCTGTGCTATCTTTTGGATGATTTGGAGGGAAAGGAATCACAAAACCTTTTATGGGTTGAGTTGCCTCTAGATGCACTTGGAGGAATTTTGTTAAGCAAAATTTTTGCATGGAAAGGGACAGCTGTTTTGGGTGACCAGACATATTTTCACCTTTTTGTCGAGCCCTTGAAATTGTAATGTGGTTCTTTTGTGTTTCAGTTTATTCTTCTTTCTGGCCTTTGGGGCTGTTGTATACCTCGCGTGTATGGGGGTTGTTTTGCCCTTCCTCTCTTTTAATGGAATATTGATGTATTCCTCTTGTTTGGCAAACAAGAGAATGCAAGAAAATGGATTCTTTATTGGGAAACTTCAAGAAAATTACAGAAACACGAGAGAGTCTCTTTCTCTTGTGAAAAACAATTCAAATCAGATCTAAAAACTAACTAAAGATGCCAACTAATTTCTCTTTATAGAGATTCTTTCAGTTATAACAAACTGAAGAGAGGAAAAAATGACACGACTGTCACAAACACAATATAACAGCAGCAACTAAACAAAGGCAGCAGCAACTAGGCCGTCACAAACACAATATAACTGTAGCAACAGGGCAGTAGCTAACAGTACAGTTTCCAGGTCACAGTAGTTGGCAGTAAGCATTAACAGTAGGCCATAATTCCGGTTACACCCTACTCCCCCACTGTAAAAGAACTTGCCCTCAAGTTCAACTCCAAAGAAAGTTGCAGTTATAATCAACCAAGCAAATATTTCATCAAATATCTTGAAGTTATTAAGCCTTTGAGAAGAAAAAATACTGGTCACAAAGGTTGTCATTTTCTTCATTGCTCCATCATAAGTCTCTACCATGGTAGGTGTTTTATAAGTGTAAAACATAACTATGTCATCAACATCATCAACTTGCACTTGAACAATCACCATTTCCATTTCCAAATATTCAATCTCACTTCCTTTGGTGTCATCGTCTTGTTCTTAACTAAAGGATGGATCATAAAATGAATGTACTTCATTTGGTTCATCATAAATGGCTTGCTCTTCTTCAAAATCATCCACATTAAACTATGAGAAGTCATAAACAGCACCGACATTCCCATTTCCGGCCACTGTTTCTAAGGAATTTAAGGCAAGTTTGAAGCCACATTCTTGGTAGTCTTTATTGAATCTTTTAAAGGCAAGTAGAGAAGTTGTAGGAGACTTAGAAGTTACTTTTTCCTTCTTGGGGAACATCATGTACTCAACCAATCTTCTTCTAGTTATTCATAGATCATTTTTTTTTTTTTTTAAATCAACGATTTTATTAAAAAGGCAAAGAGGACAAGGAGTCCTACTTACCCAAAAAAAAAAAGAAGCAAGAACAAGATACAAAGAAAGACAAAGCAAATAAAGACTCAAGGATTACAAATAGCCACCCAATTTTCCCTAATGACAAACAAAGGAACACCCTTAAACTCCTTTGTTACCGATACCCACAAAGAGGTCAAAAAACAGATTTTATCCCACAAACTTTGAAGAGACTGACTTTTATCTTCAAAGATCCTCGCATTCCTCTCAAGCTAAATGACCTAGAAAATAACCAAGACAAAACACTTCCAAACAATGGAAGCTCTAAACGAAGACCCAAAAGCCTTAAAATCAATCTCTATCAACTAAGTAGCATGTTGAGGTGCAACCCATAGCACATCTCGAAGCTGAAACAAGAAACACCACAATTCCATAACTGCCGAACAGCACAAAAATAGATGATCAATACTCTTTTCCTCTCCACACATCACACACCACTGGGGAGAAAGAAACCAACAGGCATTCTCCTCTGAAGAAGGTCATTAGTATTAATTCTTCTATGAGCTACTGATGAAGAAGAAACGTAAATTTTAAGGGTAACTTTCGCTTTCCAAATAAACTTTGCAAGAACAAAGGGAGGAAATAAAGAGTCATCACATAAAGCATCAAAGAAGGATTTACAAGTAAATATCCCCAAAGAATGTAACACCCAACCTCTCATATCCTCAATTAAAGTATACAAATGAAAACCCTCAAGAATGGCCAAAAGAGAAGAAAGCTCACCCACTTCCCTATCATTAAGATTTCTAAAAAAAAAAAAAAATCCCAAGAAACTGGAAACGAATATGAAACCACAAAGCTATCAATAGGAGCATTATGGACAAGAGAGAGATTATACAACCTAGGGAACATTAAAGCAAAAGAATGCTCCCCTCAAAACATCCACCCAAAACCTAGCTTTCACTCCATTACCAACCGAGAAGGAAACAAAATTCAAGATGGGAAGAATTTGGGAAGTACCTTTCTAAGGGCAACGATAAGTCACCTCCTACTCACTATAGCATTCCAACCATTATCTTGCAACGAGTACTTACTCTTGATAACTTTGTGCCAAAGGAAATTAGTTTCACAAGGAAATCTCCAAAGCCATTTCCCTAATAATGCCAAAATCCGATGAATGATGTTAACCACTGCAAGCCCCCCTTTAGGTTTAGACCGACACACCACCTCCTAATTTACCAAGTGAAATTTATTCCCTTCTCCCCAACCTTCCCACAAAAAATCTCTCATTAATTTCTCTAAATTATTAGCCACCCTAACTGGCACCTTAAACAAAGACATGAAATAGATAGGAATACTAGACAAAACCATCTGAACCAAGGTTAGCCTACCCCCTCTAGAAAACAAAAACTTCTTCCATCCATCTAACCTCCTCCTAACTTTGTCTAACACTGGATCCTAAAAAGGGATAGGCCTAGGTAACCCTAAATATTTCAAAGGCCGTAATTCAACCTTACAGCCTACTATATCCACAAACCTCCTAACCTCCACTCAAGTACATTCACTCCCACTAACCCACTCTTACCCAAATTCACTCTCAGACCAAACAATATCTAAAAAACCTGCAAAATCTTATGAAAGTTCATTAAACACTCTTCATCATTAGACGAAAAAAACATAGTATCATTTGCAAATTGAATATAAAACACATGAACCCTATCCCTACCCACCCGAAAACCTTCCACTAACCCAGCTTCCCGAGCCTTATCAATCATCCTTCCTAGAACATTAACTACTAAAGTGAACAAAAATGAGAAAGAAGGTCACATTGTCTAAGGCCTTTAGACACTCTAAAATAATCACCAAGTTTACCATTAAGAATCACCGACATATTAACCGAAGATAGACAACCCGTTATCCACCCCCTCCATCGACTACCTATAGATAAAGGGTTCTTGCATGTATGTACTAACGTATGTCAATAGCTACTAACAGTGATGATGAGGACTGTCAATAGTGAGGTGTACTTGTCAAAAGGTGATATAATGCGATGGTAGCAATAATGCCTTTTAGTCATGTTGCTTGTAGTAAAGTCTTATCAGCAATAGAGTAGGATAGCAAGAAAGTTTTGGCTTGAGGGAGAGTGAGGCAACTCCTATAGGGGGTGGCAGTAGTAAACACTCAAGAGAAAAAGGAACTATATATGACTAATGTTTAGTTCTACTTTTGCACTATCCTTACAAACTTTCAAGTCTCTTGAAAAAACAAATCTAATGGTTGAGCATTACTCTCATTATAATCCGCAGATGAGGTATCTCCCATTGTAATCCTATACATATATCCAATGGGTGAATTCTTTCCCATTGAGGGAAGTTATCTAAGATGCATATAAAGCCCAGGTAAAATCATTATTATATCCCTATGTTACGAGGTACTTAGTATGCGTTAAGAAGCCCCACATGAGTGAATTTTCCCCCTCCAAGGTTAGTGTGCGCTCCTTATCCATAACTGGCATACACCTTGACGCCTACACAAGTTTGTGGCAAGGCTTGGGGAATCCTAAAAGTACCCTAAGGTTCGGTGTTGGTTCGGACAATCAAGATGTCATAATATGTTACCTTGACTGCACCATTGGGATAGCTTGACAGGTCTTGGCATGGTTGTTAGAGTGGGGGCTAACCAAGCTAGATGCGTACCCTGTGGTTAAAGGAATTACCTTCTACCTTGGTCTACTGTAGAGGAAATAGAGGAGTAAGCAACTGGCTGACACATGTTCAAATCTGGACATATGTCACAACCTCTTCTTTCACTAATTGGTCGGATGTCAGTTTTATTAGACCTTCAAATTGTCAAATAATATGTTTACACGTAGCTAACCTATGTGTCAGTTTTTTAGAATGCTTTGATCCAACAATGACACATATTCAAAACTGGACACATGTCAACTTCTCATGCAATCCACTTATCTTGCATGCATCGGTCTATATTTTGGTCCAATTCATCACCATATTCAACCAATCTACTTTTGTTCTATATAAATACCCCTTATCATAAGTTGAAAGGAAGGAAAAAAAAAAAAAAGCCACAAAAAGAGGGACAGAGAAAATAAGAGAATCATCTAACTGCTAGTTTTATAGTTATAAATAGCTACCCATCCTATAGTATCCTATTCACATTACATATTCATACTTTACTATTGATCTATAAGCTTCTAAGTAAGAGTCCTGAAAGATGATCCAGTACATGAGTGTTTACTACTACCATCCATAGATATTTCCCTGCAATTGCCTCACTCTCCCTCAAGCCAATACTCTATTGTTGATAAGACTTTGCTACAAGCAATGTAGCTAAAAGGCGTTATTGCTACCATCGCATTATATCACCTTCTAACAAGTGCACCTCACTATTGACAGTGCACATCATCACTGTCAGTAGCTGCTGACATACGTCAGTACATACACACAAGAACCCTTTATCTACACTACCAAAACCTTTACTCTCCATAACAAAATCAAGAAAACCCCAATCCACATGATCATATGCTTTTTCAAAATCCACCTTAAACAATAAACCCTATTTATTCTTAGACCAATACTCATCGACTGCCTCATTAGCTACAAGAACCACATCAAGAATCTTCCTTCCTTCCACAAAGGACCCGGGGATCTCTTCCATTTCATCATAAATTAACAAACGATATTGCTCCTCCATCTTCTCCATGTCAACACACTTGAAGCTCTCAAATGCTCCATCTTGTGGCTGTTTTACAATCTCAAAATAAGTGGATTGAGGCTGTAATTGAAGCATTTTCAGGCTGCAACAGTTGTTTGACTCCAAAACCACTTCTTCCAAAAGGAGATGAATTCCCAACCTTACGAGAGCTAAAACACACCTATCCAAATCTGGTAGTGCTGTCCAGATCTTGTAAAGCTTCTAAAACAACTCAATAGCTGTTATCTAGACCTCATAGAGCTTCTATTTTGTTGTTTTTCAACAAAATTATACTCATGGTCTTTAAGAAATTGCTTCTCAAACTTCTTCATTTTCTCCCAATGTCTAACCTTTTCTTTACCATTACATTAGCGAAACATTTGCACTTGTTTCCACCAACCAAAGGCTTTTCCTTTAAGGTAATTGGATGCCAATTTCACATTCTTTATATCCTATACTTGATAGTAATGAAATACTCTTTCAAGAGTATTCTGATGTAGCACCACATCAGCTGTGTCAGAGTTTGCTCGGGGGTACTAGCAAGTGGGCTTGTGGTGACCGACAAATTGACCCTTTGACGAGGACATTAGAGATCATGCAGGGGTGTATGATGCAGTTCCACATTGGTTGTGTACTGGGTTGTCTTGGGCCTTAAAAGCATGAGGGCACCCTCACCTCTTGAGCTAATTTTTGGGGTTGAGTTCTACCCACATCATATTCATCCATTCCACCAACTCATCAGAATCAAAACTTTCATGAAAACCATTCTCCAAATGGATATTATACTCCAATTTGGATTTGGAGTCTTCACACGTCACGAAGAGGGCAGAAGTGCTGTACCTTCTTAGTAAGTACCACAACTTTCCTTCTCAAGGTGGCAATTTCATCCATTCTCCCTTCATTTGGTGGCTGTCCAACAGGTCTAGCCAATGGAGATTGATTCCCTACTTCCTCTCCAAGGTTCATGGCATTACCTCTACCCCTTACGCTTCGTCCTTTACCTCTATGGGCCATAAGCAAGCTTTTAAACGCTAAAAAAAAAATTACAAAATAGCAAGGTTACAATAGAAAATCGCCACAGCAAGTAACCCTTAGTTAATCAGCGAATCTAACCACTGCAACTCAGTACGTGCAGTACAATAGATGCAACAGTAGAGTGTTCTCACAATAAAATTCACAGTCAAACAACCTTAGGAAATTCAACCAATCAATTAATCAACAAAGTATTGACAATGATTAACCAATTGAGGCAATCACAGGGATTTGATTCAAAATAAAACTTCAAACTTGAAGCACTATGAAGGCTGTAACGAGGCATTTGTTGCATAAAACTGTCAAACAGTGGCTGCGATTGATCTTCAGAGTTAATGAAGTCTTCATAAGGCTGTCTACAACAAAAATTCCACTCAAATAAGGCACCTAAATCTGCAATTACTGTTCCAGCAGCATTCACCACTGTCAGGTTCACGACTGTGTGGATGACTGAACCTCCATTGCAGGCAGCGTGGATGATTACTTCCAAGACACCAATTCAACCAAAAAATCAGTGAAGGTGCCGACACTTTTAGCCAGCAGTAGCACATGGACAAAGGGTTTAAATCCACTTGTAGAGGCTCCAAAATGATGGAGAAGAATGTCCAGATCTGAGCTCAGATACCAAATGATGCATTCCTCTTGTTTGGCAAACAAGAAAATGAAAGAAAATGAATTCTTTATTGAGAAACCTCAAGAAAATTACAGAAAAGAGAGAGAGTCTCTTCTCTAGTGAAAAAAAATTCAAATCAGATCTAAAAACTAACTAAAGATGCCAACTAATCTCTATTTATAGAGATTCTTTCAGTAATAACTAACTAAAGAGAGAGAATAAAATGACTAGGCTGTCACAAACACAATATAACAGCAGAAACTAAACAAAGGCAGCAGCAACTAGGCTGTCACAAACACAATATAACGGTAGCAACAGGGCAGTAGCTAACAGTACAGTTTCCAGGTCACAGCAATAGGTAGTAGGCATCAACAGTAGGCCATAATTCCAGTTACACCAAATATACTCTTTTACTTGATAATATATACATATACAGAAATTATCCTATCAGCACATGCTGCTTTGCAAAAGTCAGCATGAAGCTCATAGGTGATTGTGGGATCCATATTTTCAAAAACTAATCGTTGGATTAGATATTACGCATATGTATGTCAAGCATGCCAAAAATCACATTGATCCAACGGTCGGTTTATCAGATATGTCATTCAAAAAACCTGTGACAGTTTTCTACGGTCAGAATTTTTCATAGTCTATATTTTAAGATGCCTACATCGGATCACTGTGATTTTTGGCAAACGTGACATCCATAACAATGGTATCTAATTCAACAGTCGGTTTTTCAAAATATGCATCCCACAATTCCCTATTAGCTTCATGCTGACTTTCGCAAAAGTAAGCATATGCTTACTAGATCGGGACTATATTCCATAACAATGGTATCTAATTCAACGGTTTTTCAAAATATGCATCCCATAATTCCCTATTAGCTTCATGCTGACTTTCGCAAAAGTAAGCATATGCTTACTAGATCGGGACTATATTCCATAACAATGGTATCTAATTCAACGGTTTTTCAAAATATGCATCCCACAATTCCCTATTAGTTTCATGCTGACTTTCGCAAAAGTAAGCATATGCTTACTAGATCGGGACTATATTCCATAACAATGGTATCTAATTCAATATATATATATATATATATATATATATAACTTGAAAGCAAGTTTGACTAACTCCGGTATTTATTAATCCACATTCAGAGTCTCCAAATACTGCAACTCTTGACTCTGCCTGCCTATGAGATTGTCTTTGCTTAATAATTTGGTTGGAGCAATTTTAACTGTGGGTACTTTTTGCCCCTATAGCCCTCATACTTATTATATATGCATTCCCTTTTTACAAATTGTTCATTATTGTCTCTTCTAACATTTCGCAAAGTTTCATTGCACATTTCCACATTATACTTCTGAATTCCTCACTTAAATAATAATAATAATAATAATAATAATAATAATAATGACATCAATATCTTTATTGATAGCTCTATATTTTTCGAACCTTGATATTGGTGTCAAAATTGATTTTTTCTTCCTTAGCCACACCAAGATGGTTATGGCTGATGAATATGCTCCAAGTTGAGAAGTGTTAAATTAATGCATATGCTTATGCATTCAAGCTACAACAGTATTTTTGTCCATAACTCTCTTCTTCTTTCTTTCATTCTTAACTGTAACCCTAATTCAAGATGGCAATATCCTAACACCCAGTTTGACATCTACAACTCTATAACTTGAAATCAAGAGTTCAATGGTAATATCGTCTCCTAACTAAAACCAATAAAAATAACCTCAATAGAATCCTGAAGAGGAGAAATAGTTGAACGATGCTGAAATTTTCACATTAATTACATAGAGTATTCTAAAAACTAGCAGATTGAACCAGGCTCGACCTTCAAACTGGTCAGTCTATATAAATCAGTGAAATTGCTACGAACCAATAGTCAAATCAGTATGAAGCAATAGCTGAACAGGCATTTTTTCTATTTAAAATTTTTTAATAATTTCTTCGTCATCTGACATATAAGGTTAAGGTAGTTTAGCAAGAGCAGAGAGATCAAACCAGTTTGTACCAACCCAGTCCCCTCCATAGTTTTTAAAACAGTAGTTGAATTAATTTGCTGCCTAGAGTAACAAAACTCATATTGATTACTTAAGTAGCATGAAGGAAAAATTACTAATGAGTTGATATTTAGGGCAACCGAATGGAAATATATTACAGAAAAATAGCAGACTCTTAAAGTAGCATTTAATAAAGTCATACAAGCAGACGTGACCATGTCTCCATTGGGAAAAATAGGCAAACCCTAATCATCATTTTTCCTGTAGAATCAGCCCATTGATATACATCTGCAAGTATCAAGAAAAGAAACAAGTGAATGATGGTTCAAAAGGCTTCATCCCTGTGCTGCAGGAATGCATTTAATGGAGATGAAAGAAAATTTTAGTTTTCAAAACCAGACCAATTCAACTCACAATCTCAGCTACAAAAAATTATGGAAAAAAAAAAATCAACCAAAGGGTGCATTTAGATGCCCTATGCAATTTGAATTTATCTGTTATGTTTTACAAAGTATTTTTTTTTTTTTTAAGAAAATTTTATTAACAAAAAGAGCCAACTAAACACAAAAAAGGAAGGAGGAGATGAATATATATTTTATTGAGTTTTTCATAGCATCTGAGTGAGTATCTATATTTTCTTAAAATTAATGTAATATAAGTTCAATCTAGAATTTAGTAACTGAATCCATTTCAATTCTATTGCTATCAAAGGATCTGTGTAGCCAAACCCAATACTTTATTGAGTTTTCCAGAGTTGACAATGAATCCATTTTAATGACCAGCTAGGGTATTCAAATGCTATGTAAAATGCATGGACTGATTTCATTTTGGGAGACATCCAAGTGATCCACAAACTCTATAACTTAAACCTGAAAAGTCTTCCCAGGAAAACTCTACTGGTACACCAGGAGAATATCTTCCAAAATCAACTACTGTTGTTACACCCCTCATCAAGGCAACGTGGCTAGCTCTTATCAAAGCTTCCCTCCTTTCATCCACTGAGTCCTCCGGAATCCAGCTAAGGAGTAGCTTCATTGCAGAATCAATCAGCAATCCGGTGGGTTCTGCATGTGATGATGCAGCATAAATAACTGGATGTTCTATCATCAACTAGTTTTAACATATCAAATCCTAAATATTACAACTGAAAGCTTACATTAACAAACTATTACCAAAGATTTAGAGCTTATAAGAGAAGCAATACAATTAAATATTTAGAACAATAAAAATTGGATAAACCTATATGGTACAGAAAAGCCTGTCAGGAAATAGCAGCACAATAAAGTAAAGTAGGGAATATTTATGGGCTAAGTCATGCAGGACAAAATGGAAAGAGTTACATTATGTCAAAGTTGTGACATTTACTTGATTTAACCGACTAAAACAAGAAAATTGTGTCTAAATACCAACAAATTAAATTAATAAAGCAGAAAAACTTGGCCATTGAAAACAGGCTCAGAAATGCCAACTAAATCAAACCCTTATAGAAACCCCTCAACCAGAACCACATGAGAGTTTTCTGAGATAAAAGCCATAACGGCTGTGATTCTATTATTCAACCTTAAAAATAAAAGAATACAATCCAGAAAATATAAATACTAATTGCTATTAGACTCAAAGACTATACTACTCTTAAAGAAATAAATAACAAGACATATACATAACTGCAGAGAGGACGAGACAAAAGAAAGTAGTATAGTCCCTGACTAAAGGTGTTGACGAACAAAATGACAATCGATCTCAATATAATTAGGGCCCGTTTGTATTAGCTTTTTCTAAAATCATATTTAGAAAACTAGCTCTATACATATTTCTTTAGACTTATACTAAATTGTGTCTTCATATATTAAAATTTTCATAGTAAAAGTGATTGTGCCAAAAGTTGGGGTCCCCTAGCTTTTGCCACAATAACTTTTAGTATGAAAATTTTGCCAACCATTCTATCACCCTTCAAGTTGTTTTGAAGTGATTATCACTTCATCTCTAGGATCAAGTGAAATTTTAAGCTCTAAAAGTGAGTTTAAGAAAAGCTAATGTAAACGGACCCTTAGAATGCTCATAAAAGACGGAGTTGTGAGCAATTTGAATAGCACTCTTATTGTCTCAAAAAAGAGAAGTAGGATTAGAGAGAGTAACACCCAAGTTGAAAAGTAGATAACGAAGCTAGACAATCTCTGCCTTAACCCTAAGCTATAACACGATAGTCAGCCTCATTAGTGGAATGAGCAACAACAGTTTGCTTCTTACTTTACCAAGAGATAAGAGAATCATTTGGGAAAACACAAAAGCCAAATGTAGACTTGCAATCATTAACATTGTAGAATAATAGAATTCATTCTATCTCATATCACCAAAATAAAAGGCTTGCTATAACTTCCTATACCTGTATTAGGCCCGCCACCTACAGGCTTAGGCTTTTAGGTTGGAAACTTAACATGGTATCAGAGCATTGGTTATCCACGTGACAAGTCCCAAACGAGCCTACACGTGAGGGGGAGTGTAGAAGAATATAATCCACTCTATCCCACATCGCCTAAATAAAAAGCTTGATATAGCTTCATATACTTGTATTGAGGCCCCCCACCTACAAGCTTAGGTTTTTAGGTTGGAAACTTAACAAACATCATTGGTCCAATCGAAATCCGAAAAGGAAAGCAAAGTCAAAGCAGAAGGGGAGGAAAAATATAAACTCTGAAAGACAATACCATGAACATAACGGAGAACATTTAAGCAAGGAAATAAATATCACAGATATATCGATGGTCTCAAAATACTGATATATTGACAAATATTTCGATCTTATCGAAAACATCGATATCGATTTAAAGATATGATGAATATTATTAGTTAAACATGGAAATTTTCAGCGAAACTTTGCAAAATAATGAATTAAACTATAATACACAGTTTAGAAATAAAATGTTGCAAATTAAATATATATAAGATGAGTTCATGTTGTATTGGGTATATTAAAGTGTGCTGCGCTATGCAAAATAAATCACAAATTTCTATAAATTTTACATTAAAATGTTATATAACATTAAAATTTTAAAATATATATCATTTACTAAATAACAAATAAATAAATCAATAATCTCGTATACCAAAGAATCTCTACCTTAGACATATATTTGAATATCGATAAAGATATGCAAGTCTAAGATCGTATCGATACCCTCCGATATATAGATATATCGAGTGTATCGGAGATATTTTATTAGGTCACCCCCAATGAGTAGACATAGAAGCAGAGACAAATTAATTGAGCACATGAACGGCAAAAGCGATATCAGGGCGAGTCATAGTGAGATAAACTAAATTTCTAACCAACTCTCTATAGGTGGGAGGATCATCCAAGGAAACACCATTGGAGGCAGAAAACTTTGCATTTAATTCCATAGGAGTACCCATAACTTTAGACATGGAAACAATTAGGGCTGAAAAGTGAAAACAGTTTGGTTCGGTTAATTTTGAGGGAGATTTTAGCACCAAACCGAACTCAATGGTTTATTATTCAATGGGACCAAAGCCAACCAAATTCCCTGTGTTTCAGTTCTACTAATAGCGGTTTGCTTCAGGCGGTTTCAATTGGTTTCCTACTTATCCGAAAAAGAAATTGATGCAAAACTGTTAATTCACTAAAAAAATATATATATTGAAATGCGGATCAAGAAAAAATTACGAATTAGAAAATGAATATCGGTATAGATAAAGCCGCAGATCAAGAAGATTAGAAGAGATAAAACTAGGGTTAGGATTTCATATCTAGGATGATCGATTCAAGACGTGATTGTGACAATTGTAAGTCAGTAAAGCTCCATTAGGGTTGCCTTCCACCACCGTGAGCCATGAACTGTGGGCGTTGTGGACCTTAAATGTCATAAGGTGACTTAATTTACTATTTTAGGGCTATTGAGTTAGCTAGGGAAAGGGACTAGGATTTTCATTGTCCTGAGATGTAGTAAAGAATGAGGAAGAGAGAATAAGAGTTTGAGAGGGGTAGAGAGAAAGAGGGTCTAAATAGGAAGAAAGAATGAGAGAGGAAGAGAAAAAATAAAAGATGAAGAGAGAAACAGAGATTGAAAGAAGAGGAGAGATTGAGAAAGGAATAGAGAATGAGGGTCTACATGAGAATAAGAGAATGAGATAGGCAAAAACGGAAGGGTAAGAAAGATCAAGAATGAAACTGAGTGTATGAGGTTTTTCTTTTTTTTTTTTTAATACTTTAACTTAAAAATATGTATATAAATATTAGTAAACCAATTCGGTTCAGCCGGTTCCAGTTCAGAAATCACTATATCGAAAACCGATCAAGCATAAATTCTTTAAACCCTCAAACCAAGCAAGCAGTTTACTTAAAAAAAATAGGCCGAAACCAGTTGAACCGGTCTGGTTTGGTGAGTTGGTTTTTCCGGTTTTTCTTTCACCCCTAGCAATAATTGAGGACAAGATTAGGGAAAGTTACCTAAAATAGTTTGGCCATGTGCAATGAAAACCAATGAACGCACCAATAAGGAGTGATTTATTTAATGTTGAAAGCATTAAAGGACAACAGAAAGCTAAAAAGAACAAGGGTCGAGGTGGTGAATAAGACATGATTTCCTATAACTTAACGAGTGACATGATACTCAATAGTATTCAATAACAAAAAAAAAAGGGGGGGGGGGGGGGGGGTAATTAATATTGATATAATCAAAAAGGCATATAAAGGCGTCATGACTAGTATTAGAACATCTAAAGGAAAGAAAAATGAATTCTAAACTAGAATAGGCTTACATCAAGGATTGGTACGGAGCCAATATGTTGTTTGCGCTTTATTTATATATTAATGGGGAATTTGGCCACAAGTCCCAAATAAGAGTACTTTCATGTGAAAAGTCCTCCAAATATTTCTTTTTGCGAAAAGTCCATTTTCCACATTTAGGACAAAAATACCCCTCGCCCTGAGTTTCCTTTTCTTCCCCGTCATGTTTAAAGTAACAGATTTAGTAGGAGAGAAACAGAGAGGCAGCAGGAGAAAGAAGCAGAGAGAGACAGAGAGAGAAGAAGAGAGAGAGAATAAAAAATGCACTAGATCAGATATGAACTGACATGCTCACCTCCATCTCCGGCAGGAACCGACATGCTCATGAACTCCAGTGTGTTTTTTCAGCAATAACACAATGGGAAATGACGGGAACGACATGAGATTGCGAAGGGAATAGTGGCAGCAGGGTTTGGGACAGAGTGCTCCCACGTGTACAGTAGTTTTCTTGGAAGAGAGCCTCCCTATGTTAGGGTTACAAAAGTTGAGCACTGAAGAAGTTTATAAGATGGCGTGGTCTGACCTCGAAAACGAGATTGAACGGTGGATTAAGTCGGTGATGTGGATCATAATGCATAAGGATAGGATTAGTTATTATTTATCTTAATTAGATGTTATTTATCTTTTGATTGTAATTATCTTATCTTTATTTATTTAGGATATTTATCTTTTGGTTGTAATTATCTTTTAATCAGTCTCCTAGTAGGAGTAGGTTTGTTTTCTATATAAAGGGGGATAAACCCTTTATTTGGTCAGACTTGATGATAATGAAATTTCTCCCTAATATTCTGAGTTCTCTCTCTTTCTCTTTCTTTCTCCCTAATACTCTGATTTCTCTCTATTTCTCTCTATTTCTCTCTCTATTTCTCTATTTCTCTATTTCTTTTCATTGATACTCAAGTCCCATCAATTGGTATCAGAGCAACACCACGATCCACACCCTTTTCGCTGCCTCTTTAGTCACGTGCTTGGAAGAAACAAAGAGTCAAAGACCCGTGCCTCCATACATACTTACTGCCACTAGATATATATATATATAATATACACACAAGGACCCGCGCCTTGCACTACCAGAACCACCACTTCCACGGCTGCCAACACCACCAAACCACCCAAAAAAAACCTCCCCCGTCTCCGAAATCATCACCGGCAGAAAAAGTTCGCCGGAAAAGTCATCCACGCGCCGTCACGCGCGGCTGAGCTATCGGCGCGTCAGATCCACGCGCTCAACAGCCCTCGCCTCTGATTGGTTCGGCTCGGCTTACCGGCTCAGCTCAACAATTCGGCTCGGTTCACCAGCCCGACCCGGCAACCCGACCCAGCAACCCGACCCAGCAACCCGTTAACCAACCGGTCAACCCTTTGACCGTTGACTGACACGTG
The DNA here is from genome assembly GCA_017140935.1 of Hamamelis virginiana. NCBI lineage: Eukaryota > Viridiplantae > Streptophyta > Magnoliopsida > Saxifragales > Hamamelidaceae > Hamamelis > Hamamelis virginiana. The sequence goes on along the minus strand of JAESVK010000469.1, from coordinate 170,814 downwards.
TCGCTGACGTCATCGCTCTTCTGAAATTACAGTTTAGCCCCTTCTTCTGGATAATTACCATTTAGTGCCTCCACTCTCTGGAAAATTACTATTTGGTGCTCCAACTTTCTGGAAAATTACAGTTTGGTGCCTAAGCTTTCTGAAAAATTACAGTTTGCCCCCTGCAGCCTTTCCAGCATTTTTCGACATCCCGGTTCCAATTTTTTGCGGTCCATTTGGGTCAATTCGACCTCCACAGTGGAGTTTTACACCTCATTGCGCCTCGGTGAAAGGTACACAACTCCTTTTCATTGAAAAAAATTGTGGATTTTATTTCAATTAGTTGGTAGTTTATTAAATTTGTGTTAGGTCCCTTTTAAGTCTTTTATTCTTTTCCTAACAGTCCAAAAAAAAAAGTGTAAGCCTTTATTCTTTCCATCTTTTCTTTATTCTTTCCCTACCTTATTTCAAACTCTAGGCCACCTTTTTGATATATTCCACACACCCATTGCATTCTCTTTCCCTATTTCATCTCTTTCATACTTAGGCACGCAACTTGCATATTTTTTTTCATTTTATTTCAATTTTCTTACATGTTCATTCGTGGTAATTTGTCTTTCTAATTTAAGGTACTTTAAGACGTGTCAGCATTTCACCACCTATTCACATATCCACCCCACCTTTATTGCCTTTCACCATGACTTTGACTGACCGTTGCATAGCCATAGGCCAAGACATGACCACTGTCCATCAGGACATAGCCACTTTGAAAGAGTCATTTACCAGATTTGATCGTGACACTAAGCTTGAGTTTACCATACTCCGTGAGTCCATCACTGCACTTAGGGAGGAGTTAGCCCAGTCTAGAGGTCAGGGTAGAGTTTCTGACCCTGGGGATGTTGTCAATGATCCCCCAATCGTTCAACAACCCAATGAGCGGCCCACAGATCCTCATGCAGGAATCCTTCCCCTCCCTAACCACTTTAGACAAGTCCCAGTCCCTAGGCAACATGTCGAGGACTTTGGTCCTCCTGCTGATCCATTTGAGGATGATTTAGACTATGATTATAGGCCGAGAGAACACCAGGGTAGATATCGGGATGTCCATCATAGACAGCCTCGGAATTTCCATGACGAGCCTAGAGATATCACCACGAGGGTGAAACTCGATGCTCCGAGTTTTGATGGTAGGACTGATCCTATTGTCTTCTTAGATTGGCTGAATGATATTGATGAATACTGTGACTGGTATAGGATGATTGACCTACAGCGTGTTCGCTTTGCTAGGATGAAGTTGACAGGCAACGCCGAATGCTATTGGCAGGGTGTGTTGCGTAAATTAGAGCGCTTAGGAGAAGGTCCTATAGTCACCTGGGCTGAGATGAGACGAAGGTTAAAGGAGAAGTATCTCCCCGCTTCCCATAGAAAGACTTTGTTAGAGCAGTGGCATAATCTAAGACAGGGTACCACCAGTATTGAGGATTACACTTCGCGTTTTGAGGGTCTTATGGGAAGATGTGAGATAGAGGAGGATCCTTTGGTGACTCTCTCTAAATATGTCAATGGGCTAAGATTAGATGTCAAAAGAGAAATTACCTTACACTCTCCTGATAGCTTAGAGGAGGCCTATAACAAGGCCCGGGACATAGAGAAATTCCTTCGGGTTCCTAACCCAAGGCGTTTAGCTTCCCAAGTTGAGGAGTCTCGTCAGTTTCAGTCCCCACTTCCGTCTGTTCCTTCAAAAGGGGGTACCAAACCTAATCTAGGACCTAGCACTTCTAGGGAAAAGGAGGTCGTCGGTACTTACAGTCGCTCAAGTGGCTCTGCTATTGAGTGTTTTCACTGCCACAACAAGGGTCACATTGCTGCCCGTTGTCCCCATCGCACTCTCGTTCTTGATCAGGAATCCGATGACCCTTCTGCTTTCGCGGATTATACCCCTCCTGAGGATACTTCCGATGCTAAGAGGGATCTCGAGCTCGATGATGAGCCAAAGCAATCCCATCTCGCTGTCATGCGGTGCATCCTATCTACTCCTTTAGGAGATGATGATTGGAAGCGCACGAACATCTTTCACACCTTTATCACTTGTGGAGATAGAGTTTGTAAGGTTGTGATTAACGGCGGAAGTACTATGAATGTGGTCTCCACAGCCGGTGTAGCTAGGATGAAGCTCAAAACTGAACTCCACCCTCAGCCTTATAGGGTAGCTTGGGTAGATAAGACCTCTTTACCGGTCTCATAGAGATGTTTAGTTCCTCTTCAGATGGGAGATTATTCTGATAGGATTTGGTACGATGTCCTTCCTATGGATGTCGCTCATATTTTGCTTGGTCGTCCTTGGCTTTTTGACTTGGATGTGACCAACAACGGAAGGGATAATTCATACATTTTTAAGCATAACGAGAAATCTATTCGCTTGCTTCCTGCCAAACCGTCTCCCACGAGTAGAAATCCCAAGGTTAAGAATTCCTCCCAACCTCCTGTCAAGAACCATATCCATGTCCTTTCCCGAACGGAGTTTGTGCGGGAAGGACAAGAGTCTGACATAGCTATCGTGCCTGTAGTCCAACAGTTACTTCCGCTTTCTTTAGAAACGGTTGTTGAACCTCCTCTTGAGGTCACTACCTTATTAGACGAGTTTAGAGATGTTATACCGGATGAGTTGCCACCTATGAGGGATGTCCAAAATGCCATAGATTTTGTCCCTAGGTTTCAGTTATCTAATAGGGTTATGGGAATTTTATTTAGGCACCTTGTTGGGAAGCGTCCTGTGAATTGGAACTTAATTTTACCAATCGCGGAGTTTGCGTATACTGGATCTGTTCATCGATCAACTGGTAAGAGTCCTTTTCAAATTGTCTGTGACCTTTTCCCACGCCAACCCTTTGCCCCCGTTTCCCTTTCCACTGATTGCCGCCATTTCACTTCTACCGATATTTTTACCCAGCACATTCATGATTTCCATGCTGACATCCGTCGAAAAATTGCTTTAAATATTTAACAGTACAAATTAGCTGCTGATGTTCATCATAGGACACTGTATTTTAATGAAGGAGCATATGCTATGGTGCGTATCCACCCTGTTCGTTATCCTAAACACTCCTTCAAAGAGTTGCATGCCCAAACCACCGGATCATTTTGTATCATTTGTAAGTTGGGATCTAATGCTTATTTAATTGCCTTACCATCTGATATGAATTTTAATCCTGTTTTCAATGTTGGGAATTTGTTTCATTCTCGAGGCACTTTTGAGCCTCCTACTGTGCCAGGTTTGCCTATAGGTGGTTCTACCTTATCTCCTACTGCAGCTTCAGTGTCCGTTATCCCACGTTTTCCACTTCCGCGCACCGTTCCGATTGGCAATTTTATAGATGCTCAGATTATTCTGCTACATGGTGGTCTTTACCAAAGGTATCTTGTCCACTGGAGGGATCGCCCTGGTATTGGAGATACTTGGATTACGGAAGATGAGTGTTGGCATCTTGTTCTTGATCTTTGGGAGGTTTACTATCGTTTTAACTCTCCGGAGGAGAGTTTTCTCAGTCGGGGAGAATTGATGTGGATCATAATGCATAAAGATAGGATTAGTTATTATTTATCTTAATTAGATGTTATTTATCTTTTGGTTGTAATTATCTTATCTTTATTTATTTAGGATATTTATCTTTTGGTTGTAATTATCTTTTAATTAGTCTCCTAGTAGGAGTAGGTTTGTTTTCTATATAAAGGGAGATAAACCCTTTATTTGGTCAGACTTGATGATAATGAAATTTCTCCCTAATATTCTGAGTTCTCTCTCTCTTTCTCTTTCTTTCTCCCTAATACTCTGATTTCTCTCTAAATTCTTCAATCTATTTCTCTCTCTATTTCTCTATTTCTTTTCATTGATACTCAAGTCCCATCAGTCGGCAAACATTGCACTTCAGATTCTTTTCCCTAGAGAAAGGTGACTCTGCAATGGCATCTTTTTCGGCTTCTCCTCTGCCTCCGATCTCTCTTTCATAGAGGTATGTCGTGGTTCCACGATATAGCTACTGAATTTTGCCGCTTCTCCTATGCCATCTCCAATTTTCCTACATAAAAATAGGGCATGGCGTAGTGAACTGATCGAATGAGACATCTGCATTAGAGAGAGGCCAAACTTCATTAAACGCTGTGAAAATGGTAGTGAAGATGCTCTAGCAATGTAAAAAATGCATTAATTTTATTTTAAAAAATTGTGGTGAAAATATCAAAACTACAATGAAAATACTAAAAAAATGCAACAAAATACTCAAAATTGCGGTGAAAATATTAAAAAATGCTGCGAAAATACTCAAAAATGCAATGAAAGTACTAAAAAATGCAATGAAAAAGTGCAGTGAACACACACCTGAGTGCAATGAAAACACACCTACGGGTAGATCTGCAATTTTTAAAAATATTTTTAAAATTTTGGGACTTTTCGTATGAAATAATCTGTAATCAAACTTTATGAAGAAAAGAATATTTGGGAGGACTTTTTGCATGAAATATTTCTAATTTGGGGACTTCCGGCCAAATTCCCCTGTATTAATTAACTAGATATGTTCAAGATGATATATGGTGATTGTCGATGATATACTATTAGTTAATGAAACTATAATAGAAGTTCATTTAAAGTTAGGGTATGGAGAAATGCTTTAGAATCTAAAGGTTTTGTGTTAAATAGGACTAAAGCAAAATATATGGAATGTAAATTTTGTCAAATTTAGGAATGAAAATGAGAGTATAACGCAAATTGATTGCAAAGAAATACCTAAAAGTGGTCATTTTTTCTATCTTGGATCAATTATCAATAAAGATTGAGAGGTTGGGGAAGACGTTATCCCTAGAATTACAAGGTGGATAAAATGGAGAAGTACATCTAGAAAACTCTGCAACGATAGAATACCTACCAAGTTGAAAGGAAAAATTTTACAAAAAACTACACAGCCAGCATAACCCTCATTTTCATTTTATTTATTTTAATACTTTTATGTGTGTATATATATATATGATGGAAATGATTTCATTTTTGAAAAAAAAAAATACATTTCAGAAAATTCCACCCATGTCCCTAACACTTAAAACCCCCACCCTTCATTCATTTCTTCATTTTCAGACACCCAAAGGAGAGGAGAGGGTGAGGCAGAGAGAGAGAGGGTTGCCGTGAAGTCACCGTAGACTCGTTTCGTCACCAGAGAAAGGTAACCCCAACTCCCTACGTTCATCTCCTTCATCTTCTTCTGTTCTTTTTACATTTTTCTTCAAACCCATTTCATGGGATTTTGTTCAAATTGGTAAATCTTTAATGATTGATGAGTGGGAGTTATGGGAGTTGTTTTAGTGAAGTTTGAGTTGGGTATTTGACGTTTGTTGAGGGATTTGGAGTTTTGTTTAGATTGTGTCATATGTGGTTTTATTTGAATTTTATGCCAAAAACTTTGTGGATCTCAAGATCGGACCGTTGGATTTTTGTTATTTTGATGGGATTAGTGTTCTTGAATTTTATTCGGGGTAAATCTAAAGTCACATGGTGAGATTTGTGGGTTTAGTTGGTGATTTGGAAGATTGGTATTGAGTTTTGACATGAAAAGCTTGAGATTTCGCGATTTAGGTGTTCTCTATCGATAAAAGTGTTGCTTCTATCAATATAGAAGGCCGAGGTTGTGAAATTCCTTTGGTCAAAACCATTTTCTATCAATAGGGGTGGGTCAATTCTTGTTTTGCTCATTTTTAGATTCTTTTGTTCCGGTTTCCTTTCTAAAGCCTGTGTAAGGCCTAGAAAGGGTTATTTGTGAGTCCTTAAGGCCTAGGGAAGTTTGATTGTGTGCATTTAAAGCCATGAGAGTTTTTGGGTCTTAAATGTTGGGCATATGCCATGAGAATTCTTGTGTCGAATTCTCTTTTGATTTCTCTTTTGCATTATCTATTTCCTTAGATTTGGAGGATCCTTGGAAGTACCACTTGCATTTGGGAGCATTAAGCATTGCATTTGGGAGGCTCGTGGAGCCACAAGGGTTGGAAAACACCATTTCATTTGAGGTAGGGATATGTAACCTTTTACTGTTAATGATGATATATGTGTTTTATGAACGCTATGAGTTATAAATGTTTTATAAACTCTATTGATTACTAAACTATTAAATTGATATATGGAATATAACTGTTTATAAATTGTGAAACTGTGTGGCATGTTTATAAAATGAAAACCGAGGCAACTATGAAAAGTTTACAATTATAAAAGTTTCTTGGAAACTATGTATTTACTGAGCTTAGGAACTTGTTTTGATATGAATGGCTTATGAAAATGATATAAAGGCACATCAAGATTTTGTTATGAAATTGAGATGAATTGTCATTTCTATCTATGCTTTGTTAGCTTGATTGTTTTATGAATTTGAGAAATAGATTAATGAATGACTTTGCAAAGTTGTCCCTATTACATCTATGAAAGAGTTGGAGGTTTTGCAGAAACGTGATTTATTACAAATGGATTGTGAATCACAAATGTTTTGGTTTTGGAAATGTATATACCTTGTGAATGGTTTTGAATTGGTACTTTGGACATGGTTTTGGGCTCAACTCGTATCACAGGGAGGTTTATAAGGGCCCATGGTCTTAGTGCGGACCCGAATTAAACAAGCATATGGCACAAATCATCTCCAATGGATATGAGATGTATTTTGTGTATTTTTTAGCTCCAATATTTATCAATAACCAACAAAATAATTCAGTTTTAATGAGAAACTGAAAATCTAAACTAAAAAAATTCTATGTTGATTAACCAAAAATCAACCAAGAGAAGTCCATGAAGGAGAGATGACCAGAGGACTGATTATACCAAAGTCAGATCTGTCCGTGGGAGATTACCACAGTTCCAAGAGAGAAAGATCTGTCCATGAGAGAAAAAATCAGTAGCAGATCTGTCCGAAGTAGAGGGGAATCTGTAGGGATGCCGAGTGAGAAAAGAGGTCTGGAGTGATTAGAAAAGGGCCCAAGAGAGAGAAAATCAGCAGTGGCAGCAGGTGGGAGGAGGCCAAGACCAAAATTAGAGAGGATCCGTGGGGTAGCAGGTCTGTGAACTTGTAGACCTTAGTCAAGTTACTTAGATTAAGAAAAGATGAAGAGGAAGTTTGTCCCTCTAGTAGTTCTGACTTATTGGAAAATGAAAGAATCAATTTTTAGGGGCTGTCAGGAAAACAAGAAAACCTGCCCAGCTGAAGATGGATCTGATTGGTTTTCATTCAAGCACTGTTAGGTAAGTCCCTTTTTTCTGTAAATAGGTTCAGCCTTGTACAGAAATAAGGCATAAACATAGTTTTTTTCAAACTAACTGCAAGCTGGTTTATAAAAGCACTATATAGCTATAAGAGATCACATGTAGTCTGATCCAATTTTTAGAGTTCCTAAACGAGCCTTAGAAACCAAGGAATATTTGGAATACATGTGACCTGATTTTCTTTCCAAAAACAGTTGAGATGAAAATCTAGGGGTTTTGTGTTATGGTTTGATAGAAGGAAAGAGAAGAAGGAAAGAAGAGAAGAAGAGAAGAAGAGAGAAACTGATACGGGTGTGTCTATTCAGCACCCTTCCAATAGTTTATTTAATTACTAATAATAAAAAATAGATTACAATAATACCCTTAAACTTAATAAATAATAACTCTTAACTCTAACAAAAACAAAAAATTAAAACAAATGAAAATGAAAATCTGTTTATCATCTCAGTTTAGGTAACCAAACTAGGAGTTCTTTTAACCTTGCCCCACTGTATGGGACTGGCCGGTTTTTGGGTTTTCCCAAACAGCCTCCAAATGAAAATCCAGTTTTATAATTAGAATTCTTGGAAGACGACATAGCCTGATCTGTAAATACACTACAAACATTGAGGAGTCATTATTCTCCTGGATATCTTCATAAAATTATAACATGTAGACTTCTATATAGCCATGTTCCAAATTTATTATCAATGTGTTTCATAATTGAATGCTTTTTCACAGGTTACAAGTGAAAGGGCACAATGATGAGTGTGTAGAAAGAAAATTAATAATTAGGACACATCATGGCTGATATAATTAGTGCATTTGTGTCCAAAAAAAAAAAAAAAATACCAAAATCATTCTAAAGAAGAAAATATGAATTTTGTATGCATTACAAGTGTACTTCAAGGACTGCTTAGACATGTTTCAACTTTCAAGCAAAGTTACCATCGTTATAAATAAGAACAAAAAATAAAACCAATCCAAACAATCTCTCTCTCTCTCTCTCTCTCTCACGCGCCCGCGCGCGTGCAGAGCAAAGTGGAATTTTTGAGGACCCTGTTTCTTTCATAAAGGGTTTAGAACAAGTACAAGATTCTGAAAATTTTCTTCCAGTTTATACAAAACCTTTTTGTCTAATCAATTGGAATCATGGCTGGGTTCAGCAATGAGATACAAAACATATAGCAAGGATTTATTTAAGATTTTTATTTTTATTTATGTAATTTTTAGATTTAATAGTTTAGGTTTTATTAATTTTGGCTAGTTTAAATCGATCGATTAATTTTATGTGGCGGATTGATTGTTCTTTTATCTAGGGAGCATGTTTTACTTTGGCTGCAAGAATAGCCTTATTTCCTATTTAGTCTTAGATTTTCTCTATAAATAGGGTCGTAGATTTCAAACCTATTTGAGAATTTCCCCTAAATTTCTCCTCTCTCTCTCTTTTCTGCTTCTTTTCTCTTCTTCTCCTTCTCTCTCCTTTCTTCTTTTCTCTTCTTTCTCCTTTCCCCTAAATTTCGTCTCATTCTTCCCATAATTTCATCTCTTCTCCCCCCCTAAAATTTCTTCCATTCTTCTCTCTCTTCTCGCTCCTGTATCTTTTTCTCTCTTCTTTCTCTTCTTCTCTCTTATCTTCACTCTCTTTCCAGGTATCACATCACAGTGTTATATCACATATTCGCATGCATAAAAAACACACAAAACATGAAGTCTTAAAGAGTATTCTGGATGGAATATGAGGGTAGAAAAGAAAAAGGACCAAATGAAAGGGAAAAAAATGTTTTACTTATAAGTTATGTAACCAAATTTATCCTCACACTAAAAGAAAGTACTGGATCTTACTCTGTAAAACAGAGGTTATTCTAGGAAATAAATTGTTATGCAGTTTCAGGTTTTGTGATCATGCCATGAACACTACTTATAAAGTATTATGGAAATATAATGGAATGTACATGTACTTAGCTTCTTTTCATGAAAACTGTAAATCTATTTTATCAATGAATAAATAATAATGCAAAAGGGCACATGCTCTAAGTCCCCAACTCCAAAGTTACAGTGGTAAATTCGAGATGTAGCATCAGACACATACCAACACCAGGCACCTGTACCCTAGTCCATGTGAATTGAAAGGTACAAATGTAGGAGAGGGAGCTCAAAGTGTCAGTCTAATTGTTTGAAAAGTAGGATGCTTTGGGCAGTTAAAAGAAACTTGATACACAAAAATGACATTAGAATTTACCTCCACCAATGGTTCTCACAATAGTTCCACCACTTGGATCATCTGTGTGACTAGTAATCTCAGCCATCTTTAGTGCTAGTGAGTTAGCAAAGCCCATATGACCATCCATCCTTGATAGCCAAACCTGCATATTGATATAATTCAAATAAACAGCATAACATTGTGAATCCAATTATTCATAATGTGAGACAAAACCAATGATGTTATAATTCTTACAGGATTGTGAGGTGTAACATCATCAACCCAAGAGGCCATTGGCAAGTCTCCTCCCCAAAGATCATTGTTCCATCCACCACCCAATACCCAGGTACCTTGTTTCTGATCTAGAAAAAGATTTATTCACACATAACCAATTAGTAACTTACTGTTTCTTTAAACAATTCTTTAGATCCACATATAAAATTAAGTATTCATAACAGTCTTGGTATGAGTGGGATCCGATAAAACTGTGCATTGGACTTTATCATTTCTATATATATATAAACTCAACAAAAATGAAGTAGACATTGAAATAATCATAAAATATTAAACACCAAACTATATTAGGAACATAAGTGCTTCATAAGTTCAACCACACTAACCCAACAAATCACTACATGAGGCATATCTATGAATGCTTATCTCATAAATATAAATGATTAAACACAAACAAAAATATAGACATTGTTGGAAAGTTTCCAAATATGTCCGGTCAATTGTTACTGGATTCTAGGGGGAAATTAATTGTAAATGTGTTAATATTTTAGGAGTTATTCTAGGAGATTTAGTTTCCCTAAAAGTTAGCAATTAGTTTATTCTTTCCTTATTTTTCTTTGTTGTAATTCATAAATACTGCCTTGTATCCCTTTTACAAATGAATAAGAATTATTCAACCTTAAAATACTCTCTTATTCTAGATGGTATCAGAGCAAGGTTCGTTTTCTCCAAGAAAACCCTAATTCTTTTGGCTGGAACCATGGAAACCTCTGCATTAGTTGCTGCCAACACAGCTCCTTATAGTGCTACTAGCACGGATTTGGCTGCTGCCAATGTCTCTGCACAGCGGCCTTATTCTAACCAACGAAGGTTTGAAGAAAAGCCTCAAGTATGGTGTGACTATTGTAATAAGCCACGCCATACTCGAGACTTATTGGAAACTCCTTGGAAAGCCGGCAAACTGGAAAAGCAGCAAACCTGGACCTCCAGGATGCAACTATACGGTTCCTAAAGCCAATGAAGCCAAGGCGAATTTCCTCGATCACCTTCTTCAATTGCTGAAATTCAATTCCACATCCGGTACTCCTACTGGTTCCTTGGCCCAAACAAGTAATATCCCCAGTGCCTACTCTAGTTGCTTAGCTTTTGCACCATGGATTAACGATTCTGGTGCATCCGATCATATGACTAGTACCTCTCAATTGTTTCAATCTTATTACTTTTGTCCTGGTAATAAAAAGGTTAGGAATGCAGATAGGAGTTTTTCGTCCATTGCCGGAACAGGTTCAATCAAAATTTCCGGAAAAATAGAACTAAAATCTGTCCTTCATGTCCCTAAACTTGCTTGTAATCTATTATCTGTTAGTAAACTCTCACGGGATTCTAATTGTCGTGTCATATTTTTTTATTCCCATTGTGAATTTCAGGACCAACTCTCGGGAAGGATGATTGGCAGTGCTGGATGATCGATGGACTTTATTATTTTGATGATATTCTATTCAACAATAAACAAGCTCAGGGCTTGAGTAGTAGTATTAGTTCAATATCTATACGTGAACAAATAATGCTTTGGCATCTTAGACTAGGACATTCTAGTTTTCCCTATTTAAAACATTTGTTTCCTAACTTATTTAAAAATTTGGATTGTAACTCTTTTCATTGTGAAACATGTCATTTCTCAAAGAGTCATCGAAATTCTTATAAATCAAAAATTTACCGTGCTTCAAAACCGTTTTATTTAATCCATAGTGATGTTTGGGGTCCCTCAAAAACCACTACTGCATCTGGAAAAAAATGGTTTGTGACTTCTATTGATGATCATACACGATTGTGTTGGGTGTATTTGATGAGTGAAAAATCTGAAGTTGAAAAAATATTCAAGGATTTTTATAATATGATTGAAAATCAGTTCCAAACAAAAATAAGTATACTTAGAACAGACAATGGTACCGAATACTTTTAACAAATGTTTAGGAATGTTTTTTATAGAAAAAGGTATTCAACATCAATCCACTTGTCGTGACACCCCACAACAAAATGGCATTGCAGAGAGAAAAAATCGTCACTTATTAGAGATTGCATGGGCCATAATGTTTTCTACGCATGTTCCAAAATATTTATGGGGTGATGCTATTTTAACTGCATGTTATCTCATTAATAGGATGCCTACTCATGTTTTACAATATATTACACCATTAGCATGCCTAAAGAAAATATTCTCTGAGTGTAGGATAACATCAGATTTACCACTAAAAGTATTCGGGTGCATTGTTTTTGTCCATATACCGACCCATCTTAGATCCAAACTTGACCCTAGGGCTGAAAAATGTGTTTTCCTAGGATATGCTCCAAATAAGAGAGGGTACAAATGTTTTAATCCCATAAAAAAAAAATTCACATTAGTATGGATGTCGTTTTTGTTGAATACCAGCCTTATTTTAGTCATACCTATCTTCAGGGGGAGAAAGAAAAAAGCAAAGATGAGTTCTAGCAAACCTCTACACCACTCCCTAATGTTTTCCTAGACATCGACATCAATACTCCTTCATTAAAAAGTCAGGAAACCAATACTTTACATAGTGAAAATAATGGAAGTACTAGTCTACTGGTACAAGGCATGAGTGATTCACAGACAGGGGGAGAAATACTACCGGATAATCCCTCATCTGAGCTTCGTGTTTATACTAGATGCAGGTATCGTCATAATAATAGAGACCATTCTTCAAATCCAAAGCAAGGCCAATCATCACCTCCACGAGTTGATCATTCAGATAATCCAGGTACTTCTTATCCTATTCCTTCTATTGATCAACCCACTGATCTTGACATGCCTATAGCCCTTAGGAAAGGAGTTAGAACCTGTACCACACACCCCATTGCTAAATAACTATCCTATCATAGACTCTCTAATAATCATAAGGCCCTTACATCAAATATTTATCATCTTTTTATTCCAAAAACCATTCAGGAAGCCCTGGATCACCCGAATTGGAAATTAGCAGTTCAGGAAAAGATGAATGCACTCCAAAATAACGGTACTTGGGAAATTTTTTATCTACCGGAGGACAAGAAGACTATTGGGTGTAAATGGGTATTTACAATTAAATGCAAGGCTAGTGGCAATATAAAGAGATACAAAGCAAGACTTGTGGCGAAGGGGTTCACTCAAACATATGGAATTGACTACCAGGAAACGTTTGCTCCTGTAGCCAAGATGAACTCAATCCGTGTGTTACTCTCTCTAGCGGTTCACTCCAACTGGCCCTTATATCAGTTGGATGTGAAGAATGCCTTTTTAAACGGAGACCTAGAGCAGGAAGTTTTTATAAACTTACCACCGGGCTTTGAAGGCAAAGTTAGCAAAGGCAAGGTGTGTAGATTGAAGAAATCATTGTATGGGCTCAAACAATCTCCCAGAGCTTGGTTTTAGCGTTTTGGTAAGGCTGTAAAGAGTCACGGCTACTGTCGAGGTCAAGCCAATCACACTATGTTCTATAGACACACGAGTGAAGGGAAAGTAGCTATTCTTATTGTTTATGTTGATGATATTATTTTAACAGGTGATGACAACAATGAGCTTGAGAGGTTAAAAAGGGTTCTTGCTAAGGAGTTTGAGATTAAAGACTTAGGTGACTTGAAGTATTTCCTTGGTATGGAGTTTGCAAGGTCAAAAAGAGGAATTTTCATTTCCCAACGAAAATATGTACTTGATTTACTTGGAGAAACCGGTTTACTAGGGTGTAAAGCAGCAGAGACACCAATAGAACCGAACCTAAGACTTCAACCGACTAAACCTGAAGAAGTAACCAATAGAGAGCAATTCCAAATATTGGTAGGGAAACTCCTTTATCTCTCTCACACATGTCCTGACATAGCTTTTGCAACGAGTGTGGTAAGCCAATTTATGCACTCACCAAGACTGGAGCATTTCGATGCAGTTTACAGAATTCTAAGGTACCTAAAGGGGACTCCAAGTAAAGGCTTTTTTTTTTTTGGATGCGAAGGTAAAGGCTTATTATTTGGAGATCATGGGAATCTACAAGTTGAAATATACACTGATGCAGATTGGGCTGGAAGTGTCACTGCTAGAAGATCAACTTCTGGCTATTGCACTTTTGTTGGAGGGAACTTAGTAACATGGCACCGCAAAAAGCAAAATGTGGTGGCAAGGAGTAGTGCAGAGGACGAGTTTAGGGCGATTGCTCATGGAATTTGTGAAGCGCTGTGGATTAAAAGATTGTTGGAAGAATTAAAGGTTACTAATTCATTGCCTATGAGACTATATTGTGATAACAAAGCTGCAATAGCTATTGCTCACAATCCAGTTCTTCATGATAGAACAAAGCACGTGGAGGTGGACAAGCATTTTATAAAAGAGAAACTAGATAGTGGGATAATCTATTTACCCTATATCTCGACAACTGAGCAAGTAGCGGACATACTTACAAAGGGACTGCTGAAGAAACAATTTGAAAACCTGATAAGCAAGCTGGCCATGGAAGACATCTTTAAACCAGCTTGAGGGGGAGTGTTGGAAAGTTTCCAAATCTGTTCGGTCAACTGTTACTGGATTCTAGTGGAAAATTAGTTGTAAATGTGTAAATATTTAATGAGTTATTCTAGGAGATTTAGTTTCCCTAAAAGTTAGCAATTAGTTTATTCTTTCCTTATTTTTCTTTGCTGTAATTCATAAATACTGCCTTGTATCCCTTTTACAAATGAATAAGAATTATTCAACCTTAAAATACTCTCTTATTCTAGAATTTCACATGAAAAAAATACCTAATTTTCATAAGTTAAAAGTACCAACCTTCCAAAGTTAACCCAAATCTTTGAAAAGGCTTTGAGAAGTTTTCTCTCATTAAATATGAAGAAAAATAAGTTTTAAATACTCTTTATAGTCAGAAGATGGGTTGTGTGACTCTATCACTGTCACCTCTGTTTTTCTGGAAATTCTTTTTCCATGGAAAAAACAGTAGGAATAGTCTTGTCACAATTATTCCTATTTGCATTGGAGGTGAACTTTGAAATACAAAAATCAATTTTGTCAATAATTTAAGGAAACCGTTTTTCTAATGATAAATCTACATCTGAAAATGTATATTTATCATTGGTTGATGATTTAGATTGATCTCAATCACACAAAAAACAAATATTAAATAAACTTTTGTTTCTTTTATTAATATGTTAACAATCAATACTTGCCAAGAGGAAAAATAAGCATTTACCGGAAGTGGCCCGAGCCATAATGTTCTCTATGCAGGTTCCAAAATATCTATGGGGAGATGCTATTTTGACAGCATCTTATTTAATTAATAGAATGCCTACCCGAGTTTTGCAATATGTCACACCCCTAGAATATTTCAAAAAAACATTTCCTAATTGCAGAATTAATTCAGATTTGCCTTTAAAAATTTTTGGCTGCACTGTTTTCATTCACATACCCAGCCAATTTCGATCCAAACTTGATCCTAGAGCAGAAAAGTGTGTTTTCATAGGATAGGCCGCAAACAAAAGAGGCTACAAGTGCTATAATCCTCAAACAAAAAAAATTCGAGTGAGCATGGATGTTTCCTTTCTTGAAAAACAATCTTTTTTTGTCAAAAATTCTCTTCAGGGGGAGAAAGAGAAATGAAGAAATACTACAATTGGAACAAACTGTTCCCGAACCTGAGCTTTTGGTTTAGACTCGGAAAAATACTCAGAAAAAAAGTAAAGACCAGCTAACCATTCTGCCACAAAGCCAATCAGAATCTCTGGAAAAGGGTCACTCGAACAGTTCGGGTAATCTTAACATAGTTCCTTCTTCATTTGTCCTTACTCCATCTCTATTTCCTTCAACAGTTTTACCTAATGTTATACCCACAAATTGTGATCTTCCTATAGCCATAAGGAAAGGAGTCCGAAAGTGTACCCAACATTCCATTGCAAAATATTTACCCTATGATAGACTTTCCAATAGTCATAGAGCATTTACTTCAAAAATATCTAACCTGTTTGTTCCTAGAACTATTAAGGAAGCATTGGATGATCCGAATTGGAAATTTGCAATTATGGAAGAGATGAATGCTATGGAAAAGAATGATACTTGGAAGTTAGTAAACCTGCCTTAGGACAAAAAGACCGTAGGGTGCAAATGGGTATTTACAGTAAAGTGCAAAGCTGATGGTAGCGTGGAGAGGTATAAGGCGAGGCTCGTGGCAAAAGGTTTTACACAAACCCTCGGGATTGACTACCAAGAAACCTTTGCTCCGGTTGCCAATATGAACTCAATCCGGGTTTTACTGTCCCTGGCTGTGAATTACAGATGGCCTTTACATCAATTAGATGTAAAAAAATCCTTCTTAAATGGAGATCTAGAAGAAGAAGTCTATATGAGCCTACCTCCAGGTTTTGAGAAGAAGTTTGGTGTAGGTAAAGTCTACAAATTAAACAAGTCCCTATACGGCCTCAAATAATCCCCAAGGGCGTGGTTTCAACGCTTTGGGAAGGTTGGAAAAAACCATGGATACTGTCAAAGCCAAGCAAACCATACTATGTTCTATAAACACTCAAGAGAAGGTAAAGCAGCGATCTTGATTGTTTATGTAGATGACATAATTCTGACAGGTGATGATAGTGCTGAGTTGGAAAAACTAAAGAAGGGACTTGCTAAAGATTTCGAGATAAAAGACCTGGGAGCAATGAAATATTTTCTTGGAATGGAGTTTGCTAGATCCAAGGAGGGTATTTTTGTCACTCAATGCAAGTACACACTTGACTTGCTCGGTGAAACAGGCTTGCTCGGATGTAGAGCTAATGAACCACCAACCGAGCCCAACTTGAAGCTACAACGTGCTAGAATCTAAGACATGATGAATATAGATTAGTTTCAAAGACTTGTTGGAAGACTAATCTACTTATCTCATACACGTCCCGACATAGCATTTGCAGTAAGCAGAGTGAGACAATTCATGCATTCACCGGGACAGGAGCACTTTGAAGCAGTGTACAGGATCCTAAGGTATCTAAAAGGAACTCCTGGTAAAGGTTTGTTGTTTAAAAAACAAGGGCATCTTCAAGTGGACATACAGATGCGGATTGGGCTGGAAGCATCACTGACCGGAAATCTACCTCAGGCTACTGTACCTTCATTGGAGGAAATTTGGCTACTTGGCGGAGTAAAAAACAGAACATAGTGGCTAGAAGCAGTGCTGAAGCTAAATTTAGATCAGTGGCTCATGGAATATGTGAGGCTTTGTGGATCAGGAGGTTACTGGAAGACTTAAAAATTTCGGATACATCACCAATGAAAGTGTCATGTGACAACAAGGCAGCAATTGCAATTGCTCATACCCCTGTTCTTCATGACAGAACTAAGCATGTGGAAGTCGACAAGCACTTTATTAAAGAAAAAATTGAGAAGGGATTGATCTGCATGTCTTATATACCCACTGTGGAGCGGAGCAGATTGCAGACGTTCTTACAAAGGGACTGCACAAGAGGCAGTTTGACTACTTAATCAGCAAGTTGGCCATGGAAGACATATTCAAGCCAGCTTGAGGGGGAGTGCTGGAAATGGAAAGAAATAATTCTGCTAGGATATGGCAGAATTCTATGGGATATCATAGCTGTAAATATTTAAGATTAGTCAATGCTATAAAATAGGAAAGTATATATTTAAAATCAGAATCAGTAGTTATTTAGTTCCTTGTTTTATGCCTTGTATCACCTATTAATAGAGGTGCTGTGTACATTGTTAAATATACGAGTGGAAGAAAAATTATTCTTCCCTATTTTTTCAATATGGAAAATCATAAACCTATACAACTCATTAGTGATATTTGAATTTTTACAAATTCATTACTTTGAATTAAGTTCTGAAATTTTACATGTAGAAAATAGATTCATATAGGAACATCTCTAAAAAATTTCAAAATTTTCCGATGAGGACAACATATTCGAAATTTTAATTAAAGTTAGAACATAGAAAACAGAGCATTAAATCCTACAGCATTACAGCCACTTATAAATTCCGAAAATTAATAGTAAACCATGTTCATTTCTTATAAATTTTTTATAGCAAATAATTCTAGATGTTAGCTAATTATCCAAAAAAAAAAAAAAATTCTAGATGTTAGCTAACCATGACAACAAACCGTGCTTAAAAATAATTTTTCTACATTTATTTATGAATTTTATACTAAAACTGGTCAGAATAGAAACTCAGAAAATTTCAGATTTTCCCACTACTTTCCTAGCAACCAAACACTACCTTAGGCTTAAAATTTCAGAAATGTAACTGGGAAAGATGATGTATCATACCTGAAATTGTAGGATATCCAAAATTTGAAAGAGTTGGTGCACAAGATTGAAATCTCTCTCTATCTATTTGAAATTTTCCCTCACTTTCCAACAGTTTCTCTCTCTTTCTTTCTCTCCTTAAGTTTTGTTTCTCTTTCTAGATATTGTGTTATTATCCTCAAAACCCATGGAACTCATTTATACTAGTCATCCTTCTTTCCCAAGCTTCTTTCTCTCCAAGCTTCTTTCTCCCTAAGTCTCTTCCTCCCCAAGTCTCTTCTTCTCCAAGAATTCTCCTCCCCAAGTTTCTATCTTCTATCTCTCTTCTATAGGAAATAAAATCAAATCATTTATTTAATTAATCATGCTAATATCTCAATTAGCATGATAACACCCATCTAATTAATTCCCTATCATCTCTAACCCAAATAGTTTCATATAATTTGCATTATATCTAATGTACTCATTTTAAGCATAATAGTTGGTCCATTTTAATTCTATTCATTATGGGCTCTATCATTTTCAACAATAATTCATCATTCTAATTTCCTTCATGTTGTTGGAAAGCATAATAGTTCCTTCATTGTTAAAAAAATAAAGGAACTATTATGCTTAAAATAGTTGAAAATGAGAAGAGAGGAATTGAGGTGTATACAAATGCTGATTGGGCAGGTTCGGTCACTGATAGAAGGTCAACATTAGGATACTGTACATTTATATGGGGCAATTTAGTCACTAAAAGGAGCAAGAAGCAAAGTGTTGTTGCTAGAAGTAGTGCTGAGGCAGAATTCAGATCAATGGCGCAAGGAGTATGCGAAATTCTTTGGCTAAAAAGGGTTCTGGGAGAGCTTGAGAGACCAGTAAGTTTTCCTATAAAGTTGTATTGTGACAACAAGGCAGCTATCAGCATTGCTCATAATCCGGTTCTACATGACAGAACGAAGCATGTTGAGATTGATAGACACTTTATAAAAGAAAAGCTTGAAGAAGGAATAATTTGTACTCCATTTGTACCCACCACACAGCAAGTTGCAAATGTTTTGACTAAGGGTCTGCTGAGACAGCCATTCGAGCTTCAAGTGAGCAAGTTGGGCATGACGGATATCTTTGCACCAACTTGAGGGGGAGTGTCGGTAAATCAGGAATATTTGGTTAGGATTTGATTGTTAGAGATTTGAATAAATTAGGAAAGTCAGATCCTAAGATTAAGGGATAAAATAAAATCCCTGATTGTATGGGATCCTAGGATTTCCGTTTGTTATTCTTTTTTCTATTTAAAGTTGTTCCTCTGTAATTTGAAGTAATTGGAATAAGAGAATTATCTCCTCTTTTCTCTCTCTGTAAATTTCTTCATGGTATCAGAGCTCTAGGGCTCGATCATGAATTTTAAGACCGCCATGGTTGGCTCCGGTTCAGCCTCTTCAGACACCACCAGTGGTGCAACTTCATCAGAGGAAGGTTTCCAGCCACTTCCGGCTATTTCTTTTTCTGAGAATTCACTTCAAATTACCATTCACAAATTGAATGGAAAGAATTACCTTGAGTGGTCTCAATCTGTACGTTTGGTGATTGACGGTAAAGGGAAACTCGGGCACTTGAATGGCGAAGTAAAACCACCAGCCACCGATGATCCAAAACACAGGCAGTGGCGTTCAGAAAATTCAATGGTGACTACATGGCTGATTAACTCTATGGAACCAGTTGTTGGAAAGCCCTTCATGTTCTTACCGACGGCTCGCGATGTTTGGGAAGCAGTCCGGGAAACCTATTCAGATTTGGACAATCATTCACAATTGTTCGAATTGAACACTCGGATGTGGAAGATGCAACAAGGTGATCGTGAGGTAACAGCCTACTACAACGATATGATGTCAGTTTGGCAGGAGTTGGATATGTTTGAAGATGAGAAATGGGAAAATTCTAATGACAGTTCTCGGTACAAAAAGAAGATTGAGAGAGGCCGAGTATTTGTGTTCTTGGCTGGTTTGAATAAAGAACTTGATGAGGTTCGAGGACGTATATTAGGGAAACGACCCTTGCCGACGATAAGAGAAGTATTTTCAGAAGTACGGAGAGAAGAAGCACGGCGGCAAGTGATGTTGAAGAACATCGATGAATCAAAAATAGAAGGTGAGGGATCTGCTCTTGTGGCCCGCGGTACAGATTCAGAAGGAGATAGGCGAGAAGGAAAGCAGAGGCCTTGGTGTGACCATTGTAGAAGACCGTGGCATACACGGGAAAATCGCTGGAAGCTGCACGGGAAACAGGCAAATTGGAAGAAAAAACCAGGCAGTGACACCAAGTCAGGGGGAGATGTCCGTGCATTCCAAGCTAGCCACACGGATCCAGGGCAACAATCTTCGTCAGAATCCTTTCCTTTTACAAAAGAACAGATAAAGCACCTATATAAAATGTTTCAATCCCAATCTTTAGGAAATTCTAACTCATCTTGTTCTCTAGCACAGTCAGGTAATCCTTTCACTACAGCCATCGCTTGTACCAAGTCTAATGGCTCCTGGATATTAGATTCAGATGCTACCGATCATATGACCGGCAATTCGCAACTCTTTTCTTCATATACACCTTGTGCAGGGAATCAAAAAGTTAAAATTGCAGATGGCTCTTTTGCTACTGTTGCTGGGAAAGGAACAGTTACCATTTCCCCTTTTCTAATTCTTAAAAATGTTCTGCACATTCCCCATTTGTCATATAATCTCTTGTCTGTCAGTAAATTAACTCTTGATCATAATTGTCAAGTTAATTTTTGGTCTTTTCGTTGTGAATTTCAAGATTTAACCTCGGGGAAGATTATTTGGGGTGCTAAACAGGATGGTGGCCTCTACCTCTTTAATAACAGATCAACCTTTGGAAGGCAAGATCAGCTGACTTGTTTCAATTCTATTTCTGTTTCTAGTGACAATAAGATTATGTTATGGCATTATCGATTAGGACATCCAAATTTTCAATATTTAAAGCATTTGTTACCCAAGTTATTCATGAATAGAAATCCCTCTGTTTTTGGATGTGAATCTTGTGATTAGCTAGACATCATCGTGCTATTTTTCCACCTCAACCATATAAAAAATCAAAACCATTTACCATGATTCATAGTGATATTTGGGGTCCTTCGAGAGTGCCAACCTTTTCTGGAAAACGCTGGTTTGTTACTTTCATTGATGATCATACTAGAGTCACTTGGGTTTTCCTTCTAAAAGAAAAATCCGATGCTGAGACTGTGTTTAAAAAAAAATTTAATATGGTTCAAACACAATTTCAAACTCATATTAAAATTTTTCGAAGTGATAATGGAAATGAATTTTTTAACAATGTGTTAGGGAATTTTTTTGCCAAAAAATGAATTATACACCAAAGTTCTTGTAATAATACTCCTCAACAAAACGGGGTGGCTGAAAGAAAAAACGGACATCTTCTTGAAGTTGTTAGAGCTATAAGTTTTCAAACTAAGGTTCCTAAGTATCTTTGGAGAGAAGCAATTTTAACAACCACTTATTTGATTAATAGATTGCCTACAATAATTTTGAACTTTAAAACACCAATAAAGATTTTCACCGAATGTTTTCCCACCACTCGGCTAACAACAGATATTCCCTTCAGAATGTTTGGAAGTGTGGCATTTGTTCATAATCATGATCCTAAACGTTCTAAGCTTGATCCAAAGGCACATAAATGTATTTTTGTAGGCTATCCTACAAATCAGAGAGGTTATAAATGTTTTGATCCTATTTCCAAAAAAATGTTTGTGTCTATGGATATCACTTTTTTTGAAGGACAATCTTACTACAGCAATTCCCATCTTCAGGGGGAGAACACTAGTGAAGATGATTTTCTAAATGGTGCAATTTTTGAGCTTGATGATGTTTCTCACAAACAACTACCAAAAGAGAAAGATATGGAAAATACAAAGTCTGTGGAAACAAATGAATTAAATGTTGAAAATATTGAATATACCAATGAACGACCTTTGGTAATGCCATCTCAGAATCTAAATACTGAAACAACAGAGATGTGTGCGAAACGGTATAAAGATCTTGTATATTCAAAGGAGTATCTAGCACAGAAAAGAATAAGCACTATTCCACAACACTACCAAGAACCTAATAAGAGGTTGGATCATGAAAATTCATGATGACTCTTCAATAATTCCGGAAAATAATCCTTCAGGTAATTCTGAGTCAAAGTCTTCTAGTCAACTTGATCTTCTCATTGCTCTTAGGAAAGGTGTTAGGTCTTGTACAAAACATCCTTTTTGTCAAATTTTATATCTTACAAAAATCTTTCATCTTCATATTGTGCCTTTATTTCACAAGTGCCTAGTGTGGTCATTCCTAATAGTGTCCAGGAGGCTCTAAATGTTCCTGAGTGGAAAGAAGCGATTTTTGAGGAGATGAGAGCTCTGGAGAAGAATGCTACTTGGGAGAAAATGGATCTGCCAAGTGGGAAGACAGTTGTTGGCTGTAAATGGGTATTTACCGTGAAATACAACTCAGATGGATCTTTGGAGAGATACAAGGCTCGTCTTGTAGCAAAAGGCTTCACTCAGACATATGGAGTGGACTACTCTGAGACTTTTCTCCAGTAGAAAAGCTAAATTCAGTTCGGGTACTCTTGTCTGTTGCTGCGAACCTTGATTGGCCTCTGAATCAGCTGGATGTGAAGAATGCTTTTTTGAATGGAGACTTAGAGGAAGAAGTCTATATGGAGCCTCCACCTGATTTTACTGAGAAGTTTGGAACCAAAGTGTGCAAACTAAAGAGGTCTCTATATGGTCTTAAACAGCCTCCCAGAGCTTGGTTTGAGAGATTTACAAAGTTTGTTAAGAACCAATGATATACACAAGGACAATCTGATCATACTCTCTTCACAAAGAAATCTACCAAAGACAAGGTGTCTGTCTTGATTATCTATGAGGATGATATAATTCTAACTGGAGATGATTTAGAAGAGATGAACAGACTGAAGCAGTGCCTAGCCAAGGAATTTGAAATCAAAGATTTAGGCTAGCTAAAATATTTTCTTGGAATGGAAGTGGCAAGGTCAAAAAAGGGCATTGTGGTGTCGCAGCGGAAGTATATTCTAGATCTCTTGAAAGAAACTAGAATGTGTGGTTGCAAACCTGCTGATACTCCGATAGAAGCTAATGCTAAACTTGGAGATATAAAAGATGGTGTTCACGTAG
Source organism: Hamamelis virginiana (assembly GCA_017140935.1). Taxonomy (NCBI): domain Eukaryota; kingdom Viridiplantae; phylum Streptophyta; class Magnoliopsida; order Saxifragales; family Hamamelidaceae; genus Hamamelis; species Hamamelis virginiana. The sequence goes on along the minus strand of JAESVK010000469.1, from coordinate 147,654 downwards.
ACACGGGAAGATACCAAAGACTAGTTGGAAGACTGATCTACTTGTCACATACACGTCCTGACATTGCTTTCGCTGTGAGCATGGTAAGCCAATTTATGCATTCTCCATATGAAGAACATATGGAAGCTGTGTATCGAATTCTTCGTTATCTGAAGAGCACACCAGGAAAATGACTCTTCTTCAAAAAAAATAAGAAGAGAGGAATTGAGGTGTATACAGATGCTGATTGGGCAGGTTCGGTCACTGATAGAAGGTCAACATCAGGATACTGTACATTTCAATGGGGCAATTTAGTCACTTGGAGGAGCAAGAAGCAAAGTGTTGTTGCTAGAAGTAGTGCTGAGGCAGAATTCAGATCAATGGCGCAAGGAGTATGCGAGATTCTTTGGCTAAAAAGGGTTCTGGGAGAGCTTGAGAGACCAGTAAGTTTTCCTATGAAGTTGTATTGTGACAACAAGGCGGCTATTAGCATTGCTCATAATCCGGTTCTACATGAAAAAACGAAGCATGTTGAGACTGATAGACACTTTGTAAAAGAAAAGCTTGAAGAATGAATAATTTGTACTCCATTTGTACCCACCACACAGCAAGTTGCAGATGTTTTGACTAAGGATCTGCTGAGACAGCCATTCGAGGTTCAAGTGAGCAAGTTGGGCATGACGGATATCTTTGCACCAACTTGAGGGGGAGTGTCGGTAAATCAGGAATATTTGGTTAGGATTTGATTGTTAGAGATTTGAATAAATTAGGAAAGTCAGATCCTAGGATTAAGGGATAAAATAAAATCCCTGATTGTATGAGATCCTAGGATTTCCGTTTGTTATTTTTTTTTCTATTTAAAGTTGTTCATCTGTAATTTGAAGTAATTGGAATAAGAGAATTATCTCCCCTTTTCTCTCTCTGAAAATTTCTTCATTATTTTTAACAGCCACTCATCTATAGGACATTCTAATCTTCCAGCTAACCTCCCAATCTTATCTTGATCATAATTAATACTAGTTATAGACCACTAGCTTTTGTTAACCCTTAAACTTGAAACTAACTAAAAAATTTGCAAAATAGATTACATACTTAAAATTTTCTACTCATTTCCTAACCCAAAAAAAGTAAAGCGTCATTTGCAAACTGAAGATGTGAAACAGAAACACTATCCCTCCCAATCTCAAACCTTCAACCAGGCCAATCTCATTGGCTCTATCCATCATTCCTCTCAGTACACCAAGCATCATGGTAAACAAAAAGGGAGACAGAGGATCGCCCTGCCTCAAAGCTCTAGAACCCTTAAAACAATTACCAAGTTTACCATTTACTATCACAGAAAAAATAACGGAAGACAAACAACCCCTAATCTATTTCCTCCACCTATGCTAGAAACCTTTCCTCTTTAAAATAAACTCAACAAAATCCCAATCCATGTGATCATATACTTTCCAAAATGAGCCTTGAAAAGAATACCGTTCTTTTTCTTCACTCCATAATACTCATGAACCACCAAAACTACATCTAAAATCCATCACCCCTCCACAAAAACAGCTTGGGAATTTGGAACTGTAAAACTTTGAACTTCTGTCCTTCTAGACAGAACTTTTGCCAAGAATTTATAAATAGATGAAACCAAACTGATTGGCCTAAAACCTTTAATTCTCAAAGAATCTCTTTTCTTTGGGACAAGATATATAAAAGTAGCAATAGTACATGATTTAACAGTTCCATTGTTAAAAAACATAGAAAAAATTTCATGAAATCTTCCTTTCCCATATCCCAACAATCTTGAAATAAAGCTATAGTAAATCCATCAGGTCCCAAACTGCAGCAACATTGAAAACCTTTAGCATAACTAGAATGTTTTGGTGATGGACAAAGTGATGAGTCATAATTAGTAATTTCAATTTTTGAAAAAAATGAAATAAAATAAAAAAGAAGGGGGCTGCCTTGGGAATTAAAAGTATGTGGGGAATTTTGTACAATGAAGTAAAACAAGATATTGAGATATTGCCAAGATAATGATAACTAAATTCACTTGGGACGAGTTCAAGTAATGACTCGCCCGATCATGGTTCAAAATCTCAATCGTAAATGTTACCACACCTTAGTAGCGGGTATTTTGTCGCATCACAGGTAAGAAGCAACTTTATGCATAAAAGAATGTTTTAAAACAAATCCAAATAGAAAAACATGGGAAAAAAAAAAGGTGGTTGGGGGGGAATCATATTGGAACCATCAATTAAGCAAAACAAATAATTTATGACAAATAATATCTTTTAAAAAACAATTTGAACAAAGCATTAGCATGCTACTTAATGTAAGTGTAGTTCTAAAAGGGGTTAGCGACCTTTTTGTAACCTGAACTTTGAAGGTAATACCAGTGTGGTCCCTTAACTTTAGTTTTGCTCAATTTAGTCCATGAATTTTAAAAGTTGTACCAATGTAGGACATTAGCTGACAGAACCAACATTCCATCAGTCAAATGTCATGTGGCTGTTACGTGGGTCTCACGTGGCAACCACGTGGATCTGATGTGGCTTAAGTTGCCATTAATCAGCCAACTTAAGGTACTAAAATGCCATTAATCAGCCAACTTAAGCCATGTCAGATCCACGTGGTTGCCACGTCAGACCCACGTGGTTGCCACGTCAGACCCACGTGGTTGCCACGCAGACAACCATGTGACCCCACGTGATATTTAATTAACGAAATGTTGGTTCCGTAAGTCAATGTCCTACATTGATACAATTTTTAAAATTCATGGCCTAAATCAAGCAAAACTAAAGTTTAGGGACCACATTGGTATTTCCCTCAAAGTTCAGGGTACAAAAAGGTCATTAACCCTTCTAAAAGAAAAGGGCTATCTTTATCAAACTATCATAAATCTACAATAAAAATAAATAAATAAAAACATACACCAAGGTTTGTAGAGAGAGAGAGATATGAAGTTGAAATGGAGAGATTTGGACTTCAAATGGAGGGATTGCTTTATTACAAATGGCATCTTCAAGTTGAATTAGAGTTGTTTTCCAAAGAAAAAAAAAATGAAGGCAGGACAGAGAAAAGAGAGGAAAGCTGTTTTGAACAAGAATAAAGCAAAAGATGGGTTGTGAAGTTATGTCTCCATCATCTCAGCTAAGATCTTGGAGTTCACTATCTGTCTCATTGAGATAGCCATGTCTCAATCTTGGCCAAGAAAAGACCCTTCCTTAATAATTTTGCCTTAGTGAGATTTCCTAGATCGGTCCCTACCAAAACTGAGAAGGCTCAATCAAGTCAATTCAATATGAACCAAGATTACTAACCATGCTCCCAAGATAACTATATAAGAAAATGGTGAAAGATGTACGAAAGGCTTAACCAAAGATATGGTTCTTGACTCGAAGAAAACCAAAATACAATTTATGCTTGGGAAAAATACAATCAAAAAATTTTATTAAAAAAAAAAAAACAATATATGTTTTTTTTATAAGCAACAAAATTTTTATTAAATAAAAATGAAATTATAAAAAGAGGACAAGAAGTCCTACAGAAAAAAAAAAAAAAAAAAAACCCAACAAATTTGAAGCCAAAAAAAAAAGAAAAATGAGAAACCCTATACCACAAAAAAATAAAAAATAAAAAATAATACTCTGAAAACTAAAAATTGAGAATGACAGATCATTTTCTACACTAAAAATTGTAAAATATAATAGAATAAAAATAGGAAAACTTACTACTCACTGCTTCTTTGACCTTTCTTACAAACTCATCTTTACTATTCACACCACGGAGTTCCACCCTCGCCATCTGTTTTTAAGAAACTAAATCAGACGTGATAAATACAAATTAAAGTAATAGAAAAGGAAATAAAATGACTCCTCTACTAAAAACAAATATTAAAAACAAACTAAAAAAAAAGAAACAAAATTTTAAAAACAGAAACATGATTAAACAAGAGAGTCAAAGTCTCATACGATGACTAAAAGTTCATGGATGAATAGATATGACTGTAACACTCCGCATTCTCTACTTAAATTATTTTTAATATTTTTCGATTAATTTCATTAGATGATCTTTGACAGTAATTAAACATTTCTTTAATATGAATTCAGGTATGTATTGATTTACATTGGGCTTGGTTATAATTAGGCTTAGTTAGGAGGCCCAAAATTTTAAGGGGGAAAAAAACATTAATAAGGAAAGTGACATAGTCAAAATTTTTACAGTCAAGATCATAATTTTATATCTTTGGGGCTATTTCAGCAATTAGGTAAACTTAAAAGCATTAAATCCATATTTATGTAGGAAATTCTTAAGTTAGCCATCATCATTACATAAGAGAAGATAAAATATAAGAAAGAGAGCAAATCTTGGAGTTTTCAATCAAATGCTTGAAGGATTCTCAAAGTTGAACATGTGGGATATTTTTGAAGATTTCTAAGGCCTCTAAAGAAATCAAGAAACCCATATTAGAATATATTTTTTAGTAATTTTTCAGATTTATTACATCGCTATACCGAAAAATCATGAAAATGTGAGATTTTGAGGGTTTTTGTTAGGTTTCGGGGCTATGTTAAATACGAACATGGGGGATGATTCTAAGACAAAATACTTTCTAGATCACTCATAAAATAAAGTATATTGGCCCTCTAATTTTAGTTTTAAAATTATTGCATCGTATGCCCTAAACTTATCTCATTGCATGCCATAAAGTTATCGCATTGGAAATATGGATAGGGTTATTGCAAAGAATAATTCCAACATGTAATTGGGTGTTTAGATATTCATAATAGATGTTAATTGATGCTTTTATTATGTTAAAACAGTGGGTAGGTGATTGAGATTGACAATTGCACATATACATGAATTGAGATTGAAAATCACACAAAATTGATGTTAATTGATGTTTTTATTATTTTAAAACAATGGGTAGATGATTAAGATTGAATGCACATATACATGAAATATAGAGAAAAATATGCAATTTTAAAAGAATTTCTATAAGGGTTTTTGTAAAGATCTATTATGGCATAAAATTAAATGATTAAAACTTTATTTTAGATTATATTTTATGACTCTAAACAAATTGGTGACATTAATTTTCATCGTGTATCATTCAGTGCAGTGATTGTTGGAGATTTATCGAACTTATCATTATCGAAAAGTGTTGCCAGTGCTATTGTCAACTGAATTGAAAAGAAAAATTACTGGTTCAAAAGTTATCTGTTTGATCTAAAAATATTTTTTTACTGTCAATTATTGTTCTGTAATTGATATTTAAAATTTAACATGCTAATATACTTGACCTAGTAAATGAAATTCATTCTATAAATATAAGTGCAATTGTCTTAATGGAAAAACAAATTGTGCACAACTAAATGCAGTTATACTAAAAGGGGAAAAAAACTAAAAATAAAAGGTATAAACAAAATCCGATCAAGGACCCAAGGTTTAATAAAATCCAAGAAAAGAGCTAATTTTAAAATTCTCTCAACATGGAAGCCCAGATAAACATCAGCATACACTAGATTCTATGCCATCCATCCAAGACTCCTTGCCAAAAATTTCGTAGATCCAGTCCTTTCAACAACTGACTTGGTAAGGGGCAGATTCTATACAGGACTCAGCCCCTGCAGCTTTAAGGGCCTGTCTTCCAATGGCGACCAAGCACAGCTGTATCCTGGCATCATTCTTACGATACAAAATCTAACCAAGAAATTGCCTACGATGAAAATTCAAATTGGTTATGGAAGAAAAGCTGATTGTAGTTTGGCATCCTTTCTGCGCATGACTCAACAAATGGGGATATCCCAATTCCCCAAGACAAGGTGATTGATCCACAAATCTTGTCCAGACCCTACAGAAGCTAATTAAATGAATAAGGCATCCTTGGATAGAACCAGAGGACTTCAAACATGAGCCGTTGAGAATAATTCACCCAACCTTCCCAATATTCAGCGGAAAGATCTAACTCTGAGAACTGCTTGTTTGGTCCAAGTTCCAACATTTTGTAGCTAGCTCTTCACTAGCTGCAGAATAGTCATACTATGATAGATGATGCATTTACAACTTTCAGATCCAATCAATGAAATTACAACGGCAGTTGAATGTTTAACTTATCATAAAAAAGAAGTCAACACTTTTCATAATACAAAATGAGTTTACACTTTACTTATTCAACTCTATACATGAAAATCCAAACCAATCAAAGGAACTGAAAGTATCTCCCTCAAGGAGATAACTCTTAATGTCAAATTAAAGAAAATAGTTAGAAGATAGCAATAATAAAAAGGAAAACCAACATAGCATGTATGAATGGAAGTAGAAATTATTTAGATAATGGAATTGCTGCAAACCTTCAGTCCTCCAAAAATGAAGTGCACATGTGAATCAATAAATCCAGGAACCACAACTTTTCCCTCAAGATTCAACTCTTGAGTCTCATATCCAGCCAAATCCTGCATTCAGAAGAATAATGCACAAGTTTGATTCTGAAAACAATCCTTGAAAAATTTATACTGAAATAGCCCTTCCCCTGGAAACACCAAAAAGAAGTTTTCTGCATTTTCATTTCCACCCTTTGTTTTAAGCAAAACAAAACAGCTGAAAATGAAATTTTCTCAAAAATACGTGTAGTTTCTTGTATTCATCATTTTTGGGATTTGGAAATGAATCCACAAACACCATTAATTCTTTGTTAACGAAACTAACATAAATAATTGGAAACAATTTTTCAACTTTTCTTTTCTTTTCTTTTCCTCTGTTTTCTAAACAACCAAATTTGCAGTGTAAATTTTCCTGGGATAACTGCTTGATTCTCAAGATTTTTCAGAGGCTAACAACCAAAAATACTAAAATGTATAAATGCATACACACATACATGTTGAGACTTAATAATTTTTTTGAACAGATTTGAAAAAGAATGAAAAGAAGTTGAGACTAACCACCAAAATATACAATCAAGCACACACAATAAGACCATATTTATGTGATTCAGCAAATTGACTATGTCCAAGGATGAAAGGAAAAATAAATCCACTACTCTCTCTCTCTCTCTCTCTCTCTCTCTCTCTGCCAAACTCTGCAAATATTAATTCACCCCAAACCTACCCAAAAAAATATACATACATACATGTACAAGAAAAAAAAAATGCCTTGCAGGCACTACTCCTGAACCCCCACATAGGCCTATTAGGAAGCTTGCTACGGCTTTTGTTCCAAAAATAATAGCCCTTCACCCTCCAAAAAGCCCAATTGCAGTGTTGTGTGAAATCCAATAATAATAGAATGCAAGACATCTCGCACCACTCTACTTTAAAAATCAATTCAGTTAATATTTATTGATAACTGAACTTAGTAAAATTGGAAGGTGAACAACAGGTTGATAGACATACTAACAACCAACCGAAGATTGCCTCATTAGAGTAAATTCCTTGCTCCGCCGCCCCTGGTGGCAGATGCAATTACTGGGATTGGACTTAGTGTTAATGAGAGAGTTTCTTGGAAAGGTTGTTTTCCTAGGAATGTTGATCAAGTTATTAGGGAAGATGCTAGATGTGTACTCTTTCCTCGTATTAGTTGTTTGCAATTTTCTTTCTTTCTGTTGAGATTTTAGTAATCATTCTTAAGTAGGTACAAGAGAACAGAATGTAAGCAGAATACGAAGAAGAAATTAGAGATAACCTTGACAGAGGAATAGTTCCCAACTCCGAGAATTCTTCCATTGCGAACAGCCATAGAATCAGCGAAAGGAAGAGAGACATCGCTCGTGTAGATTATCGCATTCCTCACCAACAAATCCGCAACTGTAGAAGACGACGATGAGGTGGAGGATACTGAAGACAATCTGAGATTCAACCAATCTGAAAACACAGTTTCAACTTCATTATCCCTAACTAATCTTCAAATTCCTCTCTCTCTCTCTCTCTCTCTCTCTCTCTATATATATATATATATATATATATATATATAGATATAGATATATATACACGTTACGAAAACAATTTCAAAGTAAAGAACTAATCCGTAGTCTCTCTCTATGTGTGTGTAAATAAATATATAAACATATGAATGTAGAATGAGAGGAAGAGGATTACAGTTGTGGTAAAACGGAAGCGAGACAATGGCGAGAACGAGGAAAAAGGAGGCAGAGAGAAGGATGAAGAGATTCATGATGGCTATGTTCAGTGTTACCTTCTATAACATAATCTACATTTGCATATATGGAGGGAGAGAGAGAGAGAGAGAGAGAGAGAGAGGAGGGGGAGACTGATAACTGATGAAACAAAAAGACAGGAAAACGATTCCTGTTTCCCTCTGAAATCTACTGTTACTCTCCCGAGTCACTCACTGACGATGACAGAAAAGGAATCGAGAGAAGATGACACCAAAAGATTAAGGGATAGTTTAAAAAAAAGGAGAAATTGGTGTAAAGTCCTTTTTTTTTGCATTTTTTGGTGCATGAGGTTCTGGGCGAATATAACTTTTGCCAACAGTCCTTTATCCACGTAATGGACAAAATTGACCCCACAAGTCAGCGAAAATCCTTTTTTTTTTTTTTTATACACTTCAGCCACCATGCCTCTCTCACAACCACACCTCATTGTTTCTCTTCTTCTCTTTAATTACGTGGTATGAGCATGAATTTTGAAATATACATATGCCACGTGTCTAATTATGAAAAGAGCCGTGCAGCACTTGGAGGAACCACTCACCTGTCTCTAAACTTCCTAACAAAACATGAGTCCCACTTCACACCTTCTCTGTAATTGATTCTCTCCAAATTTAGCACAACACGACCAAACCCCTCCCCCTTTTTCCCCCTCTCTCTTCCATTCTCTCTTTCCCTCTCTTAATCGATTTTTTTTCTTTCTTTTTTCGCAACAAACCAATGAAGCGTGAGATGAGTAGCAAAGCATGCATGGCCCATGTCATCAGTCATCAGTCACCACCATACGTGGTTGTGTTTTGGCCAGCTGGCATAACAAGGGGCTGCGACGCATTTGGCTCTTCTTGCAAAGTTCTAAACTTAGCAACGATGCCTACGTCGGATTTATTTCACTTGAAATGTACTCCAAACATTAATTAATTCAATATTCTCCTTGTATATATTATTTATGCCAAAAAATTATTTATGACTTTAGTTGGGTCTTAAGTCAACTTTAAAAAATGCTATGAGTTCCTACATGATTTGCGTATGACTTGACTCAAATTCTAGTTGGTTCGAACTTATTTCACTACGTGACTTTGAGTTGCCATATGAGTTTGGTTGAGGTTGGCATTCTCTATTT
>JAESVK010000469.1:85265-118929 GCA_017140935.1 Hamamelis virginiana | reverse complement strand
ATTAAAACCATATAACATATGCTGGATTGGAACCATTTAGGCTAACACGCCACTCTTTCTCTCTCCCTCTCCAAGCTTGCTTTTTCAAGCGTTGAAAATTCAAGAAGGTTTAATCGACTCTTGTGTTCGTGTGGACTTTCATTGGAGGCCGCCATACTTTTGGGGCTCGAGGTTTGAGCGAGGACGATCATCAAAGTGAAGGGAGCTTTTGCAAAGGAACACATCAATGTAAGCTTTAATTTAATGTATTTAATTTAAAGTTGATTCGTTTTATCGATTAAGATGATTCATGGATGAATACAAAGGAAAATTTTTAAAAACCTACCTTCCGCTGCGTTCCTTGATTGTATTCTTTCATGTGCATAATAAGGAGTTGAATGAATCAAAAGTAATGCCATATTGATTGACAAACTCTTTTACTTCATTCCTAGTGAAAACACTTCCTTGATCAGCTGTAATGGTTTGAGGAATGCCAATCCTACTCATAATTTCTTTAATGAATTTAATCACTTTGGATTGTGTAACTACAACCATAGGTTTAGCTTCAACCCATTTTGTAAAGTAATCAGTAGCTACTATTACAAAAGAATATTGCTTCGAAGAAGGAGGAAATATTTTTCCTATTAAGTCCATGGCCCAACCTCTAAATGGCCAAGGTTTTACTATTGAATTCAGTTCAAGGGCAGGCCTATGGCATATATTTCCATGTTTTTGACATGCTTGGCAGCCCTTTACATACTCAATACAATCTTTTAGAATTGTTGGCCAATACAAACCATGTCTCATAATCAACCATCTCATTTTAACACCTAGTTGATGAGACCCACATGTTCCTTCATGAACTTCACCCATAATCCGAAGTATTTCTTTTTCACTTGGGCATCTTAGTAACAAACCATCCGAGCTTTTCTTGTATAAATCTGTATCATACAAGACATATTTTAATGCTTTGATTCTTATTAATCTAGAGGTTTTTATAGTAGGATTTTGCAGATAATCCTTTATAGGTGCCCTCCAATCCTCTTTTTGAACATCTACTTCATTTATTTCAATTAGAAAACCTCTTTCAAATAATAAAGGTAAAATCCTTCTTTGTTTTCAAAGCACATTTCCATGCTCCATGGTATCTCTTTGAAACCAGAAGCAATTTGAGCTAAATCATTTGACTCTTCATTCAAGAATCTAGGAACATAATCAATAAAGACATCTTGAAAATTGCTAATCAAATGAATTACATTAGCATAATAGGGCAATAAAGCTGAACTTAAGCACTGGTAATCTCCCATAACTTGTTTGATGACAAGTTGGGAATCTCCCATAACTTCAATCATCTCTGCTTTCCATTCTTTTAGAATTTCAAGTCCAAAAATCAAAGCCTCATACTCAGCTTGATTATTGGTAGTATTTTATTCCAATCTTAAACAAAATTTAGTTTTTATTCCATTTGGTGACTCAATTATTACACCAATTCCAGAGAAGTAAGTGGTCTTCGAACCATCAAACCACATTCTCCATGGGGCAAATCCTAGATTATTTTCTTCAAAGCATTCTTGCAAAATTTCTTGAGGATGATGATCAGCAAGAAAATCTGCTAAAGCTTGGCCTTTTATAACCTTTTGTGGCATATAAATGAAAGTAGATTATGTTAAGGCCAAGATCCATTTTCCAATTCTATTATTCAACAAAGGTCTTGATAACATGTATTTTATAATATTAAACTTAGACAATACAATAACTTCTCTTGGAAGTAAATAATATCTAAGCTTCATTGCTGCAAAATACAAAGTAAGACATAATTTTTCAATGGCTGAGTACTTCTGCTCAGTTTCATTCAAAATTCTACTTAAATAATAGACAGCTTGCTCTCTGAAATTCTCATTGTCTTGAGCCAACAGACTTCCAATAGAATCTTCAGCAGCAGAAATATAGAGTTTTGAAAGCTTATCCATTGTAGGTGGCATCAAAACTGGTGGATGAACCAATTATTGCTTTATTGCTTCAAAGGCATTCTGGTGCTCTTCCAACCATTTGAATTCTTCTCCACCTTTCAATTTCAACAAAGAAGAGAAAATTTTAGTCTTTCCTGCAGCATTAGAAATAAACCTTCGAAGGAAATTCAATTGTCCTAAGAACCTCTGCAATTCCTTTTTATTTGAAGGAGGCCTTGCATCAATAATAGCTTTGGCCTTATTTTTATAAATTTCAATGCCCTTATGGTGTACAAGATAGCCTAAAAAGTTTCCAGATGAAACTCCAAAAGCACACTTTTGAGGATTCATCTTCAACTTATAATGTTTCATTCTTTTGAAAACTTTCTCCAAGTTTTGAATATGAGTGTTCATACTATTGGACTTAATGGCTATATCATCAATGTAACATTCAAGGAAATCTCCAATCATGTCATGAAATATAGCATTCATAGCTCGTTGGTATGCGGCACCAGCATTTTTCAATCCAAATGGCATCACAATCCATTCAAAGGTGCCTATACTTCCAAGACATCTAAAAGCAGTTTTATGGACATCATCTTCAGCTATTTAAATTTGATTATAGCCTGAATGTCCATCCATAAATGACATGATTTGATGACCCGCAACTGCATCAACCAAAAAGTCAACAATTGGCATTGGGTATTCATCTTTTGAAGTTGCTTGATTTAAATTTCTGAAATTAATGCAAACTCTCAATTTTCCATTTTTCTTGATGACAGGGACAATATTGGATACCCATTCTACATACCTTGCAGTTCGAATAAAACCAGCCTGCAGTAATCTTTCTACTTCTTTGATCTTTGGAATAATTTTGGGTGCTAATCTCCTTGGTTCTTGCTTGAATGGCTTGACGCCTTCTTTGATTGGCAATCTGTGCTCCACTAATGACCTGTCCAGCCCTGGCATTTCACTATATTCCCAAGCAAAGCAATCTCTATACTCCTTAAGCAAACTAATAATTATATCTTTACTATTACTATCTAACAAACTACTAATAAATGTAGTCCTATGGCAATTATCGTTATCACTTAAATTTACTTCAAACAAGTCATTAACAGAATTTAGACATAAATTAGAAGTTTGTTCAGTTTCAACAGTAATGTTAGAATCATTTGGAAAAGACTTCACTGCATCCTCATCTTCTTCGATGCTTTCATTCCAGTCAGCCAGCACTGTTTCTTCACCTGCGAGTTTGAATTAAATGGCTTGAACAGCCACTCTTTGTAAGGACGCATACACAGCTGTAGACGTCCATTTTAGGGAGTCCATAGGTATCCCTGTCAAGTTTCATGACATTCTGAGTTAGGCTCGATAGGTGATTAGGGTTTTTGTGACTTAAAGGGCAGCACTGTCTTTCAAGTCACAAAAACACTTAAAAACCTTCGAGATGGTTTCTAATTGTCCCGAGACTTTGGCATAGGTATTTAGGGTATGTTTAGTAGCTAAATTGATCAGTGGTAAGACCCATAGAACCTCTGGGCTCATGTTTGTCTCTCAAAGCTCAAAAGGTCCTTTCAAGCTCAAATTAGGGTTTCGACCAAGAACGATTGGGATTCGATCGATTTTACCAAACCAAAGCCTTCAAAGGCTTCAAAACACTTTATTGAAATGTTTTAAAACTTGTTTTGAGAAGAAGAAATGATTTTAAAAGCAATTGGTTAGTGGATTTCAAAACCCTAGTTTGGGCTCGGCAGACCCTAAACAGCTAACCGGTTGACTTTTTCCCAAAACTTTGACCCCGGTTAATGCATTTTCACTTCAAACACTTCTCAAAACATGGAGAATCGAATCATGATCGTTTTGGTGCTTGAATCATCGAATTTAGACTTAAAACGGACCCGAAAAGCCGAAAACAGCTGAGACGGGTCGAGAGAGGCCCAAAATAGGGGAAAATTGGGCCAAGGGCTCGATGACCGTCCACCCATGGACGGCCAACCATCCACCCATGGACGGCCAACCGTCCTTAAAGGATAACAACCATCCCTAAAGGATGGCTGATTGTATCACAATCATACTCTCAAATGATGGTATTACTGTGTTCTCTTATATAAATAATTGTGTAATAATATCTCGTTTTGTATAAAATCTGTATAAATTGGTTAAAATCTCTTTTTCAAGAAATCTGTGCAGATTATATAACTTCGAAGTCGTCGCTTATAAAGCCTTGATTATCATCACGAATAAAGAGCATTCCAGAAAAGATCAGCTATAGCCATTGAAGTGCGAAAAGTCTGCAAAGAATTTCTGCACATGCAAAGCAAAGGGCCAACATGACTATCGATAGCCAAGTCTCGCTATCGATAGAAGGACTATCGATAGCCACACTTCGCTATCGATAGACCTTAGGCGGCTGAGGGCTGTCTTAGATATTTTGAGATATTTTGAGGGCATTATCGTCTTTTGCATTTTCCTTCTATATATACACATGTAAAGGCGACTTAAAGAGGGTTCAAGACTTTTGCTCTGAATCATTACTCTGTCATTTTTAATAGACTTCATATTACAGTTCAATTCTGCTTTTTATTCGGTCATTTACTTTTTCAGCAATTTCTACTTTTCTGCAATTTTTCCTTTAATGCATGGCTCAAATTCTCACTTGAGGATTGTTCTTTACTTATACAGTCTTTAATTTCCGCACTTTAATTTCTGCAATTTTCCCTTTTATGCATGGCTCAATTCTCACTTGAGAATTGTTCTTTACTTTTATTGTCATTCTCTTTATTTATTTAAGCCATTTTCTTTATTTACTTTCGCCATTTTCTTTATTTATTTAAGCCATTTTCGTTATTTATTTCAGTCACTTTTTCCTTATTTCTTCAGTCATTTACTTTCTGCTTTTATTTTACTTTTTCCATCCCGTGACCCCTTAGAGCTTGTCATGGATAAAGGATATTCTCCTCCATTGATGTGTAGCTAATACTCCAAGCTTGGGTGAGGATGAAGTTGGATTCTTTATGCAATTCTATTTTATAAACATCATTTTATTTGTATTATGTGATTGCATAGTTGTGAAGGTTTTACCGCACACTATCGCTAAATATAATATCATATAATTGTACATCTGTGATTGCAATTATATAATTATGCAATGGTACTTACTGGTATGAATACAAACCAGCATGCTTTATCTCCAATTAAGGTGGATATCGATATTCCATTCTTTTCAAGGATAAACCTGCCGGTCCTGTATTCATCATCTTTTTGGGACTTCCTTCTTGTAGTTGGATGAACCACCATACATAATTACTATATTGAGGATTTTATAATATAAGTTGTATAATTGATATTCAATGGGCTTCTCACCCAAGTTCCGCTCATTCTATCAAATTAATCGCGTTTTAACCAGCTTTCTTAAAATTCCGTAATTTTCGCTTCGACCCAATTGAAGCGTTTTTCACCACCAACTTAATTTGAAAATATTCTTTCACTTTAATTAATTCTAATAGTCTTTTATTATAAACATGCATATTCACAGTGGTTCGACACCCGTGCTCACTAGTCGCAATTGAATTGAGATTAACAATCACGCGGTTTTATAAATATATTAATCTTGATCATTAACAAGGAATAATCTCCCTTGTTCTCTGAATTGATCAACGGCCAACCATGATCGCTTCAGATGACAAGGGAGATTATTCCTTGTCAGTGATCAAGATTAATAATTTATAAAACCGCGTGACTGTTAATCTCAATTCGATTGTGACTAGTGAGCACGGGTGTCGAACCACTGGGAAATGCAGGTTTATACTAAAAGACTCTTTAGAATTAATTCAAGTGAAAAGAATATTGTCAATTAAATTGGTTGGTGGAAATGCTCCGATTGGGTCGAAGCGAAAACGCAGTAATTTAATAAAGCTTAGTAAAAAAAATGCAATTAATTGGTGGAATGAGCGGAACTTGGGTGAGAAGCCCATTGAATATCAATTATACAATTTATGTTTATAAAATCCTCACTATAGTAATTATGTATGGTGGTTCTTCCAACTACAAGAAGGAAGTCCCAAAAAGATTATGAATACAGGACCAGCAAGTTTATCCTGGAAAAGAATGGAATATCGCTATCCACCTTAAATGAGGAATAAAGCATGCTGGTTTGTATTCATACCAATAAGAACCATTGCATAATTATATAATTGCAATCACAGATGTACAATTATATGATATTATATTTAGCGATAGTGTGCGGTAAAACCTTCACAACTATGCAATCACATAATACAAATAGAGGGATGTTTATAAAATAGAATTGTATAACGAATCCAACTTCATCCTCACCCAAGCTTGGAGTATTAGCTACACATCAATGGAGGAGAATATCCTTTATCCATGACAAGCTTTAAGGGTTCACGGGATGGAAAAAGAAAATAAAAGCGGTAAGTAAATGACTGAAGAAATAAAGAAAAATTGCAGAAATAAATAAAGAAAATGGCGGAAATAAATAAAGAAAAGTGACTGAAGTAAATAAAGAAAAGGGCTGAAATAAATAAAGAAAAGTGCTTAAATAAATAAAGAAAATGACAGGAAAAGTAAAGAACAATTCTCAAGTGAGAATTGAGCCATGCATAAAAAGGGAAAATAACAGAAACGTAAATTACTGAAAGTAAAGACTTAATAGTAAAGAACAATCCTCAAGTGAGAATTGAACCAGGCATTGAAAGAAAAATTGCAGAATTGGAAATTGCTGAAAAGGTAAACTGCCGAATAAAATGCGAAAATAAACTGTAACTTGAATTAAAATAGCAGAGTAATGATTCAGAGCAAAAGTCATGAACCCTCGTAAAGTCGTCGTTACACATCTATTTATAGAAGGAAAAGGTAAAAGACCAAAAGGCCCTCAAAATATCTCAAAATATCTACATTGCCCGCAGCCGCCTCTTGACTATCGATAGCGAAGGTGCGCTATCGATAGAGGCACTATCGATAGCGCATCTTGGCTATCGATAGTCAAGGTCAAACTTTGACTTTTCATGCAGAGACTCATCGTCTGCTCTTTCGTACTTCCCCCGGTTGCTGCAGATCCTTCTGAATGCTCTTTTGATTCGAGATGATCTTCACGACTTCATCGGTGACGACTTTAATTTATATAATCTGCACAGATTTCTTGAAACAGAGATTTAAACCCAATTGTACAGATATTTATACAAAACGCTATTTATTAAACAATTATATATATAAGAGAACATAGTAATACCATAGTTGAATGGTATGATTGTGGTACAATCAAACCATCCCTAGGTGGATGGTTATCGAAATCCTCGCCCAATAACTGCTAATTTTCAGTCTTTCTCCTACCCGGGACTCTTCCAAGCCTTGCCATGTGTCTAGCTCGGCCTTGGAGACTCTGGGATGAGTTGGGAGACCTTGGAAGGCTGGATTAAAGCCCTTGGATCATTCCTAAGAGTTTTAATCTCAGCCATTGATCAATTTCAAGTCCCTCTATAAATAGTGAGCCCTGAAATCAGTTAGGGGACAGACAATTGGCTTTAGAGAGTTAGTTTGGAGAGTAGATGCTTGAGCATTACAGAAGCTTCCCCCATAGCACTCTTGGCCACACTTTTGAAGTCTTTGGAGGTTGGAGAAGATCTAGGAGCAAAGGGAGAAGTAATCAAAAAGGTTAGTGCAATTAATTATTGTACTTTAGTTTAAAAAAGTTTGCATCTTCTTCTTCTTCTTCTTCTTCTTCTTTCTTCTTCTTTCTTCTTCTTATTTCTTCTATGATCATGTTATGCTATGATTAGGTGTCTAGGATAGGTCTTTATACTTAGGATTTCTTTGTATTTGTAGTATGCGTGATAATGATTAATTTAGTATTTCTTTAGTATGCATGATAGGGATTAATTTACTATTTCTTTAGTATGCATGATAGGGATTAGTTTATGATTTCTTTAATAGGCATGATAGGGATTAGTTTATTTTCTTTTTTAGGAATGCATGTTAGCATAGTTTATATGAGTTAAGTATTGAATCACATGCTATTACCTTAGGGTGTATTTGCATTATTCAACTAGGTTTTTTTTTAAGTTTATTTTTATCTCTTAGAGTGTGCTTGAAATATGAATGGTGTTCGAGGGAGCATGCAAAGGTAAGATTCTACCCTTGTGCTTATTTTAATTATTTGGAATACTAATAAAATGTTGTTTTCAAGCATATTGTATGGGATAATTTAGGACATCATATTAGTATACATTATAGGTCATTTACACACCTTTTTCTTTGTTTTTTTTTTTTTTGGTTTTACTTCACTTTAGAGTCACTTTCAAATCTGTCCAGAAATTGGAAGTGACTTTAAGGTGAATTAAAAGTCATTTTTAGGGTCAAAATTAACATAGGAATATGCCTAGGTTCACATAGATAACTTAGATTGCATTTAGGACATTTTTCATGCATTGTTTGCATTCTTTATTGCATTTTTTTATGCATTTTCCAAAAATTCCAGCATGCATTATTTAGTGTTTTAGGTATTTAGATTAACTTAGGATTAGCTAGAAACCCTAGGATTAGGGAGGTTACTTAACCTCGCTTAGGACTATCCTTTGTTGTAAGAACTACGATAGCAATCAAGTTCCATTTAATTTAGGAATCTACTTCGAGAACAACTCTAAATAAGTAATTTTGAAAGTGTTTAAAATGGAATGAAATTCCGTCTTTTATGCAAAGAAAAGTGTTTTGATCAAACCCAAACTCTCGAAGTTAGAGTCCTAGAGAAGATAGAATCCGTATGGCTATATGGTTCATTATAATAGGAGAGTTCTATGTAATCGAAGTACGTGGACTTTGATTCTTATCAAGAGATTGGTAAGGTACGCAGGCAGTCAATAGGGCGCAAGTCCAATCTTAGGAGGACTTTTGTCTCCTAAGGTCTTTTAGGATTTTTGATTCGTTTTTTTTTATTATTATCTATTATCTAGTATTATATATCATATTTTGTGGTTGATTAGATAAATAGGATTGTCATGATAATATTTTGATAAAGCCCAAATTTAATTAGGAGACCTTTAATTAAGGTGAGGTGGGTGCCTACAAGGAGTTCCTTGGAACCTTCCCACTTCAGAACCTAGCCCCCGAATCCAACTTTGGTTCGAAGACTTGCTTTTCCTTAAAATATGGAGTCAATGTTTTATTGAAAATAAAACTCTTTTTGTGGTTTCCTTGTTTCCTAAAAATAAGGTGGCGACCAGTTTTTTACAAACTCTTATCAATTTTCAAAACCCAATCTTGAGTGGATAATAGAGAAGCCAAACGATGTTCATCAATTTTTCTTTCATTCTCTTCATCATCTTCAAGAATATTTCGGTTAAACCTAGGATTAGGTTTTGAACCTTGAGGACTCTTAATGATTTTCATTTCTGGAGACTCCTGCATTCTCACAGTTAAAGGTCTATATTTCAGTTCTTGTGTTTTAGGATGCTTCAAAACAAACCAATTATTGACAGGAACTCTAGGAGGAACCACAAGTTTTGGTTTTTGAAAAGATTTAGAATCCCGTCCCTCTTCGAACCTTGTATTGCTTTTGAAAACATGATCTAGAATACATCATTTTATGTTTGGCTGATTTGGATTAGCAAACTTTTGAGTTTTGACCGGTGTACCAAATTGATGTCATGATTCTTTAGGACTTTTTTCATCTGATTCATTCATATACCCTGGTCGAATGTATTGAAATTTCTTTTTGCATTCATTATTTGGGTAGAATGGACCATATGAAAATTTGTGATGAGGATAATTAATAAATTGAGGTTTGTTACCAAACATTTTACCTTTACCCTTACCTCTATACCATTGCCTTTCGCAGATTTCTTTTTCTTCAGAATTAGTGACATCAACACCATGTGTATAGTTTTTTCCACACTTTATGCATAGTTGCTTCATAACATCAGCAATGGGCTTCGAATCAATGGAATTGAATGGATACTTAGTGACAGGAAACTCTGCTTCAGTCTCAGCTTTGGATCGAATTATCACGCCTTGTGTTTGAGGAATGAAGTTCAATTTCTTCCTGCACTTCGCTGGTGGCATTTCAGCATTATGCATCTCCACAGATGCTTCCTTCAAAGCAACAGTGTTAGATCCTCCAGATGAAGACTGAGTACTACTTTCTTCTTATTGCTTTGAAGATTTTTTTCTTTTCACTTTGCATTTGCCGCCAAAGGAATTTTATGAAGGAAACAACATTTAAACCATAATATGATGCATTTAATTTATAATAATTCTGATTTCTAAACAAATCATTATCAGAATTCTTTTGTTTTGCAAAGCATATATTATGATTTTCTATTTCTACTTCATCTATGGAAGGAAAATGATTATTGTCTATTCCTATTACTTCCTTACCACTTTATGTAAATTTCAAATTTCCTTTTTGTATTTGTTCTTTGATAACATTCCTGAACACAATACAATTATTTGTGGCATGTCTCCATGAGTTATGCCACTTACAATATTCTCTTTTGTTTATTTCTTCAATACCAGGAATTTTATGACCTTTTGGTAGCCTAATAAATTGACCATTTAACATAAAATCAAATATAGCATCTGCTTTAGAAATATCAAAGGAATATTGCTTTGAACCTTCATTCGATGTATTCTTTTTGGCTTGTTGACTTGTAACATTTTCAACTTTAACTAAAGCATCACAAATAAATGGAGTTTTTCCTACAATTTCTGCAGCTTCAACCTTATAATTTGGGTCGAAATAATAAGTCTTAAATGGTGAGGTTTGTCTTTGAGACTCTTCTTTTAACAATGACTCATACCTAGTCACTTTAGTTGTTAATTCTAATAAGTCTCTAAACTCTACAACATCAAATTCTTTCTCAATTCAAATTCCAGACCATTTTGAGCAAGTCTAACAAATTCAATCTCAAGAAGATTAATCCTACACTTGTTCTTTGCTATCTTGAATCTATTAATGAATTGAGAGGCCTTTTTGTCATGTCTTTGTCTAAATCTGGCTAAATCAGCCATTGAAATCTCAGGATCAGTTTATTTGAAGTCCAAGGAAGAAGGACAATTCTCCCATCATATTCATTTCGAACTCATCTTGCATAAATTTAGCAAACTCCTCACAAAGAAGATCATTAGTAGCACCAAAAATAATATCATCAACATAAATTTGAACAATAAGCATATCACTATCTTTAAGTTTTATAAAAAGTGTAGTGTCAATTTTGCCTCTAATGAAACCATTATTTAGCAAAAATCTACTCAACATTTCATACCATGTTCTTGGTGCTTGTTTTAAGCCATAAAGTGCTTTTGAAAGTTTGTATATGTGATTGGGAAAAGTGTTACTTTCAAAACAAAAATTCTTAACACTATCAAAAGCAAGTAGCATGCAAATAGCTTCAAGTCTAGCAACCGGTGCATATGTTTCATCATAAGCAATGCCTTCTAGTTGGTTATAGCCTTGTGCAACAAGTTTTGCCTTATTCCAAATTATATTACCATCTTCATCATTTTTGTTTCAAAAAATCTATTTAGTGCCAATGATGGAATGGTCATTAGGTTTAGGTACAAGTTCCCACACTTGGTTTTTTTCAAATTGATTTAGTTCTTATTACATGGCTATAATCCAACTATCATCATTTTCGGCTTCATTAAAATTTTTAGGCTCAATTTATGAAACAAATGCAATATGGTTACAACCATCTCTAAGACTAGAATGAGTACTCACCTTGCGTGAAGGATCACCAAATATTTGATCAATTGGGTGATTCCTCACAAATCTCCGAGCTTTTGGCAACTCTTGAGGTTTATTTGAAAGTTCACATTCTTCAATTTGAAGGTCATCCTTTGGTTGCTCTTGGGGTGCATCATTTGATGAAGAATCACCAATATTGAGCTTGCCAAGCTCTTCATTAGCATTTGATAACATTTTTCTATTTTCATCATCTTCAAAAATATTCTTAGAAGAAAATGGATTAGATTCATCACATACAACATGCATAGATTCTTGCATGGTCAAAGTACGTCTATTATAAACACGAAATGTTTTACTATTAGTTGAATAACCAATAAATATACCCACATCGGATTTAGATTCAAATTTAGCAAGGTAATCTTTATCATTCAAACTAAAACATTTGGATAAAAAAACTTTAAAGTAACAAATGTTTGGTTTTCGACCCTTCCATAGCTCATAAAGAGTTTTGGCTAGGTTAGGTGTAATAACCACACTATTTCCCACATAACAAGAGGTGGTGTTAACCGCTTCCGCCCAAAAGGTTCTAGGAAGTTTATGTTCATTAAGCATGGTTCTCCCCATCTCTTGTAATGAATGATTCTTCCTTTCAACCATTCCATTTTGTTGTGGAGTTCTTGGGGCTGAAAAATTATGTGAGTATCCTTGTGCATCACAAAAATTTTTGATGTCTTGGTTCTTAAACTCTCTACCTTTATCACTTCTCACACTAATGATAGAATGGCCTTGTCCATTTTCAATTCTTTTGCAAAGTTTAATAAATTTGCCACATGTATCACTCTTGTGAGCAAGAAATAAAACCCATATATATCTTGAATAGTCATCAACTAAAACAAAGGCATAGAGTTTACCACCAAGACTTTCTACATCATTAGGTCCAAACAAATCTAAATGCAACAATTCCAAAGGCCTAGATGTAGAGATATGCACTTTGATTTTAAAACTAGTTTTGATTTGTTTTCCAAATTGGCATGCATCAAAAATTTTATCTTTTGAAAAATTAGCTTTGGGTTAGCCTACAACAAGATCATTTTTAGAAAGATTTTGAAGTAAATCCATATTAGCATGCTCAAGCCTTTTATGCCATAGCCAATTTGCTTCTTGTAAAGCCGAAAAACATGTTACATCTTAAGATGCTAAATCTTCAAAACATGTGATATAGACATTTTCAAAACGTTTAGCAACAAGGATATTATTTTTGTTTTTATCCAAAACATTACAAGAATTAGAAGTAAAAGTCACATAATAGCCATTATCGCACAATTGACTAATGCTAAGCAAGTTATGCTTGAAATCACTAACAAGCAATACATTATCAATAGTAATAGATCCATTACCAATTTTACCTTTACCAATAATTTTACCTTTACTATCATCACTCTCACTTTGATGAGAGAGAATGTCAGTGTTTGTTCACAGAGATAATTCACAGTTTGAATCTTGGCCGAAGTGATAGGTAAGCTGTGAAAAGAGTTTCATCGGGTTCACCTTATTGAGAATTATATTTTGCAGAACATATAACAAGTTATTAAGATGAGGCTTGACTTAATAACCATGCCTGATTATCTTGACAGTGACATTAGGCGATGAAGGATTAAGTAACATAAAGGGTTCATATAGTTCTACTATTTACCCACACCTACGGTACGTCATGATATGTTGCTAGATGTCACTTATGACTAGTGAAGGCCTAATGGTAAGTGTTATCATCGAGGGCAAAATTGGAATTGTTCCAATTGAACCATAAATAGAATGTTTCTATTTTAGAAACATGAGATGTCTCGTTCCACTACTAGGTTGGGGTGAACCCAAAGGTTCACGCACAAAATGACACAAGAGAGCTCTTTAATTTATGAGAGGGGTAAGTTTCTAATTAATGTAATTTGTGTGGTCTCTTTAATTAATTGTTAATTAGGGAGGACCAAGTTGCTGTTAGTAGTATGCCCTAATAGCCAATCTCATTGGTGTAATTTAGGATATAAACTTGATTCATGTATTATTATTGTTATTGATTAATAAAATGGGCTTTTGATTATCATGTCTTATACCGTTATGATGTTCATGATAAGTTCTTAGAAAGAAAGTAAATCTAAGAACTCAAGAGTTGAGATAAGGAGACTTATATTGTTAAAGACTTCTTTCTTAAATATTCATAGTCATAGGATTATTTATTGGACATTAATAATCCGGATAGACTAGCACAGGTTATGTCTGCTCAATGTGGAGAATGACTAATCTCAAGTCATTTGTGTATTGACACTAGGACAAACCTGTGGGTGCTTGTTTGAGAACAAGTACACTGAATTTGATCATTGATTGAGTTTGTTGAATGGAGTTTTACTTGCATGTCAAACAACAACTCAGGGTTACAATGATGCAAGTGATCCTTAGACCTAAGGCACTATAGATGTCCTGTGTTATGGATATTAGGGTTTGATAGTATAACATACATACCCTAACCATGGAATTTGTATAAGTACTCATTGGCCCTAGTAGACCTATCATGAGGATATTTGAGTGTACAACAAGGAATCTGTAACTCTCAGTAAAGAGAGGGAATGCCTTGCATTATTCTTAAAGATATAATTCATAAAAGTCTTTGGCCAAAACAGTTGGAAATAAGAAAAATGTTTCTTGAGTATCCCAAGAATGAATTGATATTTTGAGAATCACTTACAAAATGCTAAATTAGGGTTTTGACATTTATCCAATACACAAGTAATTTAACTAAGGCATTGTTTGATAGAAGGATTGAATTGCATTTGGAAATTGTAATCGAAAGGTTCACTGTGTTATGATATACCTTCACACAGCCTAGGGTGTGTCTTGACATATTGCTAGATGTCACTCAGGACTAGTAGAGGCCTAAAAGAATTATTTCTTAAAGGAAAAATTAGAAGAGTTCTAATTTTTAAACTTAAATAAAAGTTGTTTTATTTGAAGGATAATTTATTATCCTAATTCCTACTACTAGGTTGTTGTGAACCTAAGAGGTCACACACATATAGGTGCAAGCTTTATTTAAAATAGAAGAGAGAGTATAATTATAATTAAGAGTTAATTATAAATAATAAATAATAAAGGTTATTATTTAAGAGTTATTATATAAATAATAACTTATTTGATTTTCAAGTTATTTGAAATTTGAATTAATTTCAAAATTTGAAATGAGATGAAAGTCTATAAATAAGGAGCTAGCACTCCACTTATTAATAGCCACAAGGAGGGCCGGCCATCACATTGGAGATCATCACTAAGGGTTTTGAAAAACCCTAGCCGCCACTTGCTCTCTCTCTCACTCTCTCATTCTCTCAAAGCTTGCTCTAGTGTGGATCATTCTTAGAGGCTTTCATCTACTTGGGGCTGCTCTATTCTAATCCTACTATTAAGGCTATCAATGTAAGTCATTTACATTATTTAAGGTTTTAATTATAGCTTATACAATTAATCATAAGATCTTGGTTCATCATTCCATGGAGAAAAATTTTTATTCTGCATGTTTCCATGGGATTCTTTCAGTTGCAAATTAGAAACCCTAGTATTTTAGTATAAATACATAGGGATGAGTGCATGCTAGCACTAAGCCTACTTAACCCTAAAAATAAAAGAGGAGGCTATCATCACTTTCACCCACCCATGTGGCCGTGACTTAGGGACTCTCTCATGGTTGTGATTTGCATTCTCTCCCTCTCTATCTTGGTTTTGATCAAGTATTGATCAATGGCAAAAAAGTTCAAGGGTCTTGAGTTCATGTGGATACCGTTTGAGGCTTCATACTTTTGGAGCTTGGATGCGATTCGAGGTTTCAACAAAAGGCAATCAAGTAAGTGTGTTTAAATTTATTTAAATATGTTCTTGATGTATTATTCATGATCCTATGCTTTTGTTCGTTCCTTGATTTGATTGTGAACGAGGATTCAATTTTATATAAAAGTTTTATTGTGTTTCTTCTGCTGCGAATCCTCCTTGGCACTTTCTTTCATAGGGCTGTTTTACTTAGGACACTTATAATTAGAACACCAATTAAATTAAAACCCTAATTTAATTACAAATTAATTAAGACAATAATTTCCTATATCTACCCCCAAATATCTATTCAATGTTTTATTTATGTACTTCTATATATATTTACTATATGTATGTATATCCAGGGACAAAGTCCGAAATTCAATTTAGGATGACAAACTTTAATTGATCATTAGTAATTTATCTTAATTCAAAAAATTGGAAATGCTTTTGTTCAATTTTTTTTTTTTTTTTGTTGTTGTTGGTTTTAGCTAGAATTTTTTTCCAAAAAACTAACCATTGTGTAATCCCAACTAGACACAGTAGAAAGGCGGGTGAATAGTGTCTAAAGCAAGCCTAAGCCAATTTTTAGCAAGAAAAAAGTATTAAGGCAAGAGTCAAATAAATACAATAATAAGAGTAATAACAAATAAGGAGATGAAGAGTAAGAGAGAGCAAACACACGATATTAACGTGGTTTGACACCAAGCCTAAGGATTCCCAACCTAATAAGAACCTCCTTCAAGATGGAGATAAAACCTTTACAATAAGCAAGAGTACCAAACTCTTCTTCATAAGCTTGAACTTGACCAACAAGCTCTAAGCCCTTCAAGGGTTTCACGAAACCCTATATCACAAAATTAAAATATTGATGAGTACAATAAGTGCTTCAACAAGCTGATTTGTACAATAAACAAGCTCACACTAATAGTTCTTCAACTATTAAAGACTACCGAATGCTCAAGAGAGAAGTAGTTAAGAGATTTAAGCTTTAGAGCAGTGAATACTCTTGGAAGATATGCATCAATGACTAGGGAACCATTAAATGAGGAGGAAAGAGTGCTTAAATTGCCACTCAGTTCAAAATCGTCGTTTCCCACCTATTCAATTATAAACTTGGTGGTTGAAAGCATTAAATGCAGCAGATTTGAAATCTCTATGTTCACTATCCAAACGGGCTCTTCAAACGGCCAGAGAGCTCATTCGAACATACTGGCTTGTAATTTTGAAAACCTAAGTTGCTCGTTCGAACGGCCTGAAGCCCCATTCGAAAAACCCAAAGCCCCATTCAAACGACCTTAATAAAATCCCATTTTCGTTCAAATGATTGAATCCTCCGAGACAAAGCCTCTATCCAGTTAGAACGAGAGCCTCCATTTGAACTGCCTTGCGAAAGCCTCATTTTAAATTTCACTTAAAATGAATTTTTGATCAGCCAAACTTGGGATATACCAAAAACCATTTCAAAGATTAACTAAAGTTCCTATAAGTCCATGAGAGTGTTGAGAACCTCCTACGGTCAAACTATGGTTCATTTTGCGCATTTATAAACTATAGTAATTTAGAGCTTTACAAAAATTTCTAAGACACTCAAATAAAAAGGATTACAACAAATAAAGGTCCTTGAAATGTCTTGGTCTTCATGAGTCTTTCTTTGGATATGCTTCTTCCATATGCTTATATGTGCATTGCTTGAGTATAATTTTGTCCCTTTATGCTTTCATGATAGTTCCAATCATATTTGAATCTTGCATCACTAGACAATCGTATTAGCACACAATACATGTTTGTTATCATCAAAACTTTGACCTAAAAGATCATGAGGGAAGCCATTAAGCTAACACGTTGGATTAGATATACATTTATGAACCACCTCGATTTGAGGCCCCATAGGCAAATTTGGTTTTGAAAAAGACTAGGAGTCGAAACTTTATTTTTAAGGAATAAGGAAGCCTTAAAAAATGTTCTGTTTTATTAAAAAAAAAAAAAAAAAACTTCATATTTTATTAAAAACAAAACAACTTCATGTTTTGGAAAAACATAATCAACAAATCAAGGATGGATTTGGGGGGCTAGGTTATGATGTGGGAAAATTCCAAGAAACATCTTGTAGGCACCCACTTCACCCTAGTTAAAGGTTTTATAATTTATTTGGGATATTTAAAACCTTTTCCACACATAACTCCTAATTAACTAAAACACTTAATAAAAGAAAAGGAAAAAAAAATCCTAAAAAACCTAGACCACTTAGTTTCCTAGGGTAGACTTGAGCTTTATTAGCGCCTACGTATCTTACTAGTTTTCTGATAAGCTTCAACGTCCACGTAGTTCGAAATGACATAGGACTCATCTTATCATAGGGAACTGTATTCATGCAAATCCTTATCACAAAAGCTTATCTTTCGACAATCCAAATTCATTTAAAACTCTATTCTAAAGAGACTTTATTTTGAAAAATAATTCTTTATTTCGAAAGAATTTAATTTTGAAAATAACTATTTCTTAAGAAGATTTTGACTTTAAAAATAACTCTTACATAAATAGTCCAATTTTATAAATATAATTTAATTGAACAAAAACATAATTTTATTTAGAAATAAGTCTCTTTAGACTAGAATTCTAATTGAGCTAAAGGTCTAAACGTAATTCTTACAATAAAAGAGTCCTATGGAGATAAGAAACCTCTCCTAAACCTAAGGTTTCTATTTTACACTTAACCTTAGTTAATTTAGGGGTTAATTCTAACCTAAAAACGAAGTTAAAGTATCCCTAAGCATGTTTCTAAGTCATAATCAATTTTGGACAGCAACTAAATAACATAAATCATGCTTAAAAATAATAATAATGAAACAAAAAAATATGACAAACTACAAGCCAATATGTTTATATACGAACCTATATGACATTTCTATGTTAAAGTGACCCTAAAATCCATTGAAACATGCATTTAAAACCAATTTAACATTTTATATAGAATGTTAAATTAACTAAAAATCATGATTTAAATGGATTAAACATGGCAATAAAAAACAACAAATGCTCACTAATTCAATCTTTTATGCTAACATGCAGAACAAGACTTCAAACATGCAAAATATGACCTTAAGGTCTCAAATAAACTCTATCATTCAAACTAATATGCTATCATCAAAATAATTCCATGTTAATTGAAACTTCGAAAATGCAAGTCTCTTGAAATTAGGATTGCTTAGAATTACTTAATTAGACTTAATGAACCACCCTAATTAATCTATTTGTTCGATTAGTAACTACATACAGAGCCTAACAATAACATCAAAAAAATAAAAAAGGTGTCAATGTCGACGGCGGCCAAGTAAGGTTTGAGGAGAAAGAGAACTGGCTTTTGGATATTTGGTTAGCTTTGCTCAGAGAGCTGAAAGTTTGGGCGTGTTTTCACTGTTTTGATCTGAAGCCTCTTCAAGAGTTTTTTCTTGACAGAACTCCAATCCGGAGATAGCTTGGCCAGGGAAGAGGATCGTGATGGGAAGGAGGTTTCTTTGGGAGTTGAGGTGGGTTATGGGATTTCTAAGTTTAGATCCTTGGGAATGGGTTTGGATCTGGTGAATGGTTTCAGGAACAGAAATTGTGAGCATGTGTCTCACCGATACCAGTCTATGCATTGTGACCGGCGTGTAGAGTAGCTATAAATTTTCATGGCCATCGGCGGTGTACATTCATGGTGACTGGCGATGAATATTTATGGAGGAAGAATGAGGGAGGGATAGTAGACTACTCTGTTAATGCGAGTTAACGTTTGCTAGAATGCCCAAAATGACGCTCAAATGGGCATTTTGATATGTAACCTTTGGATCTGTTAGAGATATGCCCTAAAACCAATCCTAAAGAGCATATCAATTTCATATTATATTAATTAAAAGGTACAATTTATCTTGTATACATATATATATATATATGATAAAGTCGATGAATGAATGATAAGAGAAATATACATCTCAAAAGTTGTTGAGTTAAGAGACTGATATTTCTCATAAACATTTATTCTAAAGAGTTCCTACTCATAAGTTTATTAAAATGGACCTTTTATAAACCACAAAGAGTAGCACAGATTTAAACTAACTCCAATGGGAGGATAGGTAGTCTTTTCCATCAGTGAAGTGACACTTTAGTAATCCGTGGGTGCATATTAGAGAATATGTACACTGAACATGATCTGCAAGAATGTTCCTATAGAGATTAAGTCAAAGGAATATTCTTTTTGTTACGTCCATTTAATTGGTAGTCCTTAGACTTGAGACACCACAGCTGTCTTATGCATAGGTTACTAGAGTTTGATAGTATCTTGTACAGCCTTAACCATAAGGATGTAATCGGTACTTATTGGCTCTTATAAGTTATGCATCAAGATAAATGAGTGTGCAATAAGAAATCGTCACTCTCACTTTAACGAGAGATAATGTCAAGGTTAGTTCACAAAGATAAACTCTCAGTTTGAATCTCTGGCCAGAGTGATAGGTGAACTATGAAAGTGTTTCATCAGGTTCATCTTATTGAGATTATACTTTGTTGAACATATAACAAGAAGTTAATGTTAGAGGTATGCCCTAAAACCAATCCTAAAGTGCATATCTATTTCATATTAGGATAAGAAGGTACTGCTTATCGTCTATATATTCAATTATATATACGATAATGTCCATGAATAAATGATAAGAGAAATATGTATCTCAAGTTTGTTGAGATATGAAGACTCATATTTCTCATACACATTTATTCTAAAAGAGTTCCTGCTCATAGGTTTATTAAAGAGGATATTTATTAAACCGACAAGAGTAGCACAGATTTAAACTAACTCCAATGGGAGGATAGGTAGTATTTCCTATCAGTTTAGTGACACTTAGGTTAATCTGTGGGTGCATATTAGAGAATATGTACACTGAACATGATCTGCTAGAATATTCCTATGGATATTAAGTTAAAGGAATATTCTTATGTTACGTCCATTTGGTAATCCTAAGACCTGAGACACCATGGATGTCTTATGCCTGAGTTGTTAGGGTTTGATAGTGTTTTTTACAGCCTTGATCTTAAGGTTGTAATCGGCACTCATTGGCTCTAATAGGTCTTGCATGAAGGCATATGAGTGGTCAATAAGGAATCATCACTCTCAATGTTATGAGAGAGAATGTCAGGGTCAGTTCTCAAATATAACTCTCAATGTGAATCTCTGGCCAGAGTGATAGATAAAATATGAAAGGGTTTCATAGGGTTCATCTTATTGAGATTATAATTTGAAGAACATATGACAAGAAAGTTAAGATAGGGTTTTGACTTATATCCATACCCTAAATATCTTAACTATGACATTAGGGGATGAAGGATTAAGTAACAAGAAGGGTTCACATAGTTCTGCTATTCACCCAAACCTAGGGCATGTCATGACACATTGCTAGACGTCACTCATGACCAGTGAAAGCCTATTGATAAGTGTTATCAATGAGGGCATAATTGGAATAGTTTCAATTAAACCTTTAAATAGAAAGTTTCTATTTTAGGAGACATGGAGATGTCCTTAGTCACTGCTAGGTTGGGGTGAACCCAAAGGGTCACACACAATAGAGAGTAAGTGAGTTTCTTAAACTTGTGAGAGGGGAATCCTGTCTTTGAGTTATGTTTGATTTTAATTATTAAAGGTTAATTAAGTAAAAGTCAATCTTGACCAAGAATAGGATTACTCTATTCAAGGATGTTTGGTCATGCTAGCACTAGCAACCAAACACTCCTGAAAGAGGAGATAGTTTATAAATATGAGGAGTTGTAACCCTAATTAAGTAATCATCATATTCTAGGGTTCCCACCCCCTCATAGCCGAATTCTCTCTCTCCTCTCCCTCTCCATTCTAGCTTGCTCACAAGTGTTGTGGATGACTAGGAAGTTCTAGGGAATCTTACTCTCGTGTGGATACCGTTGGAGACTTCATCGCGTTGAAGTTCAAAATCAAGGATTGCAAATCGAAAGGCGAATCAAGTAAGATTTATTTATGTTTGATAAATTTATATGCTTGTTCGATTCTTGGTTAGGATCATTCGATGATGGAATCATCAATTTAAAAAGTTTTATTTTGTCTTCCGCTGCGATTCCATGTTTTCGAACGATTCCTTTCAGTTAAGATAAGGGTTTTGACTTATAACCATACCCTGATTATCTTAGCAGTGATATTAGGGGATGAAGGATTAAGTAACATGAAGGGTTCATATAGTTTTGCTATTCACCCATACCAAGGGTACGTTATTATATGTTGCTAGATGTCACTCATGACTAATGAAGGCCTAATGGTAAGTGTTATAATTGAGGGCAAAATTGGAATTGTTCCAATTGAACCAAAAATATAAATTTTCTATTTTAGGGAATATGAGATGTCCCGGACTACTACTAGGTTGGAGTGAACCCAAAGGGTCACATACATTAAGGGTATAAGTGAGTCTTGTGAATTAAAGAGGGGAATATTCATATTTATTAGTGATTTGATCCCTATTATTAATAGTTAATAAGGGATTGGTCAAATTACAAATAAAGATAATATTTTCTATAAAAGGAGCAACTAGGTCAAGCTAGCACTAAGCAACCTAGCTCATCACATTAGAGGAGGCTAAAATAAGGGAGAAAACCCTAGGGCCGTACACCACACCCTCTCTCTCTCCTAGCCGAAATCCCCCCTCTCTAATTTGCATCTTCTTCAAGTGTTGATTAAGTGCAAAGGTTCTCAAGGTTTTGTGCTTGTGTGGATACCTTAGAGGCTTCATCCACTTTGAAGCTCGCGAGGAAAGCTACTACAAGGAAATCAAGTAAGTATATTTTAAAGTGTTTAAATATATTCTTGTATTTATAAACTCATGTCCCAATGCTTGTATCGTTCTTGTTTGATTTTGATGGAGGATTCAAGTTCTTTAAAAAAATTTATCGTATGTCTTCTGCTGTGAATCCGAATCCATCGTTATCTTTCAGGATCACCATTGTTCCTAAATGTCGTCCATCCCACTGCTGAACACCAGCCATTGATCTGGTGTCAGATCAACATTAAATTCGAACCCTCATTCATCTCAGCCTACCTTTCAATCATTTTTTTCATTTCTTTTTTGTTGCCAAGAAAATATGCAACCTTAAAACTATCTCAAAATATAGACCATGATCATCTTGTCAACTAATGTGTAGGAAGCATAATTTCAAACAATCTACACCACATTTTTTTTTTTTGTCAAAAACCAATCTACACTTTGAAGTTACATAAAAATTGGAAAGTCTGGATCTGATGGGTCTAGACTTGGATTCAAACATCTTGTCATATAATGGATCAGAGGAATCATGAAAGGAAAAAAAAAAGAAAAACAGAAAAAAGAAATTCAAGAAGAGTAGCTTCTTTTCTTTAATGGGTCAAGCATCCTGGATATTTAGTATCCTAAGGGCCCGCTTCCATTAGCTTTTATTAAAATTGTTTTTAAAATTTAAAATTTTATTTGATTTAAGAGATAAAGTGATAATCGTTTTTAGACAATTTGAGGGGTAGAAATGATTGAGGACCGATCCTTAAATTTAATTTAAGGTCTACTTACCATTAGCTAGGATATGTATTTTGAAAAACTGATCGTTGGATTAGATAATCTTCTTATTTATGTCATGTTTGCCAAAAATCACAGTGATCCAACTGTCAGTTTTTCAAATACAAACTGTTAAACAATTATTACAGTATTTAACGGTAATTACTATTGGAATGTTTTACGAACTGTATTTTGAAAATTGATATTATGATCACTGTGATTTTTGTCAGACATGACATATATAAGAAAGATTATCTAATCCAAATGTCAGTTTTTCAAAATACCTATCCAGTTTGAGAAAATGATGAATGGACCTCAAATGATCAATTCTGATTTGAGGAGTGATAGGATGGATGATAAAATTTTCATACTAGAAGTGATTGTGGCAAAAGCTGAGATCACAACTTTTGCTACAATCACTTCTAATATGAAAATTTTAATATCTAAAGATATGGTATGAACATAAATTTAAAAATATACGTAAAGAAAAAAGTTCTCTAAAGATGATTAAAAAAAAAAAAAAAAAACTAAACAAATGGAACTTAAAACTACAGCTTGGACTTAAGTTTATATATGAAGATTTGGTACTTAACAATGTCCTTGCATCCAAAAGAAGGCTTGGCTTAATATAACAGCGTGTATGCGGTCAGCAATGATTTTTTGTTTGGGAGGGGATGTTGACACACCCTTTAACTATTAGCCCACCCCCCTTTTTCAGTTTCCAAAAATGCCCTTAAATGAATTTACTATTTAGGACAAGTTAAAATATTAAATACCTAATGTATCCTAATTCCAATTGTTAAGCCCACCCCCCCATCCCTTCAGACTTAACATTTCCCTCCCATACGCCTCATGCGACCAAGAAATCCAAGAAATGGAACAGCTCATGGAAGCTCTGAGAGAGGAGCAGCTCATGGATGCTTGACCGGAGAAAATACAGAGGAACTGGAATGGCATGGATACCGTTGCATCAGATTTAGGAGCTGCTACCATTGTGAGTTCCATTTGATATGAAAAAAAAAAGATTAAACCCACTTCAAATCTGATTTACTCACCTCAAAAAGTGAGTAAGCTTAATGATGGAGCTTAATGAAGCAAGCAACAGTGATGAGGTAAGGATTTAGAAGCTTTAATAGTGTATTTAATTTTTTTGCAAAATCTCGTAGTGTTAGGTTACACAGAAATTAACATTCTAGGAATGTTGCGTAGAAGACGACCTAACATTCTAGGAATGTAGCGTTTTTTCTAACCGAACATTATAATAATGTTGCGTTTTTCCTAACCGAACATTCTAAGAATGTTGCGTTTCTTCTAACCGAACATTATAATAATGTTGCGTTTCTTCTAACCGAACATTCTAAGAATGTTGCGTTTTTCCTAAACTAACATTCCAACATTGTTAGTTTTCTTCAAACTTAACAAACATGAAATGTTAGATTATAATCAACACAACATAATAAAAAATTACAAATTGTTGGATTTTTTCCAACCTAACACATCTTAGACGTTTTATTTACTTTTGTTTGGTTGCTTTCAACATAACAATTTAGTTTTATTTGACTTGCTTACTACCTAACAAAATTCACATACTCATGTTACAACCAACCAAACAAACTTGATATGTTGGGTTTTAACCAACCTAACATTCCTTGTTTGTTATGTTGATTTCAAGGTTACAAACATAAACCTCTAGGTTTCAACCAACCCAACATAACACTTTAACCATTACCTAACGTTTCAAAATTTTTTGCCAAGCATTATCTATCGGTCAATGGCAACGCTTCAACTAGATGCAGTAAGGTCGACGGAGAGGTTCAATCACAAGTTGTTATGGATTACACTAGTTAGTTCACTACGTACGAGGTGAATGTCTAACTTTTTCCAATTTCTAATTGTAGGCTATGGCTTTATGCTTTAATATGCATGTTTATATTAAGTTATTTTGTATGTAGGTGTTCAAGAGCAGATATGCATTGTCGAATTGGGCTCGGAATGTCGGCAAAATGCTTGGATTTGTCATTGTGATATCTAAATTTGATGTCACCAGCAGAGCTACAGCGCAACTTTCACTTGGTTGTGAGAGGGGTGGACAATATATAGAAAGGCAAAAAGACAGCAGCAAATCATTTGTTAATGAAGGAAAAAAGCGTAAAACTGGAACCAAAAAGTGTGGATGCCCATTTTTGCTTAAAGGTGTGAAAATGCCGAACAATGACGAATGGATGCTGACGGTGGTTAATGGAGTGCACAATCATCCAGCTGCCGAATATCTCGAGGGCCACTCGTATGCAGGGAGATTATCTTTTGAGGAGAATTCATTAGTAGTTGACATGTCTAAGAGTATGGCACGGCCGAAAGACATTTTGTCTACTTTGAAACAACATAATGCACTCAACAAAAGCACAATGAGGACGATCTACAATGCACGTGCTAAGTATAGGATGAAAGAGAAGGCTGGGAGATCACAAATGCAATTTCTTATGGGGAAGTTGGATGAGTATAAATACATAGAATGGCACAGGAGTACCGATGAAACTGAGACTTTAACTGACTTGATTTGGGCTCATCCACATAGCTTGGATTTGTTGAGTGCGTTTCCACGTGTACTGATCATGGATAGCACTTATAAGACTAACAGGTTTCGTCTTCCCCTCTTAGAGATTGTGGGAGTGACTTCTACGGATTTGACATTTTCCATCGCCTTTGCATATCTTACATCAGAGCGGGAAGATAACTACAAATGGGCTCTAAGTATATTGCGCAGTATCATGGATGATCGTGGCGTTGCCCCTGACGTGATTATCACTGACAGAGAGCTAAGCTTGTTAAATGCCATAGAAAAGGGTTTTCCTAATGCAAACCATATGTTATGTAGATGGCACATCTCCAAGAATATTATGACTAAATGCAAGAAGATGTTTGCTAAAGGGCAATGGGAAAAGTTTATTTCATTATGGAATGTCCTGGTCCTATCTGACACAGAATCTGACTATAATCACAATTTATCATTTATGCTTAGAGATTTCGAAAAGTACCCGGAAGCACTGGACTACATACAAACTTCATGATTGATCCCATATAGATTTAGGTTCGTGTCGGCTTGGACAGATAAATATATGCATTACGGTAACACCACATCAAATAGGTACATACTGGATACCAATCTGTTTATAAATTATATTTTATGTAATTTACCATGAAATTGTTTATATGATCACTCACTATTTACGTGTGTAGGGCTGAAAGTGCACATGCAAGATTGAAGAGGCAACTTGGATGTAGTATATTGAATTTTGAGACATCGTTCCCACATATTCACAATTTGATTGAATTGCAGCTCACTAATATCAAAGCATCATTCGAAAAAAGTTTAACAACTGTTCAACATTACTTCAAATGTCCAGAATTAAGACATCTTCGTGGTGTGATTTCTCTTAGTGCACTCGAGAATATCCTTGACAACCGTAAACTAGCCAATTCAGTTGGAATAGACGTTTCAAGGTGTGGATGTGCAAATCGACGCACACATGGATTACCTTGCGCTCATGAGATTGCAGAATACATTAGAGAATGTCGATCTATTCCCATCGAATCCATTGATCCACATTGGATGAAGCTAGATATGTTGCCAGTGCCAAACATGGAAGATGGGAAACTATCTTGTCAAGCAGAATTTGATTTGATTGCCAAACGCTTCATGGAGAATGGTAGAGTGGCTCAGTTAGATATGTTAAAGAAACTAAGGGAAATTGCCCGTCCTGAGTCAACACATTTTTTAGAACCCGACATTGCCATGGTCAAACCACGCGGTAGGCCAAGGTTGAAGATTGATACCTCAACTCGTCGAAACCCATCTGCCTTCGAGTATGTAACTTCTGCCCAGGGCAGTCACTCAGCTACTTCGACATACATGAAACCACATATTAAAATAAAGCCCAAAATGAATAAGGTACTACTAATTCATTTTCTTTCACCTATTCTACTTAAAATTTTCTACTTATATGGATTAATAATTAAACGAAATTTTGTTACTGTACAGATTCACATTACCAATTCGTCATGCAATGTACTTTATATGAATGAATTTCCCGCACCATTACGGGAATACAACAACCATACGATTGATGTAAAAGCAGATTGCAATTGTGGATTTAGGGCTATCGCTGCACTGATTGATTATGGTGAAGATGAATGGAAGAGAGTTAGGGATGACTTGATGACCGAGTTACAAACTCATTCCGAGTTGTATGCACAATTATATGGCTCTGATGACAGGGTTGCTGAGTTAAGTAAGATGATTGGAAATTTTGATGAATGTCCAGGGAGTGAATTTTGGATGACTATGCCTGACATGGGCCATATAATAGCGTCGATGTATTCGGTTGTATTATACCACCTGTCCAATGTGCAATGCCTGACATTTCTCCCTCTCCATTCAACACCCGTGCTTCCGTGGAATCGTAAAGAAATTGCCATAGGGTTTGTCAATTGTTGTCATTTCATACAGGTACATACTATAAATAACTTAGTGGGAAATGTAACTTTTTTTTTTTGCAAATATATACTTGTAATTCAAACTCATGAAAGTTGTCATATTGGTTTCTCTATACAGGTATTTATGAAATCGGGCCATCCTGTGCCCCCAATAGCAGGGAACTGGACTAAACACCATCTGACACCTTTAGCTGATGGATGGGCGATTGCATACGATGCTAGAATTCTCAAGTTTAAAGAAATAATCGATTTAAATGTAATCACTAGTGAAACGATAGAACTAGATTAGGAAATGTCAACTTCGTTATGTATTTGAGTATTGCATTTTGGTTGTATTTGGTGTGAAGTTATTATGTATTTGGACATTTCAATTGGTTTATAATGTTGTTTGTTGGTCGAAAATGTCAGTTTTTCAATTTCGCTATGTTAGGTTGGTTGAAACTTAACATTCCTGGAATGTTAGGTTGGTACACTCTTAACATTCCTGGAATGTTAGGTTGATCATAACTTAACAGAGCCGGTTTGTTGCGTTTTGACTGAATGTTAGGTGGGACAAATCTCAACAACCCGAATCTGTTAAGATATGATCAACCTAACATTCCTAGAATGTTAAGTTTCAACAGACGCAACAAAACTTAAAAAAATTTTCCATATAGTGTTGCGTTACTTGAAACTTAACATTCCTATAATATTAGGTTGATCATAATTTAATAGAGCCGGTTTGTTGCGTTTTAGCCAACCGAACATTATATGAATGTTAGGTGGGACAAATCGTAACAACTTGAATCTGTTAAGATATGATCAACCTAACATTCCTTTAATGTTAAGTTTCAACCGAAGCAACAAAACTTAAAAAAAATTTCCATATAGTGTTGCGTTACTTGAAACTTAACATTCCTATAATGTTAGGTTGATCATAACTTAACAGAGTCGGTTTGTTGCGTTTTGTCCCACCTAACATTCCTAAAATGTTAGATTGGTCAAAACGTAACAAACCGGATCTGTTAAGTTATGATCAACCTAACATTCCAGGAATGTTAAGATTTTACCAACCTAACACTATATATGGACATTTTTTTTCTTTTGTTGCGTTGATTGAAACTTAACAATCCCAAAATGTTAGGTTGATCATATCTTAACAGAGTCGATTTGTTGCGTTATAACCAACCTAACATTCTAGTAATGTTAGGGGGGACAAAACTCAACAAACCGAATCTGTTAATATTTGAAAAACCAAACATTTTGGGATTGTTAAGTTTTAACCAACCTAACATTTCAACAATGTCGTGATTTGATCATCGTAACATGCATAATTTGTATTTTTCCACATATCCATTCTAACAAATTATTCTCTGTGAGTGCATTTACAATTTTTGAGCAATATAACCAGTATGGACAACCTATAAGCAACCCATCAACAAAACTCAATGGAACCTGTATTTACCACATATCCATTCTAACAGTGCATTTACAATTTTTGAGAAATATAACCAGTATGGACAACCTATAATCAACCCATCAACAAAACTCAATGGAACCCTATATTTACCACATATCCATTCTAACAGTACATTTACAATTTTTGAGCAATATAACCATTATGGACAACCTGTAATCAACCCATCAATAAAACTCAATGGGAACCCTGTATTTACCATATGTCCAGTCTAACAAGAAGTTATCACCATAAACTCTAATCTTGTCCTATCGTATATACAACATAACACAAAATGTAACAACCAAAAGATTAAAAGTTAACAATTTGTCCAATTAGGAGCTCACATTTGAGCAATTGTTTACAACCAATAGTGAGAATCGATGGTTAAATCATACAAAAAAGGTGTTTTCCTGGCTAAGCCCTAGCTCTGCTCCGAATTGCGGGATCTACTTCTGGTGCGCTGGTAATGTATAGTCGAACCACTTGGTGTCCCCTCAGCTGCTGCACTAGACTCTCCTCGTCCAATATCCACCATTTGACATATGATGCTAAATAGTTGATGTGGATCTCTAATTGCCTCTTCACTCCCCATATTTACGATCTTCTCCCCGATAGCCACCATTTGTCTAATACGCTGTGTTTAATAATCAATGCATTAATATATATGATCATAAGTAACTAATATTATAAATAATAGTGGTATAAAAATATATAAATGAACAACCTCATCAGTATTTGAATTTGTAGGTGTCGGCCTCAAAGGTGGTGAGGTACGTTTGTTTTGGTCGACCACACGGACATGGGACGTCCTCATGAATCACTCCAAATAATTAGGGTCAACTTCAGATGGATATGTAGCGCGCCTGGTACGTAGGTCCTCCGCCAAAGTGTGATTCTCCCAATCATCCCATAGCGAATCAATGAATTCATATAGTACGTTGTAGGGTTGGGAGGTAAACTCATGATTTGCTCTCTTGGATGGGACTAACACACGTGGAATGGATTGCACATATCCAAACTGGCGAAGGAACCTATCGGGTTGATATGGTTCAATGACCTCGCCACCCTTCAAGCATCCTTTATAGAAAGTAATTTGCTGAAAAGGGTGGTATTCGCGTAATGAGGCATATGGGTCTCAGGTCACCTTAAGAAAATACAACATAAGTTTTAGTAAAACAAATAATTTATTCATTTAAATATAATTACACCAAATATGATAACAAATGTATTTTAAATTACCTGATCCGCTTGCAGGTCATCGAGTTTTTCACGGACCACCTGCAGGTCTGGAATGGGCTGTCCAATATCCTTTGGCTCCCAAGCTTGAGCGCGAGGCAAGGTGTTCAAGTATCTCATATTAGGGCGAAGGTCGAAAGTGTTAGGGAAATGTTCGTAAACCCAAGCCTCTAATAGAGTAAGGAATCCAGCAATTGAGTGCCCATCAAGCTTGGAAGCCATACGCATCTGATAGTAAAGAGAAGCTAATGCAGTAGAACCCCACGAGTATTGATGAACCTTCTCCAAGTCCTCAAAGAGGTTGAGATAGAGGACAGACACCCTTGTGCCAGTTTTGTCGGTGAATATGGTGCAACCCACAAGATACAGTAAATAGGCTCGAGCACACTGAGTTATACGCTCAGGGGAAGACTCATCCATTGCATCAAAGAAATCTTCTCTCAACTGTTTTAGCTTAACGGAATATCCCCGAAGGCCTTGGAAATACTGTTGCGATTGGGACACAGTGAGGCCAAGTGTGCGCTTAAGTAGCTCGTAAAGTCCGCTATCTTTAAGAGGGGTGGAAACTGCCTTGCCAGTCACTGAAATGCCCAGTAATGAGTGCACATCATCAAAACAGATAGACATCTCACCAAATGGCATATGAAAGGTATGTCTCCGGATGCCACCTTTCAACAAAAGCACATATTAACTTCATGTTGCACCAGCGATAGGCGCAATCTCGAAGCGGTAGGAGACCAGATTTCTCAATGTGAGCTCTCCATATCGAGTTGTCCTTTCCATCAGGCCTAATAAGCGGCCACTGCTTCAGCAAGTTTCCATGGTTGTGGCATTTTATCATGCCTCGAGCCTGCAATGAAGACGACACAATTAATATCTTAAATACGAGGCAAATGTTCACGTAAATTATTTTGATTAAATATGAAACGTGAATACAACTATACCTTAGGATCGCTCCATAAGGCATAAGCGACGTGTGTCCTAAAGGAACACAAAACAGACTCATCGATTGGCCCACCTGGAATGGGGCCAGTCTTATTGCCGGTTGGGGTATCTAATGGTTCGGGACCTTGCCACCCGACGGGTGCAACTGATGGGGATGGGGAGTGACTATGTTCGGCTTGGGGTGTATCCCGCACAACCGTCTCTAATTGGGGAGTAGGGGCAGATGGTTCTGCCTCAATGTTAGGTAGGTTCGCCTCGGTTTGGCGAGGTGGTCTTATTCGTGGACGTTTTACAGTAGTTGTGCCTTTTTTTTTTCTCTTTCCCTCCGAACAGAGCCGGTTGGGCGTTCTCTTGCAGGAGGCACCATATCTACATAAATAAGGGAGATTGAAGGCAAAGTGTTAGCAATAATAAATAATCTTGACATGGCACATTTTTTTAAAATAATCGATTTAAATTTACTAAGTTGCCAATTAACACCAACAAATTATCAAAGCATAATAGTGGTATAACCACTATCAATCAAAGCATAATAGTGGTATATTATTGGGTTTATTATAACTTTAACTGATACTTGGGTTCCCCCAAAACAAGCAAAGTATCTTGATGCCTATATCTTGCAGGCAAACTTGGAAACCATGGAAAGGAAAATTATCAATGAGAGTGTAAAATGCCAGTAAACTAGGAACATCAAACCCTATATATATATATATATATATATATATATATATATATATATATATATGGCTTAGAGAGAGAGAGAGTGAAAGGGTCCAAAAACAAGCTCTCAACTTTAATCTAAATATAACTTAGAGAGAATCACCATGTAATTACAAAGTTAATAATAGGAATAAATTAGGTGAAGAGAAGAAGCCAAACTAATTAAAATCAAAATGAAAGGTAGTGTGATTGAAGTAATCACAATTATAGAAAGAAGGGACTGAAGATGGAAAACCAAAAGCGATCCTTGGGATCAGAATGGATTCTATCCAGTAATCCAACACAGCCTTGATCTTCAGCTGATGGGGTAGTAGTTGAAGTGTTACAGACAAAAGTTGTGTCCCTCTAGCTAGCATAATATTTTTTAAAAATAATTTTCTTACTGCTAGTGTGCCCACATGTTCCCCTAACCCAAAAAAAAAAGGGGGTAAACCAAACATTGGATCCATCGACTTTCTCGCAACCTTAATTATCATAATTCTTATTTAAAAATTGCCATGGTTGAATATTTCTGACATTTCAAAATGGAAAAAAATAAATTCTAAAATAACCATGATGTTGTTATACAGGGAAAAAAAAAATTCAACAGAGCTCACAACACAACATCACTGCAATGTGCAAGAAAAATGGGCCACAAGCACAAGAAAGTTCAATAATGCTATGTACACTTTGTGATGCTTACAATCCATTAAACAAATAAATCATTATAATAAACTATCAACTCCCGTACCAGTGATGAGCAATGTTCTACTAAATTTCTAAGGTGTGTAGCTTCATTGCTATTAGCTGGAAAAATGATGGCCTACAAAAAATTTGAAGTTTACCCAGAGGCCGGGTTTCAACCATTGGCATGTATATATAAAATCAAACATTGATGCATTTCCTCAAACATCTTGCATTAGTAACTGAGTTAGGGC
Organism: Hamamelis virginiana; assembly: GCA_017140935.1. Taxonomy (NCBI): domain Eukaryota; kingdom Viridiplantae; phylum Streptophyta; class Magnoliopsida; order Saxifragales; family Hamamelidaceae; genus Hamamelis; species Hamamelis virginiana. The sequence goes on along the minus strand of JAESVK010000469.1, from coordinate 86,128 downwards.
ATTGAAAATTAATAAACTCAAATTTCAATTCATACATGCATTTCCTCATACATCTAATATGCAGAATATCAACTCTTGTTAGGCAAAGAGATTGAAATGTGGGTTTTGATATGTGGGTTTCAAATCGTGTAAGACAAAGAGAAAATGCGTGAGATATGGAGATAGGGGGGTTTGAGAGCTCACCGTCGAGTGGGTTGCCGGAGTGGGTAATAGTGGAGAGATCGTGGAAAGAGTTCTTGTTGGCGTGAGACCGAGCGGGCGTGAGACCGAGCGAGAGTGAGATCGATCGTGAGATAGAGAGATGGAGGGGACAAGAGAGTGAGACGGGAATGGCTTGCGGCTGCTGAAGGTGGAGTTGAAGGTATTAGGGCACAATTCGGGAACAAGGAGATGAATAGGGCAAAATTCGAATGGGGGGGTGGGGAAATAAACTTTTGAGAATAAATTTAGGGGAGGGCTATTTTAGGGATTTCATGGGGTCTACAAATAAAACAAGGGGGCTAACTTATAATAGGGGGTGGGCTAATAGTTAAAGGGTGTGTCAACATCCCCTCCCTTTTTGTTTTTGTTGGGGGTGTTTTAAAACAACTATGATTTGTTCTTACGGCTTGTGGTCCTCTAACTTGGTCCATTTAAATTGGGTCTTGTAAGTTCGGGTTTTAGCCCAACAAACAACTTATTGCATTGTTAATTAAGGGTTAATTGATTCAATTTGGATAAGTTACTAATTTTTTTTAAATAAAAAAAAAGCAAAAACATAAAAATAAAAAGGAGTAGTAACTGATGATGTCAAAAAATGGTAAGGTGGAATATACCTAATCGGGGATTGGAAAGATGTATTTTCTGGGATCTCGCACCGGTGT
>JAESVK010000469.1:46555-61554 GCA_017140935.1 Hamamelis virginiana | reverse complement strand
GTGACAAGAGATTTTTAGCAGAACACCTGCTATAACAAGTAACGATGTAAAATTTATACTTCCACATAACTAAACAAAATAACAAATAATCCAAAATAAACAACCTTTACCTACTTGCTTAATTATTTAATACATTTCAATCCAAATAAAATAAAAAATAATAATACATTGCCAATCCAAAAGTGAACATTTTCTAATACAAAAAAAATAAAAATAAAAAGGAAAAAAAAAAGAAAAAGAAAAAAGGAAACAAAACCATAAATTTACAATATCTAAAAATTTAAGAAAGTAACTAAAAACTACGGTTCTCTCATCTTTTGCTCATCAAAAAAAAAAAAAAAAAAAAAGGTTTTCTCTTCTTTTCAAGGTGGGACAAACTTTATTATCAACCTTCAACCAACTTTCATGTGACGACTTTGAGCTCTAATTTTTCACTCAAATCTAAATGATTTTGAGCAAGTTAATATACCGCATTAATCTCGTCATTGAGACAAACACATTCCAATGTAGACCCCCATCGAAAGACGTGGACTCCACATCAAATATAACTAAAAATTGCTCAAAATTATATCATACTTGTAGCTCATTACCCCATGACTGCAAGCTAACTTATTTTTAGTAAAGGGAGTGAATTGCATCCGAGCTCCATACTCGTAGCATGAATTCTCAAGAATGCACCTGAAGAAGCATTATGCGTCTTGAGTCCACTTATTATGATCGAGGTCTACATAAAGACTCGTAGTAATTAATACAGCAAACAATAACTAGCATAGCATGCCTTCATTTCCTGCCGCCTCCTGGAAAAAAAACACTAAATTTGAAGAACCATTCTTCATATTAAATTGATTACAGAATCAGGTTTTCATTATTTAAATAAAGACATACAATCTCAAGGAAAATAATCACACTCGGATCATATATTGTACATCATTTGATCAATACATTATATCATTGAGTCTGTAACCCAAGAAAATGATGTTTTTTTAGTTTTCAAGCTGGGATTTGTAGATGTCATGGCAGGAGGTGGCTGCAGTGATTGGACACAACCTGATTGAGAATGAATACGGCACTGCAGGAATCAGATAGTTATCGTGGACACACGGGGACCAGCTATCATCTCCGCCCAAACCCATGTGCTTGTGGTCAAGATGCACCTGCACAACCACAAGAACAATATCAGGTTAAAACTGAGAGAAGAAAACAAAGATAATGCAAGGGAAAAGACCAAAGGATGGCAGAGCAACCAGCAGCCAACAGGAGCATGCAATTAGACAGGCAACTTTGCCAATCTGAGTGTGAAAATTCACTAATAAAGACATAAATCCCAGGTTGAAAACCATGCCATGGTTGTGTTCACTCTAGTAAGAGATCGTGGTAAACATACTGGTGCATATTCTCTTCGTTACATTTAGTAGAGATGTCCAACTCAAAAACAAGTGGTACAAGTCCATCCAAAATATATCCATTAATTTGGCAAAAAGTAAAGATGGTCAGATCATTTCAGACCATTTGAGAACAACTCCTTTTCATTAGATGCTTGATATCATTATTATTACTATGGTTAATGTATTAGAAAGAAAAAATCAACAAATTAAGACATCAAAAATCATTTGATCATGTCTGCTCTAGAGGCCTAGATACTCTACTAGGTGCCCACCTAATCTTTTAGTAATACAAGTATCTACTTAATTCAGTTACTACGAATCTAACACAAGCACTCTTTACCCCATTTTTTTTTTTCCTGAAATTTTTACCGATGAATATATCACTGGGCTACGGAAACAAAATCTTAACACCTCAAGAAACTTTTTATAAAATAATTTCATTTAACAAAAATAAAAAAGGGAGAATAAGTACCTCAATGTTGTCTCCTTTGACAAGCTCTTCAATGTGCATAGCTCGATCAAGCTCTGCTGTGGTGTAATAACTTGCACTCATTTGCATGGGCGGAGAGCTGCCATAAATGGAGGCATAAATTCCAAAACCATCCTTGTTCTGAAATGTCACCCACCTCACATCAGTCCTACCCGAGCATTCACCAGGTACAATATAAGGAACATGCATGTCATCCACATTTTGCTCATACAACCCCACATGTGCAGCTGCTTTTCGATCTGGATAACATTCAAATGGCCCTCTCCCATACCATTTAATCTTGTCAATTGATTTGTCCAAATGGAATTCAACCCCAATACGTGGCAAAGGAGGAAGATTAGAACTTGGTTTTACATTGCATTCTACAATGACATCTCCAGAACCATAGATCGTGTAAGTCATGTCAACCTTGAATAAAACATTTGATTTTTCTATTTCAGAGGAGTTTTCCTCTCTCTTTGGGACACCAAGATAGGCCACCACTATTTTCACAAGATTATCTGTCACATTTTGAAGAGAACAACTTTCTGTAATAAAGAACAACTTATCCAGAAGAGCAGCCTTCCACTGGGACAAATAACTTTCTGCATTTCCCCCTTTGTCATTATCTGTTGGTGCACGCCAAAAGCATGGGAATATGCCTTTATTCATCATGGGAACTCCTTCAACCTATCATTCATCACTCAATCTTAAAATTTTGAAGTTTTGCGGAAAGTGAAGATGCTTCTACATGCAGCTAAGCTTTGAAAACATGAGATTTAATGTTGAAATTTTGCTGTAGAAGTAATCAATAGGGGGAAAAGCGCAAAAAAAAAAAAAAAAAAAAAAAAAAAAAAAAGAAAGAAGCAAAAAGTTTTTGTTATTTTTAATTTCCCTCTAGTTTGTATCTCTCTGGTCTTAGAGGCTGATGCTAGGGGCATATCCTTTTGCCTGTCTGTAAGTTAATCTGCTTATATATATATATAGTCCCGATCTTGTAAGGTATCCTTACCTATCCAACCGTTAGCCCACTTTCACTGGGATATGTATTTTGAAAAGTTGACCGTTGGATTAGACAATCTTCTTATGCATTCTTCTGCATGTCATGTCAGCCAAAATCACAATGATCCAACGGTTGGTTTTCAAAATACAGACTGTTAAACAAATGTAACAGCATCCAACGGTAGATACTCTCATAGTCTTTCACTGACTGTATTTTGCAAACCAATTGTTGGATCACTATAATTTTTGGCATACATGACATTCGTAAGAAGAATATCAAATCCATCTGTTGATTTTTCAAAATACCTACCCTATGACTCCAAATGAGGTTGGCCTAACGATAAGATAGGTAAGGACGTCCTTACTAAATCATATTCTTATATATATATATATATATGAGCGCAAACCCGTGCAACGCGCGGGATTTATCAATAAAATTTTATCTAATTAATTATAATTGTATAAAATAAATTTTGATTATATGATCTTGACCGTTTGATCCTAATTAAAATTACAAGGTTACAGTATATATCTTAATACATAAGAATGAATAAAAATGTTAAAGAAATTGAAGAAAATTAATTTGGATGTTAAATAAATAAAAAATTTAAAATAACATAAAGTTAGTTAAAAGTAAGCTAGAATCAATTTTTTAAATAAAAAATAAAAAATAATTAAGAAGAGATGGGAGAAGTAAATGAGACCCACAATAAATAAAATAAAAAAAGAATTAATTATGGAAAGAGAAAGAAAACTTAAATGGGCTCACATCAATAACAAATATTGAAAATCTAAATTTCAATTAATGAGTTGGACCAATGATTTAATGCCATATCATTTTGAAATAGGGCCAAAACCAATAAGGACAAAGAAGAAGAGTGAATTAAGGAGAGAAGAGAATGAATGAGAGAGAATTCTAGGGCTGTCACATCAGCGTACTGCTCTTTATATAATAGATAGATATACATATATCCTTTTTCAAAAAAAAAAATTGAAGGCTTTTAAGTCTTGTACTTAAAAGATTTGATTAAGTAGTTAAAAATATATCTGCACTCACAAAGAAGCCTTCAATGTTTAGTCTATTTGGAGTGCATTCAAAGGAAATATTTCTACTTATACGAGTAAATAAATAATGTCTCTTTCGTGAACTTGGTTTGGTAAAAGAAAGAATTGTAGAAAGACTCAAGGCAAGTATATACCAAGGTAGGTGTCAACCACGCATAGGCTTTAGTGGGAAAGAGATTAATGTGCATTGGACCATTTCAACTTTAAAAGACAAATGATTTCTATAGGCTTTTAAACTGTTTCAATGCAATATATATACATGCAATCCCGATCCTATGCACATATGCTGACTTTAGTTAGAGTTAGCATGATGCCTTTAACTAATTGTGAAATATGTATTTTAAAAAACTGATCATTGAATTAGATACTCTTCTTATAAATTTCATGAATGTCAAAAATCTCAATGATCCGACATCAGAGTCTCAAAATACATAATTTAGAAAACTACGACCGCTAAAAACTACCACAGTTTTTTTAGTGATATTTTTGAGAAATTGACCGTTGGATCATTGTGATTTTTGGCATGCATGACACGCATAAGTATAGTATCTAATTCAACGGTTAGTTTTTCAAAATAAAAATCCCACAATTACATAATAGCTTCACTAAAGTAAGCTTATGCTTATAGGATCATTTCTATATATGTATGCATGCATAAATGTTCCTATTAGCACGTGCAAAAGTCAGCATGAAGCTCATGGGTAATTGTGATATGCATATTTTGAAAAACTAACAACTGGATGAGATACACTTGTAAGTCATGTATGCCAAAAATGACAGTAATCCAATGTCGGCATCTTAAAATACAGACTAGGAAATTTGACTGCTGAAAATTGTCACAGTTTTTTTCACTGACATTCTCAATGACATCTAAGAAATCGACTGTTGGATCACTGCGACTTTTGGCATGCCTGACATACATATGCATAGTATCTATTCCAATGGTCAATTTTTCAAAATAACCATCCCACAATTACCTATGAACTTCATGCTGACTTTCACGAAAGACGGCATGTGTTGAAAGGAACATTTCTGTGTGTGTGCGCGCGCTTGTGTATATATATATATATATGGCTTGTTAATGAAAACAATTTTTTACAAAAGTTTTAATAACTTATTGTGAGAGCCATATTTTGTGAAACTGGCCATTGGATGTTCTTACACATTATGTTTATCAAATATCAAGTTGATTGGAGATTAAGAGTTACTTTACCCATAATTGTGAGATTTTTTATTGAATAGATATATGAGTTTATGGAGCTAATAACTCCAGGTGTCCAATCAATGTGATATTTGGCATGCATGACAAAGGTATTTAATCCAACAATGAGTTTTGCAAAATACAACTCCCACAAAAAGTTGCTAAGGTTTTATTAAAACTTGTGTTAACAATTGTGTCCATATAGCCCCCACATATATATATATATATATATATATATATATATATATATATATATATATTGTCCGTGTTTAGATTAATGCAAAACTGTTCAAACACCACCGTTTTGTTCCAGTGAAGTGGATATATCAGTTAATCAACTAATAACCTGATCTCGTAAACTACCTTCCAACTCTCAATGGTTCCTGTTAGAGTGTTCAATTTTATCTCCCAAAAATTCTTCTGGCTGACTCTGATTGTGTCCCCAAAAATTTCACCAAGGAAGGTTTGATCTTTAGTTTTGATGACCTACAAACCAAATTCATTTAAAAAGCAGTTGTAATATCAGAATTCAGATATATATTCTACCACATTTATAGATATTAATATAGGGATGCAGGAAGGGGGGATTACATGAGGACCAATTTCTCTTTTGGCTGGCAACTGGATTTGGGTAGATGAAATGACATGATCAGCTTGAGCCCAGCGTGTGGAGTGCAGAAGTGTGGCAGTTATTGTTAAAAAAATTTCTGAGGCAAAAGATGAAGACCATAGAGAATACCATGGACCCGACTCCCATTTTATATCACAACTGCACTGGGGTTCTATTGATAGGAGAGATAACACTCCAGCTCCAAGTTCGCATCCATCCCCATGAACAATCCACCTAAACTCCAAGGCTTGTGTTGTTTCATAAAAATGAGTGTTTGTTATCTGCAATATAGGAATCCAACCAACCGTAAAATGGGGATTCAACTGAGATTATGCCACAGATGAGTGAAATATGTGAGTACCTTTACTATGCCTTCCCTGAATGAAACCTTGATTGGTTGATAAACATACTTGACTTCTGAAAACAAAAGCTAGGTGATGAGTGATGCAAAACCATGATTGATGTATAGATACCATCTGGGAAATACTTATAGTACTAAATAAATAAATCATGAATATTCAAGTTACCATGTAGTGCAGGATGAGGTGTTCGATCTGGCCAGGTAAGGCCATTCAGACAGAAGTTCAAATCATTAGGGGTATCTCCAAAGTCACCTCCATAAGCCCAATGTTTACTACCATCTGCACCGTCCTTCAGTAGTGCCTATATACAAAACTCGAAATTTTCAGCCTTTTAATCAGTAATAACATCCCACACCACTTCAACCATGCAATCAAAGTATTAAAAAGAAAAGAACAAGAAGAATCTATAAAGGAAATTTCAGGAAAGAACTTTAGCAGTATGGGGTTTTGATATTTACTTTTAAAAAAAAAGAAGGTAAAAATCAATAAGGAAATTTTGAAGTGACCAAAGTTTGACTTCAAGAAAAACTTATAACCTTGCCCATAAGCATAACTTTTTGGGCTAATGAACTAAAAAGCATTTATTACCACAATGATTCATAACAATCTCTTGTTCTATGGCCTTGTGATCTATAGTATGGGCTTTTTTCCTTTTGACTATATTAAGGGTTCAGAAGTTAGATATTGGTAGAAAGCTGAACCAACCATCTACAACTTGATTTGGAATTTGTTTCTTTGAAGTCTTTGTAAAATTTGAAACAAGAATACATGCTAAATGGTTTTTCCAGAAGCAGATTTTTGTTTTTTCCAATTTCTTTTTCTTGAAACAAGCACATCCTTTGGTGCCTTTGTGCAATGAAATCTCACAAGTCCTCTCGTCATGAGGTTCCACAGGACCTTAATTCAAGATGTGAGGATTATTGTCCTAGTGAGGGATCTATTCCCTTTCTTCTATTCATTCACATTCTTTATTATCTTTGGGCCCACCCCCATTTCTCATCCGCCTATGCTTCTTTAAGTACACTTTAATTTAATTAATGTTTCCTAGTTTATTAATTTCAGGGTCATTTTATGTCACTTGCACACCTTGTTTATAAAGTAAACTGGGGAGGCTAAAGGTTAGCAGCACAGGGTGATGAAAAGGGTGCGAGCGAGTAGCCTGAGAGGAAGGGAGAGGAAAAGAGAAACCGCGAGATTGGGTGAGGACAGGGAACAAAGCGGGATGGCAATCACGGAGGCATGACCTAGGAGGGAGACTCTTGTCAACCCTACCTTGTGAAAGACGTGTAATTACTGCTCTCTTTGAGGGTTGGTCATGATTTTCATTCTCTCTCTACCTCCTCTTGGAAGCATCCCATTTTATAGGGAGGTAAAGAGTATGGAACAGTTGGATGATCAGCAGAGTGAGCAAAGCGCATCCAATGAGGGCGCTCTAGGCTCTCTGGCATTCTTGCACGAAAATGTGCCTGAAACCCCAACTGTCCTATACTCTACTAGTCTTAGGTCGTACGGCTTTTTTCTCTAAATTGTGCGACCTCAGGGTCATGGTCTTGAGCTGCGTCAGAGCTACAGGCTTGCACAGTATCCAACGCAATGGGTCAAAAGCTGCGACGAGGGGATTACGCTGCATCTTCCACGTATTAGGCCTTGCCTTGGATTGCCAACCCAGTCAGGCTAGGGCAAAGGGGCGACCTCCCTCCCTCTTGCAAGGGCATCCCTTCACCTTGACTAGCCTCTGTCCCAACCACCAAACCAATCCCCATGTACGACCTTGCAGGGCAAGGGCGACTAGCCTCTTGCCCTATCCATCGCAGGGGGAGCTAAGGTCGCTTATACTCCGTGCCTTCCACTCAGTGGAGATCTCTTCGCGCCCCATCCTAGTCATGAGATGGGATCGCAAATGCACTAGCATTGTGAAGCCCTCCTCGTGCCCCGCCTTCTCTTGAGGAAGGGATGGCAAGTGCATCATTCTTGGGGGCCTTCCTGCGACCTTGACCCTTCCTAGGATTGAAGTTGTAGGTGTGCTGACCTTATATTCCATGGCGTGTTTGGGATTTGGGGCCTGGGTCGATAACGACCCATCCCCTCTGTCGATAGATCCACGTGGCCAAACCTCATTGGCCATTTTGTTAAGGGTGATTTGTCTTATCAACACCCCTTAACATCAGGAATCAACAAAAGCCTAAAATCCTCACTTAACAAGCCTACTAAATATGAAAACTAAAAGACCAATTGGAAAATTTTTGCCATGACAAAGTCTAAAAAAGGCTGTAACATGATTTAGTTGATATGGTACTGTTCATTTAGAGGCAGTATGGCTTATTTCAATCCAGCAATTATAGTATGCTAGTTTCCAGTGTCACACGAAAAATTGATTAGAATCTTTAAAAGAACAAATTCACATAATCCAGTCTGAGTATGCAGAGGACATTCTCAACAAGTGGAGGAAAACTATTTCCAGAACAATGGAAAGCAGAAACTTTATATTAACCGAGCATCAATAGAGGGACTTTCTCAACAGACAACATATCATTAGGAAAAAGAAAAGATAAAATAAAATGAAGTGAGATGAAACAAAAACTATGAAAGAGATATTATAGCTTTTGGTTCACTTTGATAAAATTATTCTAATTCTAATTCTAATTGCAGGAAAAATGCCCATGTTGTTGGGTTTTATTGAACAATAATCTTCGGTGTGTGGAGCACATAAATTAAAAATAACTGCATATGAACTTTGATACAGACAACAAAAGGAAAGATGCATAAACAGCAACATAAAGAAGTCTCACACTTGGGTGGAACTCTAAGATTCATTGCTTTTTCTTTTTCCTTTTCCTCTTTTTTCTTTTTATTATTATATTTTGCAAATATTACCAATCTAAGCTCTTAACTGTCTGCATAATTTGAGAGGGTGTCAATGTGTCAAACTCATTTACAAACAACCTCAATCTACTTCCAAGTCAAGCCTGCAGATATGTGCCTGTTAGCCTTATGACTACAATCCATGACTACAATGGATTAGTTTTGATGATCACAAACCACTCTTGAAGTTATAACCAAGCTACTCTATCTGCATATGAAAGAAAACGTGAGAAACAGTTCAAAAGGGACAAAGCCAATGCAAGCAAAGCCAAGATGGATTAAGAGAATTCCCATTTATGTTTATTTTGTCCTTTTATTCATGTATGGGGAGTGGAGTGCATAGGATTTTATGTAAAATAGCTCTTTATGCAAATTAGTAAAGCTTTTGGCCCTAGAATTGGACCTTAGGTTCCCTCATGCTTTCATTCTATGAATTTGACCTCACTAGACTTAATTTAATTAGTTGGAAGCCTCAAAATTTAGTTTGGAACATTCCAACTTGCCTTTATGCTAAAAAAGTAAACCTGTAACTTGTAAGGCATTTCTACACTACTCAAGCAATCAAGGTAGTGCTAGAGTGATTGAGCTCACTCGACTGATCGAGAAAGTGCCTAGAATTGGCTGTGGATTCTGTTTAAGGCTTGAGCGATCGATGATTATACCCGATCGATCAAGGTTGTCTTTTGTACCAAAAAAATTAAGCATAACAGCTAGTTCGAGTGATCGAGACTAAAAGTCGATCGATCAAGAAGGTCTGCAATAGCTTTTTCAGGTGTATTTAATGCTCTCAACTACCACCAATGGGAGTGATTTGATCCCCAATGGTTATAAGCCTCTCAAAGCCTATTTAAACTCATTCTCCCAGCATTTTGAGGTTACTTATTTTATTCAGTTACAAACCTCCAAGAGCATTGAATACTCTCAAGCTTTCAAAGCCTCTCATTGTCATTTATTGAGCTTTACTAGTTTGTATCTTGAAAGCTATCTAGTGTGAGAGGATCATTTGTACTGTTCAGCTCATTAAGAAGCATCTTTGTACACACAAAAGCATTTATTTCTCATGTTGCTAGAAGAGTTATTAGTTAACTCTTGAGAAACTTATAGCTAGTGGGTCTACTTCAAGTAGTTGAGAAAGAGATTGGTTCTCTTGGGAATCCTTAGGCTTGGTGGTTAAGGCGTGGACGTAGGAGAGGAGGGCTGAAGCACATTAACATCTTGTGTTTGTTTCTCTCTACTCTTTATCTCTTTATTAATTGCTTTGTTGTTATTGCAATTCGCTTGTTGATGCAGTCCCACATCGGCTGTGTACTGGGCTATCTTGGGCCTTATAAGCATGAGGGCACCCTTACCTCTTGAACTAGCTTTTGGGGTTGAGTTATACCCACATCATTTGGTATCAGAGCCTACCCAGGGGTACAAGCATGCGGGCCTATGATGACCGACGAATTGACCCTCTGACAAGGGCGTTAGAGATCATGCGGGGGTGTATGATGTAGTCCCACATCAGCTATGTACTGGGTTGTCTTGGGCCTTATAAGCATGAGGGCACCCTCACCTCTTAAGCTAGCTTTTGGGGTTGAGTTCTACCCACATCACTTGTAATTGAGATTAATTTGTAATTTGTGAATAAGTTCGCCACACCCCCTATTCACCTCCCTCTAGGGTCAATACTTTGGATAACAGTGCCCATTTTTTGCAAGGGACGCACTCATCTAAACAATTCTCACACTATTTTTTCAACTTTTCGAACTATACATGGAGAGTTTCTCACAGAAATTGCTGCATTAATTAGAAAATCAAGATCACTAATGCTTCTACTTCTACATGGGTGCAGCTGTCCTAGTCCTCAGGTCCATAATGAGGCTATGGATACCAGCAAAGATCCTTCCCGAGTTGCTGATATCCATAAGGAAACATATTTTACCTTTTACTGCAATGATTTTATTGCAAGTTGCATAAATCGATTATGTTGTGCACTAAATAAAGTTAGTAGAGTAATATGACAAGGATTATGATTCAGGTTTGAAACCAAATTTAGGGAACTTCATTCTTTCTCATCAAGTATAGATTATTTTGTGAGAGTCTGTGATAGCTAGAAATGCATAATTGACATCATGTTTCTAATTCATCATATTTCCCAATGAATTGAAGAGTTTTTTAACCTGATCAACCCACTCCCAAATAAAGCCTCCCTGGAGACCAAATGTGCTATCAATTGCTTCCCAATATTCATGAATATTCCCGCTGCTGTTTCCCATAGCATGTGAATACCTGCTAGTTGTGCATCAGAAGTATCCTCGAGTAAACCAAACAGCATTACCAAAAGGTTAGGAAAGGGCATGAATCAGTGTTATTATAGAAGTTGAAATCTGAATATGAAACATACTCGCACAATATCAAAGGTCGTGTTTCAGTCGGATCATTAGCAATCTCCAGCATGTCCCAGACACGCATATACATGGGGCACACAATATCTGTTGATGGGGTTCTGGATCCACCTCCTTCATAGTGTAATAGCCTTGAGGGATCCTTTCCTCGAATCCAACCTGAAATCACGACACCAATAAGTGACTGACTACAAGCAGAGGGTGTGTTTGGACTTTGGAACCAACTTCAAGCATTGTGTATTGTCCAAATTTTTGAAAGAGATCTTAATACAACCTGACTTCACATGAAAGAACATACAATCTAGTTCTATCGGGAAATATCATAATATATCGCGAATCTGATTAATATGGATTTATTTGTGGAATTGGTGAATTAATTTACATTATTTTAAATAATACCAAAATAACAGTATTTCTTTCTACAAGACTACAAGCATAACTTCCCTTACTCGAGTTCATTCATGAATTTATACTGTTCTGTTCACAGTATTTTGAATAATTCTTGAATCCCAAATCTGTCACTTTGAATTTAAGGCAGAATACATCTGATAGCCACCATAAAAATCCAATAGCCTACTTATAGAGATTAAAAATCTTCTAAGCGTGTTTTCTTCTCTCAAGAAGCAGGTGGTGATGCTTCCTTTAGAAAAGATTTCATTACCAGGGCTGCATATAGGGGTGGAAAAGGAATAAAAGGCATAGATGCAAAATATTTAAAAATGATGTAGCAGTTATCATTTCAAGAAGTTGATTAAAAATGCTCAAAACAAAGATGCAAATAATGAAAAATCTTATACCAGCTGAAGCAGAATGGTTAGGTCCATATCCTGACTCATTTCCTAAGGACCACAAAATAATGCATGCATGATTTTTGTCCCTCTCAACCATGCCCATCACACGATCCATCATAGAAGAAGCCCAACTTGGTTCTAATGTAGGATGCTTGAAATTCCCCGAAAGATTAAAACCATGTGTCTCAATATTAGCTTCATCTATCATATACATGCCAAACAGATCGCACAACTCGTACCATCGGGAATGCTGGGGATAATGACTGTTTCTCACAGCATTGATATTGTTTTGCTTCATCACAACCAAATCCTGCCAAAAAAAAAAAAATAATAATAATAATAATTAAAATCTAAACATCATTTTAAATATAATTATTACAGTAAGCTGCAGCATTAACTTGACATGCAGAAAAAATAGCCTAGGAGAAGAAAGGAAGGTGTCACCTTAATCATGCAAGACTCCAAGTTTGTCTTCCCCAGTCGTGGATGATGTTCATGTCTGTTGACACCTCGTATTATTATTGGACATCCATTAACAAGTAGCTGTTTTGGGGCTTTTGATACTTGTCGAATACCTACTTGGCATGATTCACAGTCAACTACATGGCCAGATGCATCTTTGAGGATCACAACAAGAGTGTACAGGTTTGGCTGTAAATGAATGCAAACAAACAGATAAAGAGAACCAACAGCCAAATAAATATGTGAGCATTTGAAAATTAGGTAAAAATGTGTTACAGAAACAATGAAATATGAGTCACAGCGTAACTTAATCGAATCGGAAATACTTCTCAACTACCAGAATCACATAAAATTGAAATAAAAAAAGGTTCAGTTATCGTTTCTTAAAATACAGCCTCTGCACCTTTTAAGATCCGCATGAAAGAATTTCTTCTGTTGTTAACTCTTCATTTTGCACTTTCTATCATGGTTGAAGAAAATCAATCTAGTCTACTCCAAAGAAACAAAAAGCATAAAAAACCTTTGAAAAAAAAAAAAAAAAGGAAGAAACAAAAAGCATAAAACAGAAGCGAATTGAGAAGCAACTCAAGCCCATAAACAAATGAGTGAAAATTAGTACAGATTCAACAAAGTGTTAAAGACCTAACATTGGAAAGGCTATGGTATTAACTATTAAGAGAGACTGACTTTTTAAACTGCAGTAATCTCAATTTTCTAGTTCATTTGTAAAGAACTTTTGCTCACCCATAAATATATATATACAGAAGCGATCCTGTCAAGACATCCTTAATGCAACTTTTTTTTCAAAAATACCTCTCCTAGTGAAAGTGTCCTTACGATAAGAGCGTAAGGACGTCCTTACAAGATTGGTTCTGCATATATATATATACAGGCATGTTGTTAAAAGGTGCACCTTATGCAACTTTGCATAAGGTGACCTGTGTAGAGCCCATTGCAAGACAAAGTTTGAAAAATCGACTGTTATATTAGATAAACTGCTTATGAATTTCATTTTCGCCAAAAATCACGGCGATTCACCGGTTGGTTTTTGAAAAAACAAACTAAGAAAAACTGGTGACATTTTAAAGACCAAAAAAGTCATAATTTTTCACCGTGACATTTTTCAGAAACCGACCATTGGATCATTGTAATTTTTGGTGAACATGAAATTCATAAGCAGATCATCTATTCCAACGATCAGTTTTTCAAACTTTGTTCAACAATGAGCTTTACACAGGTCACCTTAGGTAAGGTGCACCTTATAAGAGCATGCCTGCATACATCATACATGTATATTATACAATAATACAATTATACCAGTTATCAGGAACAAAATTCCTACAACAAGAAAATTAAATGCATTTTATTGACTAATGCTAATTCAAGGTTCATTGTGAAAATTGTGATGATAACATGTCCTTTAGCCATTAGATCACTATTATGTGTTCATATTGCTCATACAGTCAATTTATGTTTGAATAATATATACACATGTTTAATATGCAACAAAGACATTCTAAAACCACCAACTATTAAAGGTAAAAAAGTATAGGCTGCAGAAGACTGCTGTTCTTCGTATTCTAATCAAATAAGGAAAACTTCCATAATGCGAGTTTCCCTTACTGAAGATTCTTATCCAATTAATATGATTGATTCATCGTTCTACCATGTGTTTAACTAAATGAAACAGTATTTACAGCATAGGAAAATTGGAAAAAAGAAGCTTAATTTGTACTATTTATCTGAGATTATCATTATGCCTTTATGACCCAAGTGGAAGAAAACCAGATCGCCTACTGAAATACAAAACTTCTGTAAAAATCATCAGTAACCCAACCTGCCAACCATATTCCAGAATTTTGGTTTGCAAGCCAATTATATTTAACTAAGATGAACCTGCTAAAGTATGAATTGAAAGAAAATCTGTATGAGCTGAGATTTCTCACATGCTCTGCAGACCAAAGCTTGGGCATTTCCAGATTCCCCATAAGTACATGTCCATGAAACCCTAGTATTGCATCAGAGGGCGGACTGAGTTTCATGTGAGCCACATTAGATGAAAGCAAATCAACATATCCATCACCATCACACCACCTTCCAGTGTCGAATACTGCAGCTTCTATAGTGAAGTTCTCAAGAGAGCTGCCTTTAGATGTTTCCCGCAAGTTATCAATTTTCACTTCAACCTGGATTGTAGATACATAAATGTGATATTAAGAATGTCTGTCGGGTAACAATTCAATAATGATCACAGTGCAACCTTGATATATTAAAATTTTATAAAAGACATGAATAAAATTCAATAGAGTGGTTAAAGATAGTGTTTACAAGTAAAACAATATTCAATATGAAGCTAATACGTGGCATCTTAATATCAAAGACATGTGGAACCTGAGGCTAACT
>JAESVK010000469.1:0-46545 GCA_017140935.1 Hamamelis virginiana | reverse complement strand
TGCCTGGTCACCACGGGAGGAAGGAGGTTCATTTTGTCATTTGAACACACCATATTCAATGTGGGCTCATTAAATAAGCCTACTCATAGGCCTTGTGCCTTAGTTACCAGGAGAGGAACGAGGTTCATTTTGTCATTTGGACACACCGTATTCAATGTGGGCTCATTAAATAGGCCCATTCATAGCCTTGTAGGCTTGTAGCTGTCAAAGGGCCCAACTATGAGTGGAAAGAGGCTCCCATTTGCTTGATGATTCAACCAATAGAATTTTGCCACACAAGAGCATTAACTTCTATATGGAGGTCATTCATGGCTCATATACAAAGATTGGAAATTTTGAGGTTGAATGCTCTGAGATTGATATTATTCTCTCATTTGAGAACTTATAAAGACCAAGAGCATTCCCATTCTTTAGAGAGAGATCCTCTCTCTCTCTCTCTCTCTCTCTGCCATACCTCAAAAGTTCCCCTTGTTTGCCTTGCCTCTTTGCAACGCACTCTTCCTATATCAACTCGGACGTCGCTAACTTAGCCAATTCACCTCTTTATCTCACTACAAAAACCCTACTTATCAACAGATAGTTTGCTGCTTACACATTTTATCATTTAGGTATAATAACAATTACAACCAATAAAGGACACAAAGTATAATAACGAATAAGCAGTTCCATATACCATATACAATTCAATGCAGAATGGTTAGAAGGAAAGAAACTTTATATTATTTATTCCTCCCCTTCGACATAATAATGGGGAAAAAAGAGAAGAAAAAAGGCACATAAAGCGAGGGGCCCACGGGGGAGGGGGGGCAGAGGCCAGAAAAATGAGAAGAAAAATAAATGTTATTTTCAACTAAAAGAAAAGAAACAAAAAAGAGAGACCATTCTATATGACCAAATAAACAAGAATGAGCACAATATTTAAATAAACACATCTAGAAGAACTCTCTAGTTTGCATTTTTCAACAACAAAACTCTAGGTCCATAATCTTTAAAGAAGCGGGAATAGAATTACAAAATTTCTTTCCATAACCAAAATGTAGCTTCAAGATTTATACTTGATGGGTATCGTGCTTACTATATGTGAGAAGTTGTGCCAAATTTACCATTTAGTTATACCTGTCAATAAGTCTGTGAGGAAAGCTTTAGAAGGGCTGCCTCTAGAAAAACTAATTGGGAAAGAAAGGAAACATCACATTTTTATGATTTTATGTTCTGAGTTGAGGGTTAATAGCATCTTATAATAAGGTGTTCATTTTGAGAGATTTTGCTTGCATTCCTTGGCCAAGGCTATTCTGTTGATCTCCTCATTTTGTTTGGTTTGGAGTGCCCTTTGTTTATCACTTACAAACTTTGTATGCTTAACTTTGGTTAACACTTAATTCTTTTAAAAAAATTGATAATCTTCTCAAAAAAAAAAAAAAAAAAAAAAAAAAAAAGAAACCTATCAATTGGCACCTGATATATAAACACCATTTTATAAATGATAAAAGGAAGAGATACACAAATTGATATCGCTTAAACCTTGATTTTCATTTAATTCTTTGAGAGCAATCCCCTTAATTTGGTGGCTGTCAAATTGAATGTGACGTTGAAGAGTGAGAGATTCAGAACACAACCTACATACATTCTGATTGTGATGCAATCATACTCATTTAATATCTTTATAGTCCATTTTAGTTGTATATATATGCTTATATTGCATATTTAGTTAATATTGTGTTTAATGTCTTATTTTCATCCTTGTAGGTAAAATGTCATAAAATGGATGCTTTTGGGCACAAAGTGGAGGCTTAGAGAGAAGTCTTGGAACTTGAAAGTCTTCAAATGTCATGGAGCTTTTATGACATACTTCTAAGTATGTCTAGAGGCTACATATCAAATTTCAAGGCCAAATGACAAATGGTTTGGGAGATATAAGCAAACAAAGTCAACTAGTGCAAAAAAAGACCAATCAAGGTATTTATGGAATGGATCTGTCTTCAAAACGAATTTGACCATGAGACTACCATGGTTAGAAACTAGACTTCTTCCAAGCATATAAAGATCACCCAAATCAGAGTCCGGACGAGAAAGATACAATTGATTGTTGTTGAGTGTGTAATGCTATCGAGTTTGCAGCACACGAAAAAAACAGCAGCAGTGCGCTACCGATAGTCCACTCCTGGAGTAATGGTAATGGAACCCGAGACAACCATTTTTTTGGTCATTGTGTATTTTTTAGGGGCAAAAGTGTATTTCTACACCTTGGGCTATATATACCCATTGTTAGCAGCTAGGATGGGACCGTGGGACTCTCTAGCATTCTTGCCTCCTCTAAATTTGTTACTCTCTCTCTCCTCTCCCATTCCACTAGGGTTTGGGAGAGTTAGGGTAGTTTAGGGTTGTTTTTCCTTCTCTTTTTCACTTATGTAATATAAGTAGATTTATATTTGTAGGTTGTATTTTCTTTCATTTAATGCAAAATCATTTGGTTTCCTTTTCATTTATGGAGTTTTAAGTAGCTTGGGTTGGATTCAAGGGTAGATTTCCATTCTACAACTAAGGTCATGTGATTTTCTCTATTTTTATGCATTGAATGTTTGTTGGATGATGCTAAACACTCTCCATCTTCATATCCATAAAATTTTGCTCACCTTGACCATTTGTAGACGGGATTTCCTAGCATAAGTGGTGCTTAGTATTTAATGCACTCCATGTGTTTGCTAAAATGCCTTAAGAGTGTTTTTCATTATTCAATCTCATTTTCTATATGTTTTGTGTTTGAATGGTTATAAATGCCTTCATATTTTAACCCTCTTGGTTTTGTATCATCTTAACTACGTGTAGATAAGTAAACCTTGGCACATGTGGTGCTTGAGGTTTTGTATCCTCTTTACTACTTGTATCCTCTTTACTACTTGAAATGTCCAAGAGAGTATTTACTTCCATTTAACACCATTGTGCTTTATAATTGCTAAATATTCCTATTGGGATCATTCTTCAATGAATCTCAATTGAGTTATATCATGGGAAAGAATTATATGCCCTAGTTGTAAAAGAAATAAATCCCAAGAATCCAACCATTTACATTTCATTGTGTTTAGCTTAATTTAGTTAGTTCTCTTCACTCTCTACACAACCATTGTTTTTCCTTCATTTGCACAATTATTTGGACCTCAAGACATAAGAATTCACCCTTGACTTTATATCCAATCCATGTGGAGATGACCATGGGTACTCCCATGAAATACTATGCTTGACAACAATAGATCCTACACTTCGAATCATTTGCACATCAACTATAAAGGTCAAGCATTTCTGACTAAAGGCTATCACAGATGGTATCAACTAAAATAATAAGCGACACAAGTACAAGGAGGTTGAGATGGTGACAGGCTACTGAAGAAGGTTTAGAGAAGAGGAAGCCATATTGCGGTGAAAGAGTTCACTAGAAAAGGTCATTAATGGATAGTTATTTCCCTAGGAAGTAGTCATGGAGGCGGGTAGAAAGCTCTGGTGACAACTCCAAACAGTACTCTTTAGTAATAGGGGAGGAAAACTCCTTGAGGAGGGTGTATAATCACGACTGAAAGCAGCTGAATATACCTTAACTAACACCCCTTGGTAAAATTTTAGTTACATTTAATTTTATCAGTGGAACCCCAAAATTATGGAGTCCACATAGAAGTAATATATGAAGAGGGCCATTTACAGGGACATAAATGCCAATATACATTGGTATTAATGGAAGGGAGCAAACTCCTAATGTAATCCTTCACGGCCACTCAGGCTCTTAGCAATGCGAGGCTTGTATTTTGTTTTTTATTTTCCTTATTTTTATTTTGGCATTCTTGTAAAAACAATGGATATCCACATCCAAGGATCCCTATTTTACAGCAACAGTCTGCTTGCTAGCCATTAGATAAAACATTCTTGAATCATGCCAAGTAGATGGGGTTCTAGGAAATAAATACTTCCATCCACCTTTGGACTGTGATATGATTGTCAAATCTGTAATCCTTGGCGGAGGCGTTAGAGGAATCCATCCAAGAAAATTGAATTATATATTTTAAAGGGTTTGTACCCTGAACTTTGAGGGAAATACCAATGTGGTCCCTAAACTTTAATTTTGCTTGATTTAGTCCATGAATTTTAAAAGTTGTATCAATGTAAGACATTGACTGATGGAACCAACATTTCGTCAAATAAATGTCACGTGCGATCGCATGGCTATCTACATGGCAGCCATGTGGATCTGACGTGGCTTAAGTTGGCTGATTAATGACATTTTAGTACCTTAAGTTAGCTGATTAATGGTAACTTAAGTCACGTGGCTACCACGTAAACAGCCACGTAACATTTGACTGACGGCGTCAGTCAGCGTCCTACATTGGTACAACTTTTAAAATTCATGGACTAAATCAAGCAAAACTAAAGTTTAGGGATCACATTGGTATTAGCCTCAAAGTTCAGGATACAAAAAGGTCATTAACCCTATTTTAAATGTAGGAATTATCAATGGGATAAGATTCCAGAGATGACTAGCATATCAAATTATGGAAAGAACTTTACCCAAGGACTAAAATATTAGTATCGATGGATATATCGATGGTCCAAAAAGATGGATATATTGATCATATTGGAAATACCGATATCGATTTAAAATAATGACGGATAGTGTTAGTTAAAAATGGATATTTTTAGTAAAACTATGCAAAATAATGAATGAGACTATAATACACAATTTAGAATAAAAACATTGCAAATAAAATGTATATAAAACAAGTTTGTGTAGTATAGAATACAATAAAGTGTGTGGGCAAAATAAATTACAAATTCGTACAAATTCCACATTGGAATGTCACATAACATTAAAAATGTATAATATGTATCATTTACACAATAATAAATGAATAAATCAAATAGTTTGTATACAAATGTCAATACTCAATACCATATAGAGTTCCTATGTGGCTCAAAACTATCAACGAGAGTTAAAGTGGTAAGACTAAAACAGTAGTCTCTCCAGCTTAAAAAACTACTATAGTTATTCATGTAGGTATTTAAATGATATTGATAATGTTGAGGAGTGATGCGGTGCAGGAATCCAATAGGTGAAAATTCACCACCTCCAACAAGATATCCTCTAGGTGTTTCCAGCGAGGTTGGGAATGCTTCGACAGTATATTGGTACGAGAGTGCATCTGGTTGGGGAGGATTATAGCCATAAGAGTTGTAATCAAATAATAAACTATAGCAATATGGAGTGTGATAGGAAGAGTGGGACCAATAATTGTCACTCGAGTCTAGTCCATGCAAAAAATATACATATGAACTTTGCTTAGTTCCCATACTCATAGACTCAAAGTTTGAAGAAAGGGAATCATCATCTTGTTGGCTCATTGAGCCTTGTCTCCTATTTTTCTTCTGTACATATTGTTTTCCTATTGCCTTGCCTTCTTAGAGCCATGGTCCATATCCTGTGTAGCGCGTGTAAAATCTGCTTCACCGGTAAATGGACTCAATGGCCTATAATTCTCGGTGTTATCTCCTCCTCTATTTAACCTCATCATTGCTACAATATGAATGCACTAAGTCCAGCCTCATTACATCCTCGTAGAAATCCTCACTTGATGACCTAACCTCTTCCTCTAAAACTCTATCAACATCAATTCTAAGGTTTCATACTACTTCTAGATGAGGAGAACCATCCGGCCCATCTAAATGTGACAGCCTAATCCACTGGTACAGAGGCTATCTCCTAACTCAACATATATATCAAGCAGATTTAATGGCTCTATATTTAAAGCCCTTTCCTCCTCAGCTTCCAAATCCTTGACCCACAACCCCATGTTATAATGACAATACAAAAGCTATTGGAGCCTGTCATAGGCAATGTGATTTCGTTGTTTTGTATGTATGGGGGACAACTGTTACACGGTCTTGGGTAGAACTCAACCCCAAAAGCTAGCTCAAAAGTGATGGTTATGGTTCAAAGTCGCGGTCGCGGATGTCGTCGCGTAGCGGTCGCAGACATCGCGGTAGCGGAAGACTCGTCGCGTCTCGGGCAAGATGCAACTTTAGGCATGAAATAATGTTAAAATTTTTTAAAAAAAAATCATAGAAAAATCAGAAAAATCAGGCAATCAAATTGCAACCATCAAACAAGCAAAATAAATGGCTTAAGAGTGCATGATATGACTTAAAACATAAAAAAAGGCGCTAGCGCACTATTGTAGCAATGAAATTTATATTGTAAGGTTCCTAAGATTTCAAAATTCATATGATTATTTGTTATGTTAAAAAACTTTGGGATTAATGGTATAAAATAATTATATTATTTAAAAATAATAATAATAATAATAAATAAATAAAAAACTTTAGGCCTATTTATGTAAAGGGTTGTGTTCCCCTTATCATTTTTTTTTACCATCATTCCTAGCATCCGTTTTTAAAATACCAGTGTTAATTTAATATTTTGATAAACCAACCGTTGGATTAGATACTTTTTTTATGCATATCATGTATGCAAAAAATCATAATGATCCAACGGTTGATTTCTGAATTATGTCACTGTGAAAAACTATTATAATTAGAAACATTGCAGTTTTTTACAGTGAGATATTTTAAAATCTGACCGTTGGATCAATGTGATTTTTGGCATGTATGACTTGCATAAGAAGAGTATCTAATCCAATGGTCGATTTCTCAAAATAGCCAACCGACATTGGTGATTTGAAAATGGATGGTAGAAATAATGGTAAAAAAATGGTAAAGAAAAATTAAACAATAATATAACAATATATTTAATTGAAAAATAAAATTATAAATTATAAAATTAATTTTTATGGATTTTATAAAAATTAAAATGTTAAAATTAAAATGTTAAAACCAAGATATTTAATCCAAGGTTTGAAAAGTCAAAACCAAATATTTAACCCAGATATTTAATAACATAATATCGGGATATTTAAAAGATTATTTAAACATACCTGAAGACTGAAGACCGAAGACTAAACAAAAGACCTCCCTTTCTCGAGAGAAGCAGAATCGCACCGCCTGCAAAGCTCGAGAGAAGCAGCTCATCTGCGAGAGAGCAGCCGACGGCAACTGTGAGAGGCGCAGAGAGAAACTCGAGGTCCAGTCGCACGCTCGCAGAAGCAAGTCAGCAACCCTTTCTCGCCGACGCCAGCCACGAAAACAGAAAAAAAGAAGAAATTAAGGGTTAAGGGTTAAGGGTCTCGGCAGTCGCAGAGGAACTCTAAGCGGTAAGTGCGTGTACTTTGGTAAAGACTCGTTCATCTCGGCCGATATCTCGGCCGAGACGAGACGAGAAGTCGATATCTCGGCAACTCGTCTCGTCTGGGCCGAGATATCGTCCGAGATGAACGAGTCTTCCTCTTTTCGCCATGAAATTCAACTCGGGACGAGTTCTCGTCGAGGTGAGCTCCGATACCTGGTTGACTCGTTCGAGTCATCTCGGTATCGTCCAATACTTGGAACTATGGTGATGGTGCCCTCACGCTTATATACAACACATTATTTTCATACCTAGGCGATGTGGGACTTCGCTTCACACCCTCCCTCACGCTCAGCGTGCTCACTCGGCAGCACCTGTCGCGTGCAGGCTAGGGACACACACCTTACCCATCCCTCGGTATGCCGGCTCTGCTACCATGAAAACTATCTTTAAGAGAAAATGCATGCGGCAGGTGCTGCCAAGTGAGCACTCTGCGCGTGAGAGAGGGTGTGAAGCGAAGTCCCACATCGCCTAAGTATGAAATTAATGTGTTGTATATAAGCGTGAGGGCACCATCACCTCTTGAGCTAGCTTTTGGGGTTGAGTTCTACCCAAAACCGTGTAACAAAAACATGCTCCAATTCTGCTCGCAAATTGATGAGGATGCTGTTTGTGCTAGTATCATTATAGCCAAGGCTCTTAACATTGGAGTGCTATTCACATACATATTCCACCAATAGCCAATGCTTTTAAAAAACTATAGTAGTTTTTTAAGCTAGAGAGACTATTGATTTAATCTTTACCACTTTGACTCCAGTGAATAGTTTTAAGCCACCTAGAAACTCTATATGGTACTGAGACTGGCATATGTGTATAAACTATTTGATTTATTCATTTATTATTGTGATGATATATATTATACATTTCTAATGTTATATGGCATTCCAATGAAGAATTTGTAGAAATTTGTAATTTATTTTGCCCAACGCGACATACTTTATTGTTATACAACATAAACTTGTCTTGTATACATTTTTTATTTATTTTTTTTTTTTTTATAATCAACAATTATATTAAAAAGCCAAAGAGGACAAGAAGTCCTACTTACAAGAAAAACGAAAAACAAAAAAACAACATACTCAAGGATTACAAATAGCCACCCAATTATCCCTAATGACAAACAAAGGAACATCCTTAAACTCTTTTGTCACCGAAGCCCACAAAGAGGTTAAAAAACAAATTTTATCCCACAAACTTTGAATAGACTAACTTTTGTCATAAAAAATCCTTGCATTTCTCTCAAGCCAAATTACCCAGAAAATAGCTAAGAGAAAACACTTCCATACAATGGAAGCTCTCAAACAAAACCCAAAAACCTTAAAAACAATCTCCATCATCTGAAAAGCATGTTAAGGAGCAACCCAAAGCTCATCACCAAGCTGAAACAATAAACACCACAACTCCCTAGCAACCAGACAATGTAAAAAAGGATGATCAATACCCTCTTCCTCTCCACAACACATCACACACCACTGGGGAGAAAGATACCAACCAAGCATTCTCCTCTGAAGAAGGTCATTAGTATTAATTCTTTTATGAGCCACTAACCAAGCAAAGACCTGAATTTTAAGGGGGGCCTTTGCTTTCCAAATAAACTTTGCAGGAATAAAAGGAGGAACCGAAGAGTCATCACATAAAGCATCAAAAAAACATTTACAAGAAAAGGAGCCCGAAGAATGTAATACCCAACCTCTCCTATCCTTAATCAAAAGATTCAAATGAAAACCATCAAGAATTTCCAAAAGAGAAGAAAGCTCACACACTTCCCTATCATTAAGATTTCTGAAAAAATGAAAATCCCACGAAATTATGAACAAGAGAAAGATTATACAACCTTGGGAACAACGAAGCAAAAGAATGTTCCCCTCTCCAAACATCCTCCCAAAACCTAACTTTCACCCCATTACCAACCGACAACACAACAAAATTCAAGAAGATGGGAGAATTTGTGAAATACCTTTCCGAAGGCTACGATAAGTCACCTCCCTACTCACTATAGCATCCCATCCATTATCTTGCAACCCGTACTTACTCTCAATAACTTTATGCCAAAGGGAATTAATTTCATGAGGAAATCTCCAAAGCCATTTCCCTAATAATGCCAAATTTCGATGGATAATGTTACCCACAGCAAGCCCCCCTTTAGGTTTAGACCGACACACCACCTCCCAACTTATTAAGTGCAATTTTTGACCCTCCCCCCAACCTTTCCACAAAAAATCTCTCATTTATTTCTCTAAATAATTAGCTACCCTAACCGGCACCTTAAACAAAGACAAGAAATATATAGGAATACTAGACAAAACTGCCTGGACCTAAGTCAACCTACCCCCTCTAAACAACAAACACTCCTTCCAACCATCTAACCTCCTCCTAACTTTGTCTATCACTGGATCCCAAAAAGAGATAGACCTAGGATTCCCCCCCAAAGGTAACCCTAAATATTTCAAGGACCACAATTCAAACAACTGCAAAATCTTATGAAAGTTCATTAAACATTCTTTATCATTAGGCGGGAAAAACATAAGATGGGACACATGAACCCTATCCCTACCAACCCAAAAACATTCCACTAACCCAGCTTCACAAGCCTTATCAACCATCCTTCCTGATACATCAACCATTAAAGTGAACAAAAAAGGGAAAAGAGGGTCACCTTGTTTAAGGCCTCTAGACACTCTAAAACACTCACTAGGTTTACCATTAAAAATCACCGACATATTAACCGAAGACAGACAACCTCTAATCCAACTCCTCCATCTATTACAAAAACCTTTACTCTCTAAAACAAAATCAAGAAAACCCCAATCTACATGATCATATGCTTTTTCAAAATCCACCGTAACAATAAACCCTCTTTATTCTTAGACCAATACTTATCGACAACCTCATTAGCTATAAGAACCACATCAAGAATCTACCTTCCTTCTTCAAAGGCCCCTTGAGAGTAGGAAATGGAGTCACAAAGAACCTCTTTTAACATTCTTGAAATAACTTTAGCCAAAATCTTATAAAGCGATGTCACCAAACTAATTGGCCTAAAGTCTCTCATTTTTGCCGCACTCACCTCTTAGGAATAAGTCAAATAAAAGTAGCATTTGTACACAAATTAACCACCCCATTCTCATAAAATTCTTTAAACACATTCAAAAAATCTAACTTTAAAACATCCCAACAATCTTGATAGACACTAAGAGTAAAACCATCTGGACCCGGGGATTTATCCCCACTACACTCCCAAACCGCCTCTTTAATCTCATCCAACTCAAAAGGCCTCTCTAACCAATTTGACTTCACATCACTAATAGGATACCAATCCAAACCTTCCACCACTGGCCTATCAACTTGAACAAAAGGATACAAATCACAAAAAAATCTCTACGATTCATTGATCATAGAATCCTCATCTTTTACAAAAGACCCATCCTCAGTTTCCAACCTATTAATAAAATTCCTTTTCCTATTTCCATTTGCAACCTTATGAAAAAATTTAGTATTGTTGTCTCCTTCCTTAACCCATTTCACTTTATCCTTTTGTGTCCACAAAACTTTCTACTTAAACACTACATCCTCAAACTTCCCCAAAAGGTCCTTCCTCTCTCTCCTTAAATCCTCGGAAAGAGACCCACTTTCTTCCAATGAATCCAAAAAACCTACTCTCTCAACTAAACTATTTTTAACAACCTTAAGATCCCCAAAAACCTCTCTATTCCAAACTTTCAACTTTGATTTCACCCAACCTAACTTTTTCATAAACTTAAAACCCTCCCAACCTTGAACACTAGCTTCATTTCACCACAACTTAAAATTATCCTTAAAAGAAGAATGCATCAACCACATATTTTCAAATCTAAAAGGAATAGGGCCCCATTTGAAAGCACTACTCTCAAGAATAACAGGGATATGGTCCGACACCATTTTAGGATACACCTCTTGCCTACCATTAGGAAATAATTCATCCCAACTGTTAGAAAACAAGAACCTATCCAATCTACAACACACTACCCTTTCCCTACCATTAGACCAAGTATATTTACTATTCAACAATAGAGGGTCTAATAATCCACAATCCCTAATGAATGAATCAAAATCCCTCATACTCCTCGTGACCCTAGAAGTAGGAAATTTTTTCTGAAAAACCCCTCACCACATTAAAGTCACCCCCTAAAATCCAATACTCACCACAAAGTCCAAATAAACTAGATAATTCTTCCCAAAATTGAACCCTACCTCTAAAATCATTTGGACCATATACTCCCGACAACCACCACTCTTTATCATCCAAACTTCTAAACCTAACTGAAACCGAGAAACCTCCAATGACTACCTCCTCCGCTTTTACCACCCTTTCATCCCACATAATGATTATACCACCTGCCCATCCAACCAACGGCAAAGCTGCCCAATCTTTAAATCTAGAACCCCACAAACTTTTAACACACCGCCTATCAACCTCCATGAGCTTAGAGTCCTGAATAATCACAATATCAAGAGAAATCTTTCTCAATAACTCTTTAGGAGCCACTCTTTTCCGCAAATCACGTAACCCTTTCACGTTCCAACTAACCATCTTCACTGAGACACTGAGCCTTACACCTACCCAAATTCCTATCATAATTTACTCCAAAATCTAGATTTCTAAGCTTTCTAACACCTCTATACACTATCCGACTTCCTTCCACCCGCCTTACTACCACCCCTACTAACAAAACCCAATTTACTCTTACAACCTTTTTTCCTAACTAAAAATAAATTCATTTTACTAAGAAACTCTTTTAAATTTGCCCACCCTTCTTCATTAAGAGAAAAAGACACTGATTCATTAAGCCTTGAAACCATTGATTTCCATTATCCACAAATACTAATGCATTCCCTTGAATCTTTTCAGGTAGCCTACTGTCAATACCTTCAGAAATCGGCTCTAACAAGAATTGACCTGGACTTTCCACATTAATTAAATCCCTTTTGGCATTTTCAGAAAACAAAGTATGATTCAGATTACAAGAATTAACATGAAAGTTATTGCAATTAGAGAAATTAAACCTCTCGTGTCCCACAGAAGGTATATCCAAATTCTCAGACAACAAAACAGGCTCAAACGAGAAGGAACCTCCCCCACCCGGTATATTTGATTTCCCATTATCTGGCAAAGTTTGCAAATTACCCTCCAAAAATTCAGAATTTTTGCAAGAATCATGGATAAAAGAAGAACATATCTTTGCCCCTTTTTCAGAAATGCCATCCTTACCAGAGCCAAATAATTCCCTTACTTGATCCAACGCTCTATCCTCACCCGAATGATCCGAATTTGACACATACGACTCAAAATATAAAAACGAATATGAAGAAGACTTGGTTGACGAATCTGAAGAAGCGAAATCAGATTAATAATCTTTTTGAATATAGAGCAACCCGTTATCAATCTCCTCTAATTCCTTCTCCAAACTCACATAATCAAACACCTGGCACTGATCATCATTCCTAAAAACCCCAACACAATCCTCCTTTGAAATCTGGTCCGGATCTGAGCCAACTTAGTCCGAATCTGGACTTTCCCAGCACCACCCTTGCCACTACTCACTAGAGACCTCCGTCCCTAAAATTGCACCAGTAGCGCAGTTTGAAACATCAATACCAGTTACACAGCCCCCTTTATCCTCAGCAACTCCCTCTTCACGCAATTTTTCCTGAGCTCTTCCCCATGTTTTTTGATCCTTTTTCCTATTCCTGGTAGGCTTTTGAGAGTTAAGAATGAATTTGGGCCTGTTATTCTGATTTTTAATTAGCCCAGCCCCTTCAATGCTCTTATTACTAACCAACCCAGGCCCACTATCAGGGTTATGAAGCCCAATACTCCCCCCAACAGATTCGGCCCTCACTGCTTTATTTAACCCATCCCCATTTGACAGAAGAGTCTCTTTAAAAATTGCTAGGCCCAAAAAAAATGGGAACCTCAAGCCCCTCATATAAACAACTATTAGACTGTCCATCTAAAGACGATCCATCTCCTTTTGTTGCCCTCTTTTGTTTTTCATTAATACCCTTTTTAAAGCTGATTATATCATCATTATTGTTTTCATTACCAACACCCATTTCCCCTTCCTCCCTCCCACCTTGAAAACAGCATTCATTTAGTCCCACTGCTGAATTTTCATTTTCCAAAGGCATATTTTTAGAAACGAGATCAACATTAAAGGGAATATAGCTGGAAAAGCCACAGTTACCAAGCCTATTATACACCTTCTCTCCACCCCCCTCATAGCAACTGCCAGGTGGATGAAATGAAACTCTCTCTTCATCTTCAACCTCTCTGCGATTGAATGAAAATTCTATACCCCCTAAATTTTTCAGAGAATTTGAACCACCATTGAAGAGGACTCTATCTTTCACAAAAAATTCCTGGCAATGATCGAATTCAAATAGAGCAACTCATACTTCTCAAGTAAATTTCTAGATTCAATGGACAGAAATCTTCACCCACTCCATTAACCTGTATGCGAGCTTCGAATAAGTCATCCATGATCGGCGTTCTTTTATCGATAGCTATCAATCCTCCAAAATGATTGCCAATCTTCTCAAAAACTTCCTCCCACCACAAATGGAAAGGAAGACCATCAATAGCAATCCAGCCAAAATGAATTGTAGACTTCTTTCCATTAAAGCAGTTGGCACTAGCAATTGGCACCAGGACTCCATCTTTTCAAGGAAATGGAAATGGAATTTTTCAAGACCATCTCTCCTATAAAATATGAAGCTTTTTCAACATTCTTACAAAAGAACAAAGCCCTATTACATTGAAAAGGCAATAATTTAATATTACAGTCCAAATCGAAAGCTAAAATTTTTTCAATGGAACTCCAATCATCGGTTGTGCTATAACGTTGACAGATGAAAGCTTTTTTCCAGTCTCCAAACAGCCGAGAGTCATCTAGTTTGAACAGTTGAGGAGCCTGCTTTGGATCTTTCAGCTGATTCATCTTCAACACCTTCCCAAAGTTCAATGAGGAAGATCCCTGGAATGCAATTGGTGCTGCAAAATCATGCTTCATTGGCTTCTCTGGATATTTTTTAGTAGGTATGTTAACTGCTTCTGGTTTTCTGGCAACTTCCTTGTCCTTTGAAATCCATCCAAAATCCTTATAAAATTTTTCCAACCTACTCCATCAAAGCCGTCCGGAACAATAATGAATCTGTATTTGCCATTAGCTTCCACATTCGTCAACCGCAAGAATCTTCCATTACCATTAGTTTGCAACTCGAGCAATAGAGAACTCCTACTTCCCCAGCACTTCCTGGTCCACCTCTGATTTCCTCTCCAATTTATAACCTCTTTCATGCTTTTACACAACCAAACAAAGCTTTCTTCCTCCAGTGAAATAGAAAATCTATTTCCCCTTCCATTTTCTGAAATCTTCAAAAACAGATCCTTATGCCCATAAATCTCAGCAAAATCAAATGACTTATTTTCAATCCTTAAAAACCTACCATCCATGATCAGCTTGGTGAGATAGAATGTTGAGCACAGTGAAAAAGAGAGACAAAAACAGAGAAAGAAGAGTTTGGTAGAACGGTGAAAGCTCACTGTCAATGAAAATTCATTACCAGTGAACCTTCAGAATTGGTGGTGTAAGCTTTCATGGTTCTACTCTTATATACATTTAATTTGCAATGTTTTGATTCTAAATTGTGTACTATAGTCTAATTCATTGTTTTGCAGAGTTTCACTAAAAATATCCGTCATATCTTTAAATCGATATTAATATTTCCGATACGATCGATATATCCGTGTTTTGGGACCATCGATAGATCCGTCGATGCTAATATTTAAGTCATTGCTTCTAACCAAAAAAAATTAAATTAAATTTCCTTACGTAATCAAATCCACCAAGATATCAATTCCAACTATACCGTGTACCCTAGTACATCACATATAATATAGCTCTCCCATTACATATACTCATATTCACATGTTCCATTAGAGATGCTACAACTACTAGCATACTTCTAAGTCAGTCCATCCCTTAAAATTAAACTTTTATAGGTAGAAATATATAAAAACAAAAACCAAGATATTATATACATGGATGGGATGCTTTAAATGAATACAACAAGCCCACTTGCTTAAATCAACAAGTAAAATGAAAGACAGGTTTTGTTGCAAGGTTGCATTCTCTCGGAAACAAAACATTAACAAAAGAGTAGACCTGCATATGCAATTTCTCAATTCATCAAAGAATAAAAACTTCGTGGAATCTCCCGAAATTCTTTACCCAAAAAAAATCTATCTAAAACAAATTTATGCTTACCTCTATATCGGCATATGAAAAATTTTCACCCAACTTTGATTTGAAGAAATAGTCCGCAATGAACACCTGCATACCAATTGTTTTGTACACTTGTGAGTATGCAATCCCCTTATTAGCACTAAAATAGCCAAGATAGAAAATTGCAGTATAGAAATCTATGTGCTCACTCAAAAAACAATTAAAGTATGTAACATACAAAATGAAAATAACTTTTTACCCTTGCCGGTTTGGCAATATAATAATGAATTTTTAATTTAAATAAATTTCTTAAGAAATCAAATGTAAGTAAATAAGACCGTCATCATTAGTGCATTAATCTCTAGCCTAACGGCCACAGGCCACTGTTGCCATGGATGGCCACCGAGCTCATGTAAGTAAATAAGACCGCCATCATTAGTGCATTAATCTCTAGCCTAACAGCCACAGGCCACTGTTGCCATGGATGGCCACCGAGCTCCAGTGAACCCTTTCTCTATATTTTCACTCCTTGGCCTCTCTCTCTCTCTCTCTCTCTCTCTGAAGTCTCCCTTAGACATTGTAGTAGTTTTAGAAAGAGAGAAAAAACCTTAACCACCATGAGCACCCGTGTTAATTGCCTGTAACGGTCATAGCAAACACGGTTTACCAGCTATCTCTCTCTTTACGTTTGTGTGTGTGCGCGCGTGCGCGTGTGGAGGGTAGTTGTGTGCAAGCACATGCTCGTGTGTGAGGATAGCCTTGGATATAAAAGAAGGGAGGAAATGTCCCATTGATGGATGACAGAGAGGTCTCTTAAGCTTGACCATTGATTGTGGAGAAAAACTCAACGACAATGAGGAAGCCTCATGTATCCACGGCCAATTAACATAGTTTTGATTAATCAGTCACCATCTTTGGTACCAATTCTTATTACTACATTCTCAAAAAAACAAATTCTAGACTATGCAGCCTTCTCCCAATTTTCAACTCAAAGCTCTTATGTGAAGAAAAAGTGCCAAAACTTTTTTTTTTCGGTAAGGAAATTTTATAGATAGAAAAAATTTAAAGGGCAAAAACCCCTGTACATGCAAGATAAGCAAAAGGAAAGAACTATCGTTATGATATATATGCTTTTAGTTTATATTATTAGGGGTGTTTTTGTTTTTTCATGTAATCCTTTTATCTTTAATATAAATAAGATTTAGAGAATTAAGTATCATTAACTTAACACTAATACCATCACGTCATGTCAGCCTTTCGTTCTTGGGTTCTTTTAGGCCCATTTGTTTTGTTTGGGCTTGAGGAGTGTTTCCTACATAATGGGATTTGACATGTCTTCATATACTTGTTTGGACTATTCACCTAATAGCTTAAGCTTTTAGTTTGGAAACTTAATTAGTATTAGAGCACCACGATTAGCGCCATAGGGTCCACCAGCTCCGACAATCATCAGCAACGATCGTTGAACGATTGGTGACACCCGTGGCAACCTCCAAATCCTCTCTGGTGACCAATTTCACACACCGCCACCAATTGAAACCATCTTCCTCTTTCATCAAACCCTCTTTCGTGTCGGCAACCTTTGGTTCACCACCAACAGCCCCCCTAGGGTGCCGAATTACCCTTCTATCAGTCTATGGTGTTTCCAGTGACCTAAGGACCCTTCCATCTTCTGCTTTTCATGTTTTCTGAAAGTTGCTGATTTGTAGAGGCTGTTGCCTCTTTGATTGTTTCCTAGCCACCATTATTGTTTATTTTGATGTGAGCTATATAATGGCTAGATTGAGGATTGAGGATTGAGGTTATGCTTTCTGTTTTGTTGGGTTTCCAACCACAGATATATCATTAGTTGGGGCTTTTTTTATTTGGACAACCGTTTTATTTCTGAATTTTTTGGTATTATGAATTCCAAGGATGGTGTGAACTTGAACCATAATTTTCTCTCTCGTGACCTACTTCCCATTACCTCAATTCATTTAAATGGTAGTAATTATGCCCACTGGCTCAAGCAATTAAGGTTTCCTTACTTGGATGAAAGAAATTTCAATGCTTGACTAACGAGCCTCTCAGCAATTACAGACAAGTCATGTACTGATTGGTGTGTAAAGGATGCTCAGATATAGAGTAGTTTATAGAACAATATGGAGTCAAAATTATTTGCAGTCTTGTGTTTTTATCCACGGCCAAACTTATATGAGAACAAGCACTAGAGTTGTATTCTAGCTCAAATAGCCTCTCACATATTTACCAACTTCATCAGGATTGCTTTTTACTCGATTAGGACTTGACTTTGGAGGATCATTATGCTAGGCTTAAAACTATTTTGAGGGACTTAACTTTTATCGTAACAACTATAAAGGTAAAGAATTAAAATAAAATAAAAAAGAAGAAAAAAAAAAAAAAAAAGAAACAAGTGTTATGAAAAGGAAGCTGGTCAACAAAATCATCCAGGCTTTTCCACACAAAAAGATGTCTAGCTAATTTAGTCTTGAGAACTTCCCAATGGGGAGCTCAACCCCATAAAAAATTATTCTATTTCTCTCCCTTCCAAATAGTCTAAAACTATGTTACATGGACTCGGGTGTGGGTGTCGGGTGCGGGTCTGTGTCTAGGCGTCGGATTTGTTGGACTTCAAATTTTAGGATATGGGGCCTCGGCAAAAAAGAATCCAAATTTTGGATACGGATACGTGGACACTTATAACATTCTATATGAATTTCTTTTTAGTTATTTTTGTTGTAATCCTAATCTAGTGTTATACACTTGTTCTAATTGCTATTTCTAAAATGACAGTAAAGGCCGTTTCGCTCATGATAGGCTAATGGCCTCTGATTTTAATTAGGTTATTATTATTCTATTTTAAAATAATTGCATAGTATTTTACAATTAAAATATTAAAAAGAAGATGGTTTCAATTTCGAGAAGCATGCTTATGAAAAAGCAAGACACAAGTATTAAAAAAATAATAATTGTACCATGCTATATAATATATGTTCAAAAAATGGTTGCAACTTTTTTTTTTTTTTTTTTTTTTTTTTTTTTTTGTCAAAGAGAGATGGCTGCAACTTGCAACCTCACTCTTGCAAATATGAAATAAGTACAGTACAGCTGTAAACAGACAAGCATTAAAAAAAATTTAAAAAATTAAAAAAAAAGTGAGAAAAGTCAGCAAACAAGCATTAAAAAAAGGTAAGAAAAGTAATCCAAAAGCATTATAAAAACAAAACATTAACATTTCTTAAGATGGGAGAAACAACAGGATTTGCCATAGACGTATCCGATGCACACAAAAGGAATCCGACACGGATCCCATACCGGTATCTGTGTCATGTCGTGTCGACACCGGTACAATGGCTTCTAATGACGAGTACGTGAATCAGAAGTCTAAAAAATTGCATGAGGCATGATCGCTCACACCGATAACAAAACACTACTCCCACTCCTATAGAACCACTCTTCTATCAATTGAAGCATTGACTTGGACAAAATCCAATTCATCCCAAAAATATCAAAGCATAAAACCCACAAATATCTAGTCACTTTACAATGTAAAATTAGGTAATCTACCAACTTTGCCACTTCCTTGCACATAATACACAAGATTAAAGATTTCCTTCCTACAAAAAGAATGAAGTATGCATGTTGTGTTAAAATTTAAAAAATAATAATAATAATAAATAAATAAATAAATCATTGGATCTCTACAATTGTTTTGCTAAAAAATTAAAAACAAATAAAAGCCTCCTTTTTCTTCTTTTTATCACATTTTCTCCATCTAAATTTTGTTCAAAATCTAAAAGAGAAGTGGGTGATCCGATCTAGAGTGCTACCATAGATATTGTCATTGCTACATCCATCATCATTATCCTTAGGATTAAGGATACATTCCCCCCCACCCAAGGGGGAAAAAACACAATCTACGCCACCATTATCACAATCATAGGATCAAGGATATGAAAGAGACAGGACAGAGAAGGGGTGGGAGCACAATTAAGGAAAAAGGAGGAAAAGATAAAAAGGGCTACAACGATTGGGAGGGCATGTAAGTTCATCTTGGTGACAGTGGCAATTGTATTGCTAGAGTTAGTGGTTGTGCCATTGACAATAAAGAAGAAAGACAAAAGAAAAAGGACGAGGACCAAAAGGAAGAGCAAAAAAGTGATTTTATATACCTTGTGTATTGGGGTGAGTCATTTAAGACCCTTTCATCTATATATAAAATTTTAATTGATAAAACGAATATATATATATATATATATAGGGGGAAAATCAACATTAAAAAGTCTTAGACCTTTGCTTTCTTCTTGATTTGTATATGCCTGGGAAGTAGCCCTAAAACCTTTCTCTTCAGGCTATTAGCTATCAGAGACGACATAGGATGGAGTGATGACGACGGCGCATGAATCAGATCGCCGTGAATTTGACACTTCATGCATCTCCTGACGAATTTATTACAATCTTGATATGTCATATCCTTATCAAATGATCTTTTTAGCGAGCATCTGGCTGTTGACATGTCCTCCGCATACCCAGGGGTGCTCGGTAGCTTTCTTCACTTCAATTTTGATACAAAGTTGACCCTTTCATTTATCTATCTCTGGCGCGGGCAATCTCAAAGTCATTTAGCCTTTCTTGCTAACCACACACTCTATTCATCATGTTTGTTGGCATTCCCTCCCGATCACCCAATTTCAACTTATTAGGCAATTTCTTTGGTGGAGACAGGATAATGGCAGTTGCCTCCTTCCCCCTCTCGGAACTTATGCACCCTTCCATGCACTTATTGAGCCTAAGATTTTCCCCCAACAACTTTCATTCCCGTTGAAGCATCCGCTCGATCTGGATTCACCCGACCAGCACTGTTAAGTTCCCTCGTGATTATCTATCCACTGCATTCCAACAACTCCTCTTGGTTTTGGGGTTTTATTTTCCCACACTCTATCCCACACGCGAGTCATTTTATATACCTTGCGTGCATTGGAATGAATCATTTAAGACCCTTTCATTTATATATAAAATTTTAATTGATCATATATATATATATAGTCCCGTTCCTGTGAGGACTTCCTTATATGAGGACTTGGCCTTTTGGCCAATGTAAAATGGGTATTTTGAAAAACTGACCGTTGGATTTAATGTTCTTCCTATGTATGACAGGCAAGCCAAAAATTACGGTGATCGGACCACTGGTTTCTTAAATACAAACTATGAAAAATTAAATACCTATATAATGCTTAACAGTCTGTATTTAAGAAACTAGTGGTCCGATCAATGTAATTTTTGGCATGCCTGTCATACATAGGAAGAATATTAAATCCAACGGTCAGTTTTTCAAAATACCCATTTTACATTGGCCAAAAGGCCAAGTCCTCATATAAGGAAGTCCTCATAGGAACGGGACTCATATGTGTGTGTGTGTGTGTTAAAAAATTAGAAAAAGGTAAAATCAACATTAAATAGTATAAGCCCATCATGATGAGACTCACTTGAACATGTTCCATCATTTACGGTGCATTGATGGAGCAGTAATTAATGTCACACGGTGATAGTTAGTGGCAGTACCCCCTATAGTTGTGTGGGAGGGAGTTTAAAATTTTATTTACCCTAATTTTTATTTTATGATTTCGTAGTCCTATTAAGAATGGCATGTGGTATTTCATTAATTTGTATCATTTCATTAGTTGGTGTTATTTGTGCTCCACTCTTAGCTTCCCAACCTCCACAATGTAAGTGCATGGAAAACTATAAAATACATGGATGTGGAGTGCGTCAAGCTAAAAGTGGACCTCCAATAGCACTACCCTATTTTTTTTGCCATATTTCTGTCTCTATTCTTAGAAGCAAAACTTTCATGACAGGAAATTTTTGTTTTATTTTATTTTATTTTATACGCATATATTCAATGTCTCATATAGAGTTCAATTGTGTTGATATTTTGCATTCATATAGACCTCTAGGTATCAAATGAACCCCAACCTATACATCTAAAACCCCAATATATTGCCCATTAATCTGGTTTGATTGATAAAAATAATGATAAGAGTATGAAGATGAAATCAAAGAGAACACAAACCTGTGGCTTGGATAGAAGCAGCACATCACGATGAATACCAGATAACCACCAATGATCTTGATCTTCAAGGTAAGAGCCATCACTCCATCTAAATACTTGAACAGCAAGAACATTCTTCTCGTCCGAACCACATGGATGACAGTAATCCGTGATTTCAAACTCAGCAGGTAGTCTACTATCCTGACTGTCCAAACACAATTTTGAAAAGCCTGTTAATGGATCCGACAGAGGGATCCTATCAAAAGGTGCATCTATTATAATCCTGTGGTTTTGTATATCATTCTTTTTGTTGATAGGTTGGAGTTGTTGTTTGGTTCAGTAGCGTTTTTGGCTTCTTCAAGGACTTCTCATCTGTTCTTTGTATTCTCTGTTTGTGTTTAATATATCTATTGCTTATCAAAAGAAAAAGAAAAAAAAAAGAGGAAAAAAGATAAAAAGCGGGTATAACCCTGCTAAAATATACTTCCCAAGGAAGAAAAAAGCAAGTCACTAATATACACCCAAATTATTGAAAGATTCTGATCCAAAGTAACAGAAACAGATTGATCTATTTGTAAGCACTCTACAATGCACTCCATCTTCACAATCCAGTTATTTATTTCTTTCCAAATGAACCAATAAATGTAGAAAGAGCATGCCCGCAATATCCAGCTTCATGTTTCAAAATTCCACACCTTCTAAAAAAGTGATTTTTAGTAAAATAACTCGGGCATGACTAAATACCCATGGTGCTGTTAAATTAAATACGTGATGTTTTAGTGAACACGTAAATAAGGTTAACTGATTCATCATTTCATTAGAGAGAAACGGACAATTGACAAACAATACATGCACTATTGTTAAAAATGCATCCATTCCTAGCTTACCAATACATTGCACCCAAATGTAGCCACACTTACAGGGTAGCATAACATATGTCTTACTGTGCTTTGGTGCAATATGAAGTGGAAGCTAATGATATGGTTACTAGGACAGATTCCATACAAAAATTCATGTTTTGGACTTACTTTGCATTTCCATTCCCTTATGAAGTAAACAAGGCTCAACTTGCATACTAATTAATCAACAATTAAAAAAACCTTTAAATTAATTCTTTTTAATTTTAATTGTTTGTCGTACAAAATAAATACCTTTAAACCCATTATATGGATTACAGGAATAGATGGAGACAAAAATTCTGTCTAATGGATTGTGATAGAAGTTGGCGGGTCTATAATGCATGCGTTTTGGATTTTAATCTTTTATGGTAAAGAAAAATGAAAGAGCATTTTTCTTATTAAAATGAAGTACAATATGAGTAAGCTTCTTATCTATGATTTTGGAAAATTATGGCTGACAGGACTGTAGATTATCTGAACCGAATTGAACACTAGGCTGCTAAAGCTTTCCTTGAAGAGTTAACAAGCTCCAAAATGGGATTGAGCTTGGCTCATTATGAATGATAATCTCAAATGAACCCTAATTGAGCTGATCCCAAGGCAAGCTTGAGTAGTTTGGTTCATTTATGGTCTTTGAAAGACAACAAGCCTACCAAGCTGAGAAGCATTCTCCCCAGGCTTGGCTCAAAAAATTTAAAGAGCTCCAAAATAAGATTGAGCTTTACTCATTCATCTCATGATTGATCTTAAACATGCCTCTAAATGAATCATGGTCAAGTTGCTTGGTTCGCCATACAGGCCTATCGCCTGACTATTAGCCATAGCCCATAAGATTGATATCTATGATCCAACTTGAGGAGGGTGTTAAGAGTATATCTGTACATTCTCTCTATATATACCTATCTCACACATTATCACTTCATTGTAAAATGTAAGGGCATGACCATCCACTCTTGTATCTACAGAGTCCAGAATAGGATAAATGATGAGTCCCCCCCCCCCAACCCTTTTATCCTCTTCTTCTCTTTTAGTTCTCTTGTGTAACTGCTTGCATGTTGAGTTCACAATGTTTTACCAAATGACCACATTCACCATGTTTTACTGAGTGAGTAATATTTTCCATGAAAAATACACAGAAATGTCACTAAAACAGCTAGTGGTCACAGAGAAGACCACATAAATAATTATGTAACCAATAGTGAATCAAATGCAAAACACCTAAGCACAGAATTAAAACAATAATTCATAAACATCCATTGAAAAACATGTATTACATACCTATATCCAACAGGAACCCCATTTATCCATGCATAGAAGGCAGAATCAACAGCTTCAAAGTGTAACAATATCCTACGACCTGTCAAACGGCAATTAATATCACAAAAATGAATTAATACAGAAAGAAAAAGAAATAGATACAATGAATTATTGAAGAAAAAATTGAACACAAGAAAACAGATTTCTGATTGCGAAACACTATAATTAAGGACTACACAATACCATGTAAGTACAAGCACACACATTATCTCAGGACTGCACACACATTATCTCAGGACTGCCTCATTTACTTTAGCATAGTAACTCTGACAGCTGATATAACTCTGAAAGGTGGGTGGGTGGGTGGGTGGGTGGGTGGGTGTGTGCGCGTGTGCGTGAGAGAGAGAGAGAGAAGTGCAATAAAACAACAGTAAAAAATCTACGTAAAGAAAATTGTATCATTATATACATTTAACTGCAATTTATACATGTACCTTGTACCTAACAACATTCTATTGCAACAAAGCAAATAAAAAAAATAACACCACAGGAATGTAGTAACTTAAAAATCTACTCAATTTCATTAATAAATTTTGTTCCCCAATTAAACTTTGGTTACATATTTGTCATGAATCTTTCTCTGTTTTCCTTCATAGTTTTAAGTTGACATGTGTGATGTAACCATAAGTAAAACTAAATTTAGATTAATTTTTAGTCTGTTTGTCATTTACTTTTTGTAACAGCCATGTAGCTTTAGTTTCTCATATTAGTTGCTAGAGAGTTAGTTACAAGTTGTTATGAGCTGTTAGAATGTTAGAACCACCATAAATACTTATCTCCTGTTAGAGAAATTAGTTTTTTAGATGATATTTCTAGATTTTCAGATCTACGCAGATCTGTAGCAGAGCTTTAAGATCCTGTACTTGCTGTTTTTACAACATTCTCTTTGTAATTAAGCTTTTTTCTTCAAATTTAATGCAACTGTTCTTGAATGCTTATTGATTTGAGTTTTGAGTTACATCAATGTGACGAGACGTATTTCATTGCATTCATGTCTAATGAAGTACAAAACAGGCTGCAATTGGGAGTTCTCTATATAGGAGTCGCTATAAAGCCTCCATTTACAATGCTATCGAGTTATATTTTGGCATGCTTAATTTACCAAAACCAACATGATACAGTGTTGATTTCTAGATATTGCGGATATATTTGTAGTGTCAAATCAAATCAAGTCATAGAATATTGTTGACATCCAAAAATAGCACTGTGTGCGTTAATAAACCAAGGCCTGACACAAAGAGCCAAGATCGGTAGTCCCGATCTGGTTTGACTTACTTCCCATCTGTTGAGATGCCCCACCTTGACGGAGCTGCCTAAGGTAGATGCCCTCAATGATGATGCCCACCGCCAGGATTATTTTCCAAACTAGAGGGAGCAGCAGATCCTGCCTTCCACAACCTCGGGGGAGAGTCCTCTAAAATAGTCCCCCTTCGAAATGAGAATTAGAATACGACGGACTGCAAGAGATTTCATGAAGGGCACCAGTAACATGATTCCAATATTTATTGTATTCGACCGAACGCACCCCCTACAAGCAACTCCTGGAAAATTTTCCTTGGTAAGCGCAGGAAAGTTGACGGCAACGTGGTTAAACTCAAATCTCTTACAGACTTTATGAAAAAAAGGGCTACCTTGGGCGACACTGGAATGCCTTAGTCGAAGCCGAACTAATGAGCCACCCAACGAAGGCAATATCGGATGACTTCATGATTGTCGTCAAGCAACGCTGGCAGATGAGTGGCCAAAGTGGCAGTGAGTATTAGAGTATGACGAGGTTCTATAATTAGCACCTCAAAATCAACATCGATGTCATGATCAACAAAGAACTTGGGATAATGAAGAGTAGGGGCTCAGTTTGCACAAAGGCGAGCTACAAAAGCATATTCGAAATCAAGATGATCACCTAAATGGCTGTACGGTACGGTGCTCACCCAACAGTCCGATCGAAAGAACTGGCTCGAGGGCCTCCTTTTCACCTTTCTCCCTCATGTGACGTGAATCCCGGACTAGGGATTATCGGATCAAGTGGACTCAGGGGCATAACCTGAAAATATTTACAAGCAAACATTTGAAGAAAAATGGCATTGTCATAGGAGTTCATCATATAATGACCAATTGATCACTCTAGGTCGACCTTGATCCTGTCGAGACGATGGTACAATGCCCTGAGGAATAATGCTACCAAACCAAACATATCTTCCCTGTGTGAATGGCTAAAGGGAATACCCACGCATTCATTCCCCCAAAAGAGGCACCTTCCAACATGAATTGGCACAAGTAGAATGAAACAAAAGCCTCAAGATAATAGCAATAGCCCTTATGGGGCCATCGACCCACATGTCGGTGGACTTGGCATCAAAATCCCTGAAGAAATGGTGAAGTTGGGCCACAAATGAGGGCTTGAAAGGAGGGTTGTTCCCCCAATATGATATGACAAGATTGCAACCTAGCAGAAGCATGGATGGCACTTTTAAGGTCCCCCTCGATGATTTTCTCTTGAGGGGTCAATTCAACCTAGGCAATGTCTCGGTGGCCAAAGATCATAAATTGTAGTAAAACGGTTATGTCTTTGAGTGTAGGGTGAATTCTCCCCAAGCAATCACTAAGGTGTGTGTATCGACACTCCATCGTGAGACCAGTGAACTCAAACTTGGTTTCTCTCTCTGCAACCCAGGCGAGAACTCAGCTAAACGGCCTTGAAAGTTCTCACTTGCTCGAAACAAGCGCGGCAGTCATCTTACCTTATAATATCCTCCATCCACAAACTTCAACCATGACTCAAAAAAGAAAAGGAAGCATAGTCGATGGGGAACTTCTCATAGTCCCCCCCCCTTTCGCCTGCAAATTTGATCGCAAACGAACCATCCAATATTACTCCTTGGTCAGTGTTTACAAGCCCGAACTCACAAGGTGTTCTTTTAGACAGGGAGAATGGCTACACAATAGGTCTAAAAGGGAAAAGGAAATAACACTCGTGACGAGAGGAGGAGATTACCTAAGATCTGGTGGAGTGTGAGTCATGTCTGCCGAAAACTCGAGAGAATAGCTCGAGGGGAGGAATGAAACTAATGTGAAACCAAGAAAGGAAGAAGAGAAGAGAGAAGAAGAGAAAAAAGTGGAGAGCGAGAGCAAGAGAGAGAGAGAGAGGAGAAGAGAATAAAACAAAACAAAAATTAGGGAAAGAGAGAAGAAATTAGGGGAGAAAAGAGACGAAATTTAGGGGATAGGAGAAGAATAGAGAGAGAGAGAGAGAGAGAGAGAGAGAGAGAGAGAGAGAGAGAGAGAGAAGACAAGAGGATACAAGAAAATTCTCAAAAAGGAGATGAACAAAGTGTAAGGAACTAGGAGTTTGAATAAATTGACTTCATTATTTCTTCAATGAAGGGCTTTCCAAAAAACTTATAATATACTAGAAGTCTAGAACCGAAGATCCTCATCTGTCAACTAAAATCTATTAGAGAACATTATTGATTAGTCAATAACCAAACACCTAGCTATAAGCATAATGAAAACCCATGAGAAAATTAAAAGTAATAATTATTATGAAAATGAATATTAAATTACTATAGCCTAGACAAAATAGGGAAATAAAACCTGCTGGAACAGTTCCACAATAAACAGGATACAAAAGAACCATTTTCCTTGAGTTAACATTCTTTCTGTAGCATTTAGGGTATAATTACTAATCTTAAAGTAACCTAAAAGGCATAGTCAGAATGAACACTGATTAAATACAGTACAGTCCATACAAAAATCAAATCTATATGCAGAAAGGATGCAGCCTGCACAGTTGCATTAAATAAAAGCATCTTGATCAAGGCTTATAAAAAAAAAAAACCATCTTGATAGAGAGGCAAAAATCAAAAAAGAAGAAAAAAATTAAAAAGACCAAAAAGGATCAAGAAGCAGCATTGGTAAATACAGGCGTTATGTTGAGGCAATTCATTAATCAGCTATAATTACCAACGCATTAAAAAAGATGATACCTTTCCATTCTTTAGGAATGTGGAAGTATGTCCTGTAGCAGCCAGTAGGATTGTCGGCAGGAACATTAGGTGGATCAAGTGGAAAAGGATATACAACATTTGTATAAATAGGCTTATCAAATCCATGCATCTGCCAATTGGAAGGAACTGTTCCAATTAGAAAGAAAAAAAATATATATAAGAGGTTATACGACAAACGCTTGTAAGAATTTGATATTTCAATGCAAACTTGCAGAAAATTTAGAATAAATTCCAATAATAGAAAAAAAAAATGGATTAATTATCTTGTCCATTATCAATAACTCCAAAGCTTCAAAACCAGTCGTGGAACAAACAAAACTAAAAATTAAAAATAAAGAATTATTAGATCAGAAAATGAATATCTGAAACATATTCTTCCACTTGCATATTACTTCATCACTTAAAAAAAAGGGGGGGAAAGGACATATTGGACAAAGAAGCTAAAAATGTTAGGCAAAGCCAACTAGCAGAACAGATGCGAGGATCAATGCAACACCATAGCTTTACGACACAGGAGAAACGGCAAGCATAAGGACTTTTTAGGAAGGAAGCTCCCCTACCTCCTATGTTGTCAATGAAATCCCATCAACCTACTCTTATCAAACAATTTTACCATCCCACATATTCCATTCAGTGCCTAAGAAAGGAAAGATAATAGAGAATGACTGA
Source organism: Hamamelis virginiana (assembly GCA_017140935.1). Classification (NCBI taxonomy): domain Eukaryota; kingdom Viridiplantae; phylum Streptophyta; class Magnoliopsida; order Saxifragales; family Hamamelidaceae; genus Hamamelis; species Hamamelis virginiana. The sequence continues at coordinate 18,058 of JAESVK010000469.1, read as the reverse complement.
GGAGCCCGCCTCAATTCAAAACATGGAAAAATAGAATTAGATCTACAACTGAACCTGAAACTGCTTGTAGGTACACACTAATTTGATATGATTATTCAACCCATATCAACAAACAATTCCTTATCCCAATCATTTGGGGTCAGCGATGCAAATTAAGACCTACATCTTCTCAAGAGTAAAAGGTTAATCACTGTCACACCATTGAAAAACTGCAAGCAAAATAATTGATTTCATCACCAATAAAAAGTAAACAGACATGCTGATGATAGCGCATGACTTCAATAATACTAATTCATATCATTAGCATTCTCAATAAACTACAAAGATAGTTGCCAAAACTCCTGATCCATATAGTAGAACCTATCCAACTCTGATCTAGGATAGAATCAATGCACTTGGGATTTGACTCAGGCAATTCTAACCTGTCATCTGACCTGCTTCTTTTTTTCTTTTTTATTTTAAATATCAAGAAGAATTTAAGTTGCATCAATATTCCTCAAAAACTTAACAAAGATGACTAAAACCTTAGCTTAGTTGACACAACCAAACCACAACAAATTTAAGATTTCACCCCAATTAATTTGTTACAAATCCAAAACTTTCCAATTAACTCTCTAAAAAAGAAACTATATTGTATTGTGGGAGGATCCATACTAACCTCAGTTAATTTCTTCACAGAGCAAAGGGTTCCCTATACTCTGAGCAGTTTGGATATAAAAAGTGGCATAAAAGGTTCAGTTCTGGCTTGTCTTTTTAAATTTGGAATTCATTTCAATAAGGATTCACCCAGTTTCCATCAACTGACTTGGAAAACCACGTTTTGAAACAAGTTTTTAACTCTTTACTTCCTATCCACAAAAAAGGAATACAAGTGGAATATGAATGGATAAACAAGTTATTAACAAGCTACAATAGTCAGAGTCTGTGAACTTATCTATACTAATAAAAGTCCCAATGTTGGAAAAACTTTTGATTGCTAAAATGCCCTCGCATTAAATGTTAATGACACTTTTACCCTCTTGCAATGTTAATTACCCAAAATCTCTTTAATTTCTTTTTTTAAGAGTCATTTTTTTAATTAATTTCCTAATTCAACAAGTTATCAACAAAGTTTGATCTTTTTTTACTGTTTTGAAGATTTTTTTTTTTTAAAATAACAAGAAATTTTATCAAAAAAAGAGAGGAAAAAAAAAAGAAGAGATAAAGGTACTCTAAACTAAATCAAAGTTCTATTAATAAGTATGATTTCATAAAATACCACAAATTTAAATAATTTTTTTTTCAAATCAAATTAAAATTTATTATAAATACCAATATAACTTGATTGTCAAATAACTGAATATAGTATAATTTACATTCAATTTGTTATTTTCGAAAAATAAAAAATAAATTCAATTTTGCTACTAATTTTATCAAATAATTTGGTTTTATTTCAATTATGAAAATTATGTAATATTCTGAATTCATATTTATTGATTTAATATTATTTTTACAGAATTTTAAATCTCTAAAAATCTTTATAAATGAAAGTTTTTAACAACTTTAGCTATTTATTTTAGTTGTATTGTTTACAATATAGTTGATTCCTTTAAGATATTTTTTTAAAAAAATATTACATGCAAGCATGCGATGTAATGCTAGGAATTATATTTCCTATAAATACCTATATAACTTGATTTTCAAACTTTTCATTTTAGTTATATTATCCAAATTATATTTCATTCATTAAACTTTTTTCACAAAAATTTACATGTGCAATGCATTGCTAGTAGACAACAAAAGTAAAAATCTAAGGCAAATAAGTGAATAAGAAATATGCTTACCTGGTAAAGTTTCCCATGTGGAATCCTGAAATGCATTACCATAAAAATTCACAGGAACACTGGTAGGACTGGGAGCCAAGAAAAATTTCCAATAGCCGGACAAAGACTTAACAAATGGCAATCCCTTGACCCAGTAAGCAGCACTATCAAGAGCTCCAGAAACAGCATCATCATTCCAAACTGCTGAACTAGATACCAGAAAATCCACTTTGTTGCGTTCAATCCAGTATTTAAGAGATCCTACCCATATAACAGACTGTAAGATTCCACTAAATAAATTATGCAGTTATATGAGATTTAATGCTGGAATACGTGGCAATAAAGAAGTAAGACGCAATGAGATACATGCAACAATGTACAAGAGTGATCCACCACTTATAAAACCCTACAGGGACCGGTGTTGCAACAAGACCACCAACGGATCACATGCTTGTCCCATCCTTGTAATGCACCCAAAATCTCTTCTTAAACTGACATGATTATCAATTTGAACCTAATACCCCTCTTCTTTTCAAGAAACAAAAAAGGGAAAAGAAAGAGTATATCAGAGTATATGGATTAAGTGGATCCACTTTAGATTAGATTTGTGCAATATACATAGGAGAGGCATGTGAAGCCATGGCAATGTTGATTACACATGACCCACATATGGTCTTTAAACCAAGAAGGAAGAGAAGACATATAGTTCCCTGGAAGAGAGGAGGGGGAGAGGACAGCGAACATCCTGTCAACTGTAACATCTATTTGTCAACAGGGAGAAAATTTGCACAAACAAAAACAACAGCACCACCCATGGTTCAAAGTCGCGGTCGCGGACGTCGTCGCGTTGGGGTCACGGACGTCGCGGTCGCGGACAACTCGTCGCGTCTCGGGCGAGATGCAACTTTAGGCATGAAATAATGTTCAAAAAAATTAAAAAAAATCATAGAAAAATCAGAAAAAATCAGGCTATCAAATTGGAACTATCAAACAAGCAAAATAAATAGCTTAGAGTGCATGATATGACTTAAAACATAAAAAAAGGCGCTAGCGCACTGAATTGCAGCATTGAAACACATATATTATTAGCTTTTGCATGATTTATGATTTACCACATCAAATGTCAATTCAAGTTCAACTTTTGTAATTTGTTTTTTTAAATAAAAAATTACATAGTGTACATATAGCTTTTTTTTTTAAAATTGCCTAGTGTACATAGATTTTTTGAATAAAAAATTAAATAAGTCTTGAGTCTAGTGGTATAAAAAAATTATGTTTGGCACCTATAAGTTATAAGAATGTAACCTAAAAAAATATATATCATAATATTCAATTTTACACTGTAAGGTCCCTAAGATTTCAAAATTTATATGCTTATTTGTTATGTTAAAATTTTTTGGGACTAGTGGTATAAAATAATTATATTATTTAAAAATAATAATAACTTTAGGCCTATTTATGTAAAGGGTCGTGTTCCCCTTACTATTTTTTTTTACCATTATTTCTACCATCCGTTTTTAAAACATTAGTGTCAATTTAATATTTTGATAAACCAACCGTTGGATTAGATAATTTTTTTATGTATATCATTTACGCAAAAAATCACAGTGATCCAATGGTTGGTTTCTGAATTATGTTACCGTGAAAAATTATTATAATTAGAAACATTGCAGCTTTTTATAGTGAGATATTTTAAAATATGACCGTTGGATCAATGTGATTTTTGGCATGAATGACCGTTGGATCAATTTAATATTTTGATAAACCAACCGTTGGATTAGATACTTTTTTTTATGTATATCATGTATGCAAAAAATCACAGTGATCCAACGATTGGTTTCTGAATTATATGACTGTGAAAAATTATTATAATTAGAAACATTACAGCTTTTTATAGTGAGATATTTTAAAATATGACCGTTGGATCAATTTGATTTTTTGGCATGTATGACATATATAAGAAGAGTATCCAACGGTCGATTTATCAAAATATTCAACCGACATTGGTGATTTGAAAATGGATGGTAGAAATAATAGTAAAAATAAAATTATAATAATATTTTTACTTTAAAATAAATTATAAATTATAAAATTAATTTTTATGGCAAGTGATTTAAAAGATAAATATTTAATAACATAAAAATCAAGTTATATTAACTAATATATTTACTTATATGACTTTAAATTAACTTACACAGCTGTCACTTTATATAAACTAAAAGCAAGATATTTAACTAAAAGCAAGATATTTATAATACTAACTTAAGGAGTCAGAAGTCAAAACCCACGCCAGTAGCAGTTGGAGACTTTGAGTGCTAGGAAGTTTCCAGACTCGAGAGAAGCAGAGAAGTGGGCTCGAGCAGCGGCAGCCTCACCGGAAAACCACCAACGCGCCGGCGCCGGCCACGAAGACCTCTAAGCAGTCACGAAGACCACCAACAGTCCAACCAGCCACGATTCCACGAAGGCTGTCGGCAATCTCAGGAAAAAAAAAAAAGGGTTTTGAGTGAGCTCCAACCAGGTCTTGCTTATTGGCAGTCAGCCCTCCATGGAATCTCTTCTTTTTCAACTTTCTTTTATTTCAAAAAACTATATTTTCTGTTCAATTGGTAGACTCGTGCATCACGTCCGATATCTCGGCCGAGACGAGACGAGAAGCCGAGATCTCGACAACTCGTCTCGTCTCGGCCGAGATATCGGACGAGATCCACGAGTTTAGCTAGTCTCGCCGTGAAATTCAACTCGGGACGAAATCTCGTCCAGGTGAGCTCCAATACCTGGTTGACTCGTCCGAATCATCTCGGACTCGGCCGATACTTGGAACTATGGCACCACCACCATAATTAATACTGTAGAAAGTATAATGAATCTAGCCTTAAATTAAACATAATAAAATTACAATCATATGTGACTTCTAGAAATCAAACTAGGAATAAAGAAGGCTGACTGAGTAAGCTTGAGGGCACCCACGCAAAAGGTGAAGAATTTAAAAAATATCCCACCGTTTGGATTTGCTTTTAATAAGTACTTTTTTGCTTTTTTGCTTTCTAAAATATTTGCAATATTTAATTTCTTAGCAAAAAATTAAAATTACTTTTTTATTTTTTGTGTTTTTCAAATTAGCAATGCATGATTTCTAAACAAAAAAGCAAAAAAATTAAAAGGCAATGTACGATTTTTTAACAAAAAATCAAATATTGCTAATTTTAGAAAAGCAAAAAAAGCAAAAAAGTACTTTTAAAAAGTTCAACCAAAGGATGCCTAAGGTCGAAAGAAAAAATCTCTATTTGACAGGGCTTCTTAAATAATGGATCACTTATATTGTTGCCAAGTCTCTAGCTAAAAGTGTGTAAAACTGTGCATACAAATGAGATACCCCAAGCAATTCCAAATAATAGCTACCATTCATCCTGGAATGGAGCATAAATGCAATGATAAAAGCGCTATAATAAATGGGAGTTGGGACAGAAACGCCTTTGTGTGTGCACGCGCACAAGCATGTGCGTCACTTAGAACAGTGTTAATCTGAGTTTTTGTGCCCAAATGACAATAGTAGTACTGTACATGGTACCGCCGTACTTATGTATCAATACACAGTTATCAATGAATCCCATTTCTCTGGAAAAAAAAATGTATATGCCACATGTCACTAAAGATTTCGTGGGCACAATTGACTGGACGTCAAACCTTGGCTGCTTATTAAAGCATCATAGTGTGGTGTCAAATTATAGTATTTTGATCAATTGATAATGCATATTATCAACCCAGAAGAAATTAAAAGTCATGGTGATCAAGCCCTAGTATTCAAATCCTAAAACCTTCATTTGGAATTAAATCCCAATGCAATTAATTCAGATAATAGGTCTGCATCCCAACTGATGCAAATCATAGCCCTAAATGATGAATTTCAAGTTTTCAACTTAAGCATTTTGTTCATGCGACCCAATTGGAATTTAAGAAAATTGTACCACACATTTTATATAATTATTTTTGCTTGATTTAAGTTGTTTGTGCTTCTATAATACTAATAGAACTATTTTATAATAACATTGCCGTTGGTAAATAAAGCTTTTATGGGAAACAGCTTCGAAGATTTGCAGTAGAGAAAGAGAGTTTGCGGAGAAATGTTGTAGTTTGGAAATATGGGTGTGAGTTGAGGGAGTGGAGGTCAAAGGTGGCGAGGAGCAGTCATGGAGTGAGTCGCTGGGAATTCATTATTTATGGTTCGGATGAATTTGAAAAGCATATTAAGTTTTGTGTAGGGGAGGGGTGTAAAATTTTGAAGGGATCTTTGATGTGGCAAGATGGTTCTTAAGGAGGTAATTCTAGATTTATTTGATATTGTTGTAGACAAGGAGGCCTGAGTAAAGGATTATTTGAAGTGGGCATAGGAGATTTAGTATTAGAATGTAACATTTGTTAGGCATTTTCATGACTATGAGTAGGAGAGAGTTAGTCTATTCTTTAAAAGGATTTACTCGACAAAACAAGTAAGAGGGAAAGGAAAAAATCATTTGGAGGTGCACTAGAGATGAATATTCTAGGTCAAGTCATTTCTTGGAAGTTTTGTTGTGCGGGTGGGACGTGACTTCCCCCATCCAAGGTTACCTTCTTTAATTGGATGGCAACCTAGAACAATTGTTTGACTATTGACAATTTAGCTTGTAAAAACTGTGTTTCCAAATGGGATGTGATTTCCCCCATCCAAGGTTACCTTCTTTACTTGGATGGAAGACTGGAACGAGTGTTTGACTATTGACAATTTAGCTTGTAAAAATTTTATGTTCCCGAATGGAAGCGGGATGTGCAAAGACGTGGCAAAATCAGCTTATCGTATTCTTTTTCATTGTAAGGTGGCCTTTGAGTTGTGGTCCTTGTGCTTTGCCATTTTCTGGGTTGATTGGGTGATGCCAGCAACAGTTCTTAGTCTTTTGGATTGTTAGAAAATTGGAACAAAAAATAAGGAAACTAGTTTGACTAGGGTGATTGGCCCTCGTGCAATTTTTTGGATCATTTAGAAAGAGAGAAATGCCTATGAAGTTAAAGAAAAAGTTTACAAGACCACTATAAGACCGGCTATGCTTTATGTAGTAGTGAATGTTGGGCAATTAAGTAACATGTTCAGAGAATGAGAGTAGCCAAAATGAGAACGTTAAGATGGATAAGCCGTAATACACGAAAAGATAAAATAAGAAATGAATACTTTCGTAAGAAGGTATGAGTGACTCCAATTGAGGACAAGATTATGGAAAATCGTTTAGTGATGTGCAATGAAGACCTAGGACTGTACTGGTACAAAAGAGTGACTTGATTCAAGTCAAAGTTCTTAAAAGGACAAAAATAAGGTCGAAAATAATGCAGTAAGAGTAAGTGAGAAAAGGCATATGTGTTGGGGATCTAATATATGATATGGCCCTTGATAGAGCTGAATGGAGAAAAATGATTCATGCAGCCAACCTCATGCAATTGGGATTAAGGCTTACTTGAGTTAAGTTGAGTAGTATACTAGTATTTGGAAATGGAGGAATAGAACTCTTTTTGGGTGGAAAGGCTCAAGTTGTTTTGGTGATCAAGAGCCCTTTCCTAATTTTTTGAATTCTCTTTCTTTGTAATTTTTGTGTTTGTCGTTTATTGTATATGTCCCGTGTACAATGGCTCTTGCCTTCTTTTTTCAATACAATTTTAATTCTAAAAGAAAATTTATAATAACTTAACTTTTTAAGGCTAATACACTTCCTTGAAGAGATCAAGAGATTCCAATCCAAGGGTCTGTGTTCTTTGCTTACTTTAGCTTAAAGTCAGCAAATGCTCACTAGAACATTTTTCTATATATATATATATATATATATATATATATATAAACAATAAAGATGGAGAATAACAATACTGTAAGATCTTTCATTTCTAAGTCCAACATCCCTATCTTCAAATTTTGTTTTCCAATTGATCGCGCAAAGGTGGAATGCTTGAACAAAATGACGAATCATTAAATCTCAAGTAATTAGCATGCATCAACCTAGAATTATTATCGTTCTGCTTATACAGTAAGATTTTATTCAAGAATTGAATTATACTGTAGATTTACAATTCGAATCTCAATCCAATTTGGACCCCGTTCATTATGATTCAAACTATGACAACAGTAAAACAAAATTAGAAGGCAAAATTTTCATTAATATATACATACATACATACATATGTGTGTGTGTGTGTGTGTGTGTGTGTGTGTACACGAAAGGCTTTTCTCAAACTATTGTCCATGCAGATACCAAAACAGAAACTGAATATGGAGTCTCACCTTCAACTGTATCATGGCAGTGTAATGAAACATGAGCATCTCTCTTTCTCCACTTGATGAAGGATGGATCTTCCCACACTCTTTGACCATTACTTGAGGGGAAAACAAGCTGTCCAACCAAAGATGCCATGCCCTAATTGCAAGTTACGACTGCTCGATTGCATAACACAAGGCATACAGTTTTTTTTTTTCTTTTAGAAATACCAGTTATAAAAAAAAAAAATTCACGTGCAATGCATGTGATAATATAAATAAAAAAAGCTTTATAGGATGCTCCTTTTTGAGCCATTTATGACAAAAAAAATAATAATAATTAAATAAAATTAAAAATAATTAAATATATACTTTCATTTCATTTTATCTAATGGACTAAAAATAAATTTACTTAAATAGGTCTCAGTGAACTCATATTTAAAAGCTTAGTACATCTTTCTTTCTTCCTTTGTTTCTTTATTTTTTATTTTATGTAGTCCCCAAGTTGGAACCTTCTCCAATGATTTGTGTATAGCCATTGTTAAAAACATAAGAAAGTGTTGATTAAGTGGTAAAAGTCAGTTCCAATTTCCCTCCATATAGCCTTCACCTCCTTTTCCATCAAAAAGATAAATTGCAAAGAGAAAGTGTAAAACCAGGGCGAATCCCCTAACTCAGGGCCGGCCAAACCTTAAGGCAGGTTAGGCAGCTGCCTTAGGCCTCCAAAAATGGAAGGGCCTCCCCTTTTATGTCTATACATTTTTATTTATTGGACACAACTAATTTTTAACTTTCACCGGGCCTCCATAAATGGAAGGCCTCCAATGTCACATTTTCAACTTTCACCAGGCATCCATAAATGGAAGGCCTCCACCTATTTTATTTCTTTGTGTAAGAGTATATATATCTACTTATATGTAAAAGTAAAAAGGTGGAAAACAAACTTTTTTAGGTGGTGTTTGGATAAGCTACCTTTTTTTTTTTTTTCCTTTCTTTTTAAAATTAAGAAAAAAGCACGTTTGGATACCACAGGAAAAGAAATAAAAGCATATCATTCATCCACTAAAAAGGTTCCTCCCAAGCTTTGACTCACTATACAATAACAATGCCCTCCACTCACACAATGTGAATGCTCCACATTAAAACACTCTAGACACGCCCAAATAATCCACTAGCTTCTAATGTATGCTAGAGGCTTGCTATCTTCACATGTACAAAATGGGAGGGCCTCAAGCCCTTTATATAATGCTCTTCACCGACCTAGAGAGTCAGTTGCTCATGTAAAGAAATCTAGAAACTTTGTTGTAAAGAGAAGAAGGTGGAGAAATCTGGATCCTTCCGATAATGGCAGCAATATAAAATTCTCTATAGAGAGAGGCGGTGGAGAGAGAAGGGGAAATAGAGTCTAGAAAAGAATATTCTAAAGAAAAGTAAGAAAAATGGAAAGGGGAAGAAGAATCTGGAGAAGAGAAGAGGCGGTGATGAACTATAACACCATACTAATGGAATACTCTCAGCAAGTAATGAGAATGGGAAGTTCATTGTTTGAATTATTATCTGAGGCTCTTGGGCTGAACCCAAACCACCTGAAAGACACACAGTCACAGAGTCACTCACACACACATATAAAATCAAACATGCACACAGTCTAGGATCAGGAGAAAAAAATGCATCGAAGAAGATGGGTATTATATAGATGATTAGATGAGGAAAAAAAAAAACTAACCTTATTTGGAAGATACTGTCACTGTCTATTTGGGAAATTTGAAAACAGGGTCTGGCTAGTTCTGATCTCTTTCTGCTATGTGGTTTTTAAGTAAACCAACTTACAGTTGGTTTGAAAAAAACTATGTTTATGCCTTATTTTCTGGTCAGGATTGAACTGATTTGCAAAAAAAATGAACTTACCAAACAGCACTGAATAAAAACCAAATAGATTTATCCTCAGCCGGCTAGGTTTTTAAGTTTGCCAAACAACCCCTTAAGGTGCCAAAAAAAAAAAACAATCAACTCACCAAAAAAGATTGAGCTCTTGCCGACAAAGATGGAAGATTCCCGCGGATGAAGAAGCCTTTGGCGCCTTGCTGGTGATGAAACTATGAAACAAAGAAATAAAGAAATGGGATTTGGAGCAGACCCGTCCAGAACCCATTAGTTGTTTAGTTCAAGCTAAAATCAATTTTAAGTATAACTAGTTTTTAGTTATAACCTGTTTGTTAAAAATTTATTCTGATTTCAGATCATGAGCAAAGAATCATCCCAATTTATTGTTTCTAATCTTCCTCAACCCTGAAAATTCCTAAATCAAAATTTGTCTCCCATCAAATCGGGACCAGCAACATTTAAGTATGGTGCTCAAAATTCTTAAATCAAAATTAAAAATAGATGAGAAGGGATTCATGATTATGACGAAAGAGGATAGAGCAGCCTCCGACGAAGCATTGGAAAATGTTTGCAGATTGGATATGCTATGGATAAAATAGAAACCAATAACCCTAGGAGAGAGATAGAGTGTGAGAGACAGAGAAAAGAGGGGAAAAGAAACCCACCTTTAATCAAACACCACTCAAAACCCTAACCTCTAAATCATTGTCATCTCAAAATTTCACATTGAAATTATCCAAATGAAAACCCTATCCCTATAAATCTCTAACTCCCATCAAAAGATAAAGAAGTATGATGGAGACAGAATAGGACTCTTCAATCTTCACCTACAATGGAAAAGAACGATAGGGCGAGAGAGGAAGCAAGGAGACGGCAGCCTTTGCCTCTTGTCAGTGAATGACAGCCGGCGATGTTATTGCTACTGCTGCTTCAGGTGATCAACTACCGGCGGCCGACGATGTTGTTGCTCCCGTTTCAAGCTTCTTTTTCCGTTTTCTTATTTATCTCTACCTGCTTCTTCATTGAGCTCCTTTTTGTTATTCTAATCTTTCTTATTTGGTTTTTATGCAAACCAAGTGGGGAGGTGGATCAACTTTAACTGAATTTTGGGCCAAAATTAGCACAATATAAAACTAGATAGTGGGCTTGAGAAGAGTTACCTAACACGGTTTACACATTTTGGCCCGATACTATCAAACACCACCCAAGGAGTCGATGGTTGGTCACCGAATTAGTGTTTTTTTTTTTTTTTTCAATACATCCGGAATGTTAGTATTACTTGTGAAAGAAGCAATTTTTTAATATCACAATTTTTAAAAAGAAAATGCTACTTCACCCACCTATTTCATTCACTTTTTTTATCCACCTCACATGGACTGATAGCTTTTATAATGTTGAAAAAATAAAAATATAATATTTATTAATGTGAACCACATATCAAATGTCAAATAAAATCACAAACCAAATTAATTGCAATTAATTACTTTAATGTAGTAGGAAGTAAAATCACAAACCAAACGTACTATGCTACCCAAAACTTTCAAATTTTTACTTTTAAAAGTATAAAACTGGAAGTCGTAGCTTATCCAAACAGCACCTTAACTTCTACCTAAATAATATATATGGCTATGGAAACTTGGAAAGTGGCCGGTCAACATGCTCCCATATCAACTTTATATTATTTAATACCTATTACACACACATATATATATACACACACATACATATATATACCTCTTTTAATATATAATATTTTATATACATATTTTATACACTCTTCTCTCTCTAGACTCCCCATCCGACCATTTATTCTCTTGCAAGTTCTTTCTCCTCTCTTTTGCAATTCACATATCCATTTGATTGCATAATAATTGAAGATAAAAAAAGAAGTGTACAATCGGACAATTTCAAGCTTTTGATCATCACAATTATTTTGGTGAGTTCGTTCTATATATATATATATATATATAGACACACACACACACATATGCATATACATATTTATGTGTATATATATAGGTATAGAGTCTCGTTCTTGTGAGGACTTCCTTATATGAGGACTTGGCCTTTTAGCCGATGTAAAATGATTATTTTGAAAACTGACTGTTAGAAATATTCTTCCTATGCATGATAGACATGCCAAAAATTACAGTGATCGGATTACTGGTTTCTTAAATACAAACTGTGAAAAATTAAATACCTATATAATGCTTAACAGTCTGTATTTAAGAAACTAATGGTCTGATCACTGTAATTTTTGGCATGCCTGTCATGCATAGGAAGAAAATTAAATCAAACGGTCAGTTTTTCAAAATACTCATTTTACATTAGCCAAAAGGCCAAGTCCTCATATAAGGAAATCCTCACAGGAATGGGACTAGTATATGTATATATGTAAACAAAAACTAGACACACACACACACACACACACACACATATATAGTAATGCTATTATCAGGCCGGCCTCACGCAAAGTTGTGTCAGGTTGCCTCCATATGGCTAATTTTAGACAATATTTTAAAACCCAGACCATTCATCAAACCGGAAAAGTGACTGGGTTTAGGGTCAATCGGTTCAGCCGTCGGGTCAACCAGGTTGAACCATGACATCATCATTACGTCATAAATATATTTATTACTATTTATATATTTATTTACTTATATATAAAAAATTTAAAAATATAGAAAAAATCATATAATATACATTTAAGTGATTATTTAATATTTATACATTGCAAGAATTTTGAAAATAACTAATAATATATATATATATATACACATACATGATAATATAAGGCCGGCCTTACGCAAGGTTGCGTAAGGTCGGCTCCATATGGCAAATTTTAGATCACAATTCGTACAACTGACCGTTGGATTAGATGCTCCACCTCTGTATGTCATGCCTGCAAAAAATCACAGTGATCTAACGGTTGGTTTTTGAAATAACTGCAGTTAAAAAAATGGTGATATTTTGAAGAACAAATAAGTTACATATTTTCACAATGACATATTTCAAAAACCAACCGTTAGATTACTGTGATTTTTTGCAGGCATGACATACAGAGGAGGGGCATCTAATCCAACGGTCAGTTTTACGAACTGTGATCTAAAATTAGTCATATGGAGCCGACCTTACGCAACTTTGCGTAAGGCCGGCCTTATATTATCATGTCTGTATATATATATCTATTAAAATTGCACATTGCACAAGACGTGTAAGTTACTAATTACAATATACATACATGTATAATTAAATTACTAAATTTTGAATAGAATGTCCGCTAAACACATTTAATTACTAATTAAAATATGCATACATGTATATAAATATACATATATATACATGCTAACATGCATTATTAGTCAAATTTCTTCTAAACACATTTAATTACTAATTAAAATTTCAACTTAACAATTAAGTAATTAACATGATACCATGCATTATATAAATATGCATTATTAGTCAACTTAACAATTAAGTAATTAAAATTTCAACTTACAAAGGCAAGAAAGTATGGAAGGATGAGTTTTAGCCGTGAGGGTCGTGACGTGGTAATAACTTGCCGATTTGGGGGGAGAAAGTGAGAAACCTGAAATCCTTTTTAGGGTTTTTTCTGTGGATTTACATTTTTAGCCTTCTAGGTTTTGAGGGTTTGTAAAATAATTGAGGGTCTTTATGCCACTTGGTTTTTTTTTTTTCCAAAAAACCGACTGGTTCATCTCACCCATTAATATAACCGGAGAACTGCCGATTTAACCGCCGAGTTGAACGATTTTCTTAAATTAGACCGGTTTTATACTTGAATGGGTTTTTGGGGTTCAAACCAACCGGTAGGCCACCCGGTTACATGTTGAATAGGTCGATCCAGCTCGATTCAAATAACACTGATTTTAGATGACATCTTGTAAAACTGACCGTTGAATTAGATGCCCCTATTCTTTATGTCATGCCTGCAAAAAAGTCACAATGACCCGATAGTTGGTTTTTTGAAAAAACTGACGTTAAAAAAATGGTGATATTTTGAAGAAAAAATAAGTTGCATATTTTCACAATGACATTTTTAAAAAACCAACTGTCGGATCACTGTGATTTTTTGCAGGCATGGCATACAGAAGAGGGGTATCTAATCCAACAATCAGTTTTATGAACTGTCATATAAAACTGGCTATATGGATGCGACCTAACTCAACTTTGCGTCAGTCCGGCCTGATAATAGCATTGATGTGTGTGTGTGTCTACTATAAAATTTTAATCTAGATATGAAAAGCTTTAAAAAAAAAAGAGAGAGGAAAGAATAGATAAATTGATTCAATCTCAAAAAAGAAATATCGGTAAGTATTTTTTTTAATAATAAACAATATATAATAATAAATGACCAACCAACTCATTTGACAGAAATTGAAGATGATGAAATAATGGAAAAAAAATGATAATAACGAACGAATCAATAATAATAATAAAATATGTGATATAACAGTTCCTAATGAAAAGCATAATATATATAGATATAAGAAAATGAGATAGATTATGTGGAATCCTATTTACAATCGACTATGTCACAAGAAAATCTTATTTACGATTACAACCGACTATGCCACAAGAAAAATTATGCGGATTAATAATATTATCTATTAAAAAAGACATATTAGAAAAACTTGAATACAAAAACTTAATAAATAATTTTGCATCTCAGAAAAGCTTGAAGAATTAATTTTAAATAAATTTTTTCTACTATATAAAGAGTGAAATAATACTACCCATATTAATACATTAAACATCAAAGAGACCTCATTTAGAATTTTTGCCTTAGGCCTCAAATTACATTGAGACGGCCCTGCCCTCACTCCATTCCATGGAAGACCAGAATATAATATAAACCTCACCAAATCCACTGTCCTCACCTCCCTTGCCTTCCATGACTCTCTTCATTTGCCTAGTTTTCTTAGCCGAGAATTTACATTTCTCCGTTCAATTTGACATCCAACCAAAACATACTCCTCAGGATCAATTTCTTTGTTGTATTCTAAAGTAATAAAAATGGGCATCTTACTATTATATAAAGAGTAGTACGGCTGATGTGGCGACTCTAGAATTCCTTCTCTCCTTCATTCTTTTCTCTTCTTAATTCACCATTTCCCTTCATTTTTATTGGTTCTTACCACATCATTTTTCTAACGTGGCAGTACTTCATTAGTCTACTCTCTCCCCTCACATTTTTTACTAATTTCAAGATTGGATTTCCAAATTTCAAATCTATCTCCTGCATAATCGCATTCCAGGATTTAAGTCCCTTATTTTGGCGCTCTCTCTTCCTTTCCATTGAACCAAAGAGCTTCACCTTCAAAAAATTTCTATGTGTTAATCCATTTTTTAACACTCGCCAGTAATTGGCTGACACGTGTTAAATTATTTAGGAGAATGCAAAATATGGATTAAATAAGTTTAATGACAAATTAAGATCGTAGAAAAGAGCCGTTAAAGATAATAAATATGGGAAAAAAAGGGATAAGTTATAGGAATTATCATTTTTCAAAAGAATATAAAATAAATGGAAATTACAGTTAATGTTTATTTTATATTTTCTTCAGATGTGACAACTGTCAAAAGGATAAGTAGGAACAAGAGTTTGAGGTGAAGTAGGACATTTGGGATAAGCCAAGGAGAGTGTCTAGTTCGAAGAAGGATTCCTTATGATTGGCAAAGTCTTGCAGTAAAGAACTCTGATGAGGAAAGAAGTTATGGAGAATTCGAAATGGAAAAAAAGATTAAGGAAGAAGCCTATAAGTAATGAATTTGGGAATAAGAGAAGGACATCTTAAACATACACCATAGCAGCATAGCTTCTTTCTTCTTCAAAAAAGGTATTTTGAGAGCTCTACCGCCACTTGGCCATTTAGGCTCCTCAGTAGGGTAATTCCGGCGATAGTTTGAAGCATACACTATAGCGATAAAGTAAATTCAAGGCATACCAAGGCGATAAGAGGAAGTTTGGGTTCGTCGAGATTTCGAGGAAGGTGGTTCTTCTTATCTATCATGTTGGGAAGAATATTTTGAAAACTTGGGGTTTGCACTATTGTCTTGGATTTGGGTTTTATTCCTGTTTAAAGGTGACATTATTATTATTAAGTAGGCCACAAAGGGCTCGAGAGTAACTTGAGTCGTATCGACAACATTTTTATTAAGTTTATGTTATTCCAGTATAGTTTATTCATATTGTTTATTGTCTTATTCTGTTATTTTATTATTGTTTACTGACAAACGTTTAAAGGATGAATTAACTTGACTTGTCTCCCTAAAAAGTCCCATTAATTGAGGCATTTGAACCCCATCACTTGTTTTTTCATAACTTCGAAGGATTCAAACTACCTTATAGTGGTTCGAACTCCTTAAAATTTTAAATTGGGTCAATACTATGCAACATACTTTTTGCATCACTTCTGGTTTGATTTGTTCCATAATTCTTCATATATACATATAGAAAGCTATATATGGTTCTCTCTCATGTTTTTATATATATTATAAATTCTCTACCTAACTTTTTAAAGTTTGCATTTTTTTAATAGGAAGTTTACAGCTGCCTTTCAACCATACTCCGTTTCTCTCCATCGATTTCTCTATCTCCGTCCCATCTTCATTGTATTATTTACTTGGTAAATCCCTCTCTCCCTCTCCCTTCTTCTCTTATGATCTTTGTGATTTTTTAACGATTTTTTTTAAAATTTTTAAATTTTAATTCTGTAAGTGGGTTTTATCTCTTTTGATCTCTGTTTTTTTTCCTAATTTTTCTTTGTTGCTCAACCCATTATGTTTTTTTTTGTAGCAAATCCATCTTCTGCTATGATTTTAGACAAGATTGGTTAGGGTTTCGAGATAGATCGTGGCCAAGAGGAGAGAGAAAAGATCACCATTGTGTGCGAGTGTGAAATTCATCAATCACCACCATTGCCATCTACATTGGATTCATCTTCACAAACATCACAGTATAATCTTTCTCTCTCTAACTCTCTTTCTCTTTCTTTCCTCATTGTTGCTGATAGAATTTATCTGTATGGGCTTATAGCAATTCCCTTGTAACGGTATTTTTTTCTGAGAACAATTTGCTTGCCCGGCTATCCCGTAATCAAACTATTATTCCAAGACTAAGATGTTTGTTAGCCTTATGGCTTCCACCCTTGTTGGTCGATTTTGATGATAACAATCATTGTTTTGTGATTCCATTTGATTTGCATCTTGTGTAAATTTGCAAGCATGAATTGTGGTAAAATTCATGATGATCTTTGCATCTTTAGTATCTTTATATGCATATTGTTAGGGGGAGCCACAAATCATTAATTAATTTATTTGTTTCATCGATTGATTTATTTATTCTATATGCTAATTGTGCCCAATGTTTGTCATCAACAAAAAAAGGGAAATTGTTAGCCTTGTGGCTTCAATCCAACTTTGTTGTATGATTTTGATGATAACAAACATTGTGTTATGTTTATTCATTTATGCATATGAATACTTTGTTATACACTCATGCTTAATTGTCAAACCTTATTGAGTATTTATTTGGCTAACCATGTTGAGTGATTGACATTATCCAATAGTTCTTGTATATCCTTTTTAGTATACATATTTATAAGAACATGATTCTAGTAGCCATTGAAGAAGGCTCAAGCCATCATGAAGATCATGCACTACATTGAACCTTATGTGGATATGTATATGTTGCATATTCACTAAGGACTATGAAGAGAGCCATTGCATTGATACAATCCTATCATGACCCTCAACATTATTGAAGTGTAATGATGAAGCCAAGCAAGCCTAGCACGAGCCAAGCACAAAACTTGAGAATCAACTATGAAGATCTTGATTTCTTTCTTGTGTAAGAGTGCTTAGGATTTATATTGTATATCTCTTAAAGTTATGAACTAATATTGGGCTCAAGAGAGAATCATGAATCAATTGACTAATATCACACAAAATGATGTAAACTAAGTTTGTATATGTTTGTGTGTGTTCAATAGCTTGTTTAAGATGAAAGAATACGATTAGGGAACGCAGCGGAATGTAGGATTTAAAATTTTCCCATTGTATTCATCCAAGAATCGAA
>JAESVK010000468.1:454156-477500 GCA_017140935.1 Hamamelis virginiana | reverse complement strand
GACTAACAATGTTCTCAATTGATCAATCACAATGCATAAATGAGGATTCTAATTAACGCAATTGCAAACATGAGCACAAAGCAAGAAACCAAAAATGCTGAATAAAAGAATAGAGTAATTACATCCTCCCAAAAAGAAAAGAAAGGCTCCGAAAGTAAGTATAAGGTTTCAATCTCCACTAATCATAGGATTTAACTCAACTCAATCAACTAGATTATTAATTCATGAAAGCTCGTGTAAGTGATCAATTTCTAGACATTAAAGCTAGCTTTCAAAGAGGGATTATGCAACAGTTCGAAAACCAAGGCTCAAGACATGCATACTCAATCAACTAGACGTTTCAATGATCATGCTTCAAAAAGAATCAACACAACACAACATAACTAAATAAGCAAAAATAGTCATGAATGGAATGAATGCTCCCCCCCAACTTAAATGGAACATTGTCCCCAATGTTAAGGAAACATCCTCTCCAAGGCTCTAATATGCACACCTAAAACAAACAAAAGCAAAGAAATCAAGCCAAACTAAGACATGGGTTTCCTCCCAAGAAGAGCTAAATTTTACGTCTTCAGCCAGACGTTTTGCAATTCATTAAGTAGAATCATAGACCGGGTCCTCCAAGGACATGATTTCCACCACAAGGCCATCATGAATGGTGTCATCACTAACCCCCTCAATGTAAGGCTTAAGCCTTTGACCATTCACCGAGAATTGAGCTCCACTCTTGGGGTTCTTAATCTCAACCGCCCCATGGGGGAGGACCTTGACCACAAGATAGAGACCATCCCATCGGGATCTTAGCTTGCCAGGAAAGAGACGCAATTTAGAGTTAAATAGCCACACCTTTTGATTGGGTTCAAAAGATTTTCTGTTGATCTGACTATCATGGAATTCCTTCATCTTTTCTTTATAAATTTTGGAATTCTCATAAGCTTCATTGCGAATCTCTTCTAACTCGCTAAGCTGCAGTTTTCGATGCAAGCCCGCTTCATCAATTTCAAAATTAAATTTCTTTATGGCCCAAAGAGCTCTGTGCTCCAATTCCACAGGAAGATGACAAGGCTTTCCAAAAACAAGTCTGTAAGGGGACATGCCAATAGGGGTCTTGTAAGCCGTCCTATACGCCCAAAGTGCATCATTTAAGCGCAATGACCAATCCTTTCGGTCGGGCCTAACGGTCTTTTTTAAGATGTGCTTGATTTCCTTATTCGACACTTCTACTTGGCCACTAGTTTGAGGGTGGTAGGGGGTGGCAATTTTGTGAGTGATGGAGTACTTGGAAACCAAAGCCGCAAAAGGCCTATTATTGAAGTGAGACCCGCCATCACTAATGATTGCCCTAGGGAACCCGAATCTAGAGAAGATGTTCTCTTGCAAAAATTTCACCACAACCTTGTGGTCATTTGTTCGAGTGGCCACTGCTTCCACCCACTTGGACACATAATCAACCCCGACAAGAATGTACTCATAACCATGGGAGACTGGGAATGGGCCCATAAAGTCGATGCCCCACACATCAAAGATTTCAACTATCAGAATTGGGCTCAAGGGCATCATGTCTCTTTTTGAAATATTCCCCATCTTTTGGCAATTCTCACAAGTCTTACAAAACTCTAAGGCATCCCTAAAGATTGTAGGCCAAAAGAACCCACATTGCAAGACTTTTGCCGCAGTCTTCTTCCCACTAAAGTGACCCCCACATGCCAAGGTATGGCAAAATCTCAAAATATCTCGCACCTCATGATCCGGGACACATCTACGGATTACTTGATCCGCACAATATTTAAAGAGAATAGGATCTTCCCAAAAATAATATTTGATTTGTGCATAAAAACGATTTTTTCTATTCTTGTCCCAATCCGATGGGATGAGTCCCGTGGCGAGATAATTGATGATGTGAGCATACCAAGGCAAGTGATGATGTGAAATGGTCAAAATATGCTCATCGGGGAATTTATCTTGAATGGGTACTATGTCCAAGGAAGGTTCAACCAATATTCTTGACAAATGGTCAGCCACAACATTTTCGCAACCTTTCTTGTCCCTAATCTCATAGTCAAACTCTTGAAGCAAGAGTATCCACCTAATCAGTCTAGGTTTGGTCTCTTTCTTGGACAAAAGGTATTTTAATGCGGCATGATCAGAAAAGACAATGACCTTAGATGCAAGAAGATATGATCTAAATTTATCGAATGCAAAGACCACTGCTAAAAGTTCCTTCTCGGTTGTGGTGTAATTGATTTGGGCATAAACAAGGGTTTTACTAGCATAATAAATGACATGAGAGTTTTTCCCTATTTTCTGCCCTAAAACCGCCCCAATTGCATAGTCAGAGGCATCACACATAACCTCAAATGGAAGGGACCAATTGGGTGCTTGCATAATTGGGGCGGTGCTCAAGGAAGAGCGCAGCTTTTCAAAGGCTTCCAAACAATCTTTGTCAAAGACAAATGGGGTATCCTTGGCCAGTAAATTGCACATGGGTTTTGCAATCTTGCTAAAGTCCTTAATGAATCTTCTATAGAAACCCGCATGCCCCAAGAATGATCGGATTTGCTTGACAGTGGTTGGGGGAGGTAGTTTGGCTATCAATTCAACCTTAGCCCTATCTACTTCAATTCCCCGCTCAGAAATTACATGACCCAAGACTATACCTTCCTGAACCATAAAATGGCTTTTCTCCCAACTCAACACCAAGTTTTTTTCACAACACCTATTCAACACTTTGTCAAGGTGGGAAAGGCACTCATCAAAGGTAGATCCAAAAACAGAGAAGTCATCCATAAAAACTTCAAGAAACTCACCTATCATGTCAGAAAAAATTGTCGTCATACATCTTTGGAATGTACTAGGCGCATTACACAACCCGAAGGACATACGCCTAAAAGCAAAAGTGCCAAAAGGGCATGTGAAGGTGGTCTTTTCTTGGTCCTCGGGATACACAGCTATTTGGTTATATCCAGAATAACCATCAAGAAAACAGTAATAGCTTTGACCCGCCAATCTTTCTAGGATTTGATCAATGTAAGGGAGTGGGAAATGGTCCTTTCTAGTCTTAGAATTTAGCTTCCTATAGTCAACACAAACTCTCCATCCTGTAGTGGCTCTAGTTGGGACTAGAATACCCTGATCATTGGCTACTACAATAATTCCAGACTTTTTAGGGACAACTTGGGTAGGAGCTACCCACTCACTATCAGAGATGGGGTATATGATACCCGCATCCAACAATTTAAGCACTTCCTTCTTTACCACTTCCTTCATATTAGGGTTGAGTTTTCTTTGAACTTCTCTAGTTGGCCTAACTCCCTCTTCAAGGTGAATACGATGCAAGCAAATAGATGGGTCAATCCCTTTCAAATCCGCTACCGACCAACCTATTGCTTCCCTATACTTTTTCAGAGTGTCAATTAGGGCTCTCTCTTGTAAATCACTCAAATCAGAGGCAATAATGACAGGGAGAGTCTCATTGGGCCCTAAGAATGTGTACTTCAAATGGGAAGGCAAAGGTTTGAGCTCAAGTGTAGGAGGTGACTCCAACGAGCTAGGCATAGGTGTACTAGCCAACGGTGGTAATGGTTCGGGTGTAGGTGTCCAAGTTAGGCTACCTATGGATTGGGATGACTCTAGGACTTGATTAACTTCCTCGATGCATGAGTCAATATCAAAGCTATCAATGTCGAAGTAGGCAAGGCATGCCTCCAAGGGATCCTCAGTAAGGATGAATGGGAGGGACTCTTCAACTAGCTCATCAATAATATCCACGAATGAACATTCTTCAAAGTGATGAGGATGGTTAGCCGCATGATAAACTTGCAGCTTGGCCTTCATATTGCCAAAGGACACCTCCATGATTCCAGATTTGCAGTGAAGAACTGCATTGGCGGTCACCAACAAAGGTCTACCTATAATCACAGGGATTTGGGGTCTACTACTATCCACAGGTTCCATGTCTAAGACTATGAAGTCGGCAGGGAAGACAAAGGATTCAATTTTAACAAGGACATCTTGTAGAACTCCCCTAGGTACCTTAGTGGACCTATCAGCAAACTGGAGAACAGTAGGTGTGGGCCTTAACTCTCCTAACTCCATCTTCGCATACACAGAGTATGGAAGAATGTTCACACTAGCCCCATAGTCTACCAAAGCTCTATCCACGAAATGATCTCCTAGGAAACAGGGTATTGTGGGTGTCCCAGGATCACTCTTCTTAACAGGGATTTGATATTGGCAGACTGCACTAGCTATGTCAACAAGTGCAGAGGATTGAGCTAAATGCACACGCTCTCTCCTTTGATGGGTACAAAGATCTTTCAAAAACTTGGCATAAGAGGGGATTTGTTTGATAGCCTCAAGTAGTGGAATATTGATGCGCACCTGTTTAAACACCTCCAACATGTCATCAACAGAAACTCTTTTTTTAGCTTTCTTAGAGGGCGACACAAGCGCCGAAGGAAAATGAGCTTTGGGCACATAGGATGCCACGGGGTCTTCTACCCTAGAAGGAAAGTTATCCCTCTCGATCTCTTCAACAACCTCTTTTTCAGGACTTCTCTCTTTTCTTTTGCTACTCTCATCACTCCCCACCTCTACAACTGGAGGTGAACTATCTTCCTCCATAACATCCTCTCCTACCCTATTATCCACCACTCTCCCACTTCTTAGCACAGTAATGGCTTGCACATCCTCATGCTTGACCGGCTCTTGAGAGGTAGAACTCTCAGCCACATAAGCTCCCTTGGGGTTCTTAATTGGTTGACTAGGTAATTTCCCCTCTTCCCTACGGTTCAAGGAAGCTGCTATTTGGCCCACTTGGGTCTCAAGCTTGGCAATTGATTGCGAATGAGAATGAAGAAGTTGGTTGTTGGCTTCCATGGCTTTTAGAGCACTTAAGACTTGCTCTTCAAATCCAGGGGTTCTTTGAAGTGATTGGGGTTGTGGTGCTTGGACAACTTGTTGGGTCGGAGGATTGTATGATGGTTGAGAATGAGGCACCATAGTGCCTTGGGATTGGTATTGATTCTGAGGTTGGGGAGGCCTATAAGGTGCAACCATGCCCTGATTTGGTCCTTGGTAATTAGGTCTCATGGGTTGAGAAGATTGGATAGGCGGCCTAGGTAGTTGTTGTTGACCCCAACGAAAGTTAGGATGATTTGCCCATCCCGGGTTGTAGGTATTTGAGTATGGGTCACTCCTAGGTTGCACATACCCTTGGGCAGCATTGACATGCTCATGAATGAAGTCGGGGTATTGCCCCGCCAAAGGACAAGACAAAGTATCATGGGTAGGGTCGGAGCAAATGGAACAAAACTCAGACACCGAATTGACTATGGCCTTGGAAGGCTTCTCATGAAGAGCTATGAGTTGGTCTAATTTTTTTGACAACACCTCAATGTTTTGATTGGAAGAAGTGGTTTCAATCTCATAGATGCCTCCTTTCTTAGATGAAGAGGAGGATGGTGTTGGTGCGGTTTTCTCTCTCTCAGACAAACCCATGGATTCCATATGGTAGGAATCCTCACTCATAGTCTCAAACAATGCCCAAACTTCATTATCACTCTTCCTCAAAACAGACCCTCCACAAGCCGAATGGACTAATTGCCTATCCCTCTCTCTCAATCCTTTAAGAAAAGATTGCACTATTTGCCACTTGGGGATATCATGGCGTGGGCAAAGTCTAATCAACTCTTTCAATCTCTCTCAAGACTCATAAAAGGACTCCCCCTCGATTTGGGTGAAGTGGGTAATGCTATGGCGCATCTGGGAGGTCTTGCCTATGGAGTAATATCGGGCCAGGAAAAGCCTTTGAAGCTCCTCCCAAGTGGTGACAGGCCTAGGTGGCTCAAGGAACGTAAGCCAATGCTTGGCTTTGTCCTTCAAAGAAAAAGGGAACAGGAATAGGCGTAGAGACTCTTGAGGGAAATCTCTAATCCTAATTGTGTTGCAGATGTTAACAAATTCAGTCAAATGATCGTACGGGTTCTCACGATCTAACCCATAAAAGGTAGGGAGCATCTGGATAGTTTGCTGTTTAATCTCATAGGTCAGCTCCTCTATATTCGGGACTTGAATGCAGGATGGGGGACTGAAAGTGTTGGGCATGAAGTGGTCACGCAACAAAATGGGTGGAATTGGTTGCGGTGGATTCTGCTGGGCAGCTCCACCTCTATTATTTCCTAAAGCATTGGCCATATCTACGTCAATGACCGGTGGGGACTCTTGAGTATTTCGACGAGCAGCCCTAGCGACTCTCAAAGTGTGCTCTAGGTCAAGGTCCAATGGGTGTAACTCCTGAGATAGGGAACGCCTACCGTGCATGCAGCTCTACAACCCTCCCACAAGATGCTTAATGAATGCAATGAATGAAGGAATTGAATAAATAACGAAAGAATGAAACGAGCTAAGAAAACTCCCCTCGTTCCAGGTTGCTAATCTTTATGCGGTCCTATCCAACCTGTTTAGCAAGAATTTAGCAAATTTTAGCCTTCAAGGGCTTTTTAGCGCGCAAGCTCGGCAGGTGGTAGTACCTAGATATAGTAACCTGAAATAAAGACAAGTATATCAAAGCTACGAAAGGCAAAGAAAATAATATGAACAAGAAAGAATTGCTAATTACAACTAGAATAATTCCTTAAAACTTTAATTTAATTCAAAGCACAATTCCCCGGCAACGGCGCCAAAATTTGGTCGCACCACGGTGAGGGAGGTTAATTCCTCACCATGCGCTAAGATTTCAATGTATTTATAGGACCACACTCAACGGAAATTTAACCTCAATTCGTAAAGTTAGAGTGAGTGCGGGTCGTCCACAGAGAATTTGGTTGAATCAAGTTAAAAGTATATAAGAAGCTATGCTAGTGATTGAGATTCAAAGTTGATTGATTGGTTGTTGATTAAGGTCCTAGCAAGAAATTAAAGACGCGCTAGATTAAATAAATAAGATAAAGTGGAGAAAGGCAATGGGGGTTGGTTCGGATTAGGGTTAGTCAATAATTACCATTTGTAATATGAAATGCTATTTAATAAACATATTGAGATAAAAACAGTTTAAAGTACAAGGCTCTCAAATACAAGTCTATCCCAACATTAAATAACATTAATTACAAAATGGTGACTAAAAACCTCACCCAAAATCCTTGCCTAACCCCATCACCGAATGACCTAGCCGGCCATAACATAAATCGGCGATCCGTAGATGCTTCTCCCCATCATAGTCAAACTTGGGCCTATTTAGAGTGGAATGGATGGTGATTGACTACCTAGAAAGTGCCAAGAAAAGCACTAAAAACAAACCCTAGCTTTATGAGCAAAAAGACAAAAAGGAAGCTTGCTCTCTCTCCTAATAAAGCAGCATTTATACTCCCCCAAAAGTCAAGGAGCAAAAAGACCAATGTACCCTTCAAAACCACAATTATTACATAAAAACATAGGCTAAAATTCGGAGTAGGCAGCCATCTATCGATAGCGTGCGAAGCACCTATCGATAGATGCTGCGGAGATTGGCTGCGAAGAAACATCTACGAAGAATCTCTATCGATAGCGCATGATCACCTATCGATAGAGATTGCGGAAACTTGAATCGCCATGGAACTGGAAGGGCATCTATCGATACATGCCCATAGCGCTATCGATATATGATGGAAATGAAGCCGGATTTGAGAAGTCAGAAGCCGCCATATATCGATAGCCATCCTCACCTATCGATAGCTCACCAATCAATTTCCAAAACCAAAGATGCAGAAGCTGACATCTATCGATAGCATCCCTTGCCTATCGATAGGTAACAAATGAATTTCCCAAAAATGCGAAACAGAAGCTGGCATCTATCGATAGCGCAAGATCACCTATCGATAGATGTTCCACGAGATGGATTTTATTGAGATGCAGAGACTGTCATCTATCGATAGCTCCATGCACCTATCGATAGATGACCAAAAATTCCCAGAAAAGCCTCAGTTTGGTGCTCAATGCTTCCTCGACGCTGTCCCAACCTTCGACTGCGAGTCGCGCTTCATCGGAAAGCGAATTTGGGCTTTCAAAAGGCCAAAAACCTACAATGCACATGAAAACAACATAAATGAAAATCTTAACAAAACCTATCGAATTACGCCATCATTAGAGTGCATTTAGGTATAACAACTACGAATTTAGAGCATATGATTGCGAGCAATCATGGATCGATCCAAGATTTAGTGTAGGATCGATCCTATTTATTTTTTACATAAGTGGATCGATCCATCTCTAAGGCCCAGATCGATCCAAGAGGCAGAAAGGGGTGGATCGATCCTATCTAAAAGCCTGGATCGATCCAACTCGTAAATCTTGCTTATTTTATGTGTTTTACAAGTGTTTCAGTTCTAAATGTTTTGAAACACTTAGGCAAGAGTTCTGCACCTATTTAAGGTGGATTTCGAAGGGTTTTAGGAGCCAAGCATTGAATTGAATATCAATTTTATAAAAACCCTAGTTTTCTCTTTCTTTTCTATGTATCCATAGTTCCTTGGATATTCTGCATTTATTTGATGCATAGAACAGAATAGCTTTGCTATTTCAACTTCATCCCTACCTAGTTTAGTTTGATTCATGGATTCAAATTATGACGATGGACTTTGGTGTGTGGAGCTAGGGCTGTGGATTCAGTTCGTGGAAATACTGTAAAGGCAACGTGGATTCGTTAGGTGCCTGTTCAAGATAGGGATTCTACTGGGCTTGTGGATTCAAGGGTCGTCTTGTGAGTAGTATCACTTTGCTTGTACTTGGTTTTCGTTCATAGTGATTTCTAGTGTTCCCGAGATTTTTTTACTCGTTAGGGTTTTCCACGTAAAAACTTCTGTTTTGTGTGATTGTTTAATATTGCTTATTATTGTCAACGTAACACTAAGTAAAGGCTAGGCAATTAAATTTTCTTTTTCTATCAAGAAATAATATCCTCAAAATTTCAAATGGTATCAGAGCTGAGTTCACTCATTAGGTTTAATCACCTGAGTGTATTCCTGCTTCGAGGAGATGGATTTCTTGAAGGAATGTGGTTCAAACATTAGACCTCCATTATTTGAAGGGTTAAATTATCCCTACTGGAAATCAAAGATGTTGATTTTTCTGGTATCCTTAGATGATAGGGTTTGGCTTATAGTTGAAACTGGTTGGAGTCCCCCCACAG
This sequence comes from Hamamelis virginiana, assembly GCA_017140935.1. NCBI lineage: Eukaryota > Viridiplantae > Streptophyta > Magnoliopsida > Saxifragales > Hamamelidaceae > Hamamelis > Hamamelis virginiana. Next base: position 468,337 of record JAESVK010000468.1, on the reverse strand, counting down.
TGACCAAAGATGGTGTCACTCGTCCCAAACCTCCTGAGGAATGAGATAAGAATGACCTAAAGAGGAGTAGTTGGAATAACAAAGGTCTATACACCATTTTTAATGGTGTGTCTGGGTCAAAGTACCGTAAGATAATGACTTGCTCCACTTCGAAAGAAACTTGGGATGTTTTGCAAGTAACCCATGAGGGTACTCGTCAGGTTAGGAAATCTCGTATCCAAATCCTGACATCTAATTTTGAAAGGATTATGATGGAAGACAATGAGACTTTCTCTGAGTTTTATGCTCGGTTAAACGACATTGTTAATACCTCTTTTAATCAAGGTGAGAAAATACATAATTATCCAAAAAAAAAGGTGAGAAAATACATGATAGTTGTTGTCAACAAAATCTTAAGGTTTTTACTTGATAGATTTCAACCTAAAATTACTACTATTGAGTAAAGCAAAGATGTTGACATGATTAGCGTGGATGAACTCTGTGGTTCACTCCAAGCTTTTGAGTTTACTCTAAGGCAACCTAAAGAGTCTAAATCTATTGCCCTAAAGTCAATCAGAGAAGAAACCTCAAATTCTGATGATGAGGTGACTTCTAATGATGAGAATGTTGCTCTCTTTTGCTAAATTCATAAAATTTCTTAAATTTAAACAGAGCAATCCAGCTAAGTAAGGAAACTCTTCCAAGTCTGGTTCATCCTTTAACTCAACTATCAAAAAGACTTAAACTGTGACCAAAAATGAAAAGGAATGGTTTAATTGCCATAAGTTAGGTCATAGAGCCTCTGATTGTCCTAAGAAGAATAAAACAAAGGTAAAAATCAGGCAAATTGTGCCACTCTCAGTTATGATGAGGAACAAAATGGATCAGACATAGATAAAGAAGACCTTGAACACTTGACTACCTTTTTTGTGTCTAGTTTTGAAATAAGTGAGTCTTCTAATAGTGGGAGTCTGAGTATGTTCTAGTTGAGTGTGAGTTAGCTATTGTCGTAGCTAGTGAGTCTTCTAGTACTCTCATGGTTGATGACTCTAGTGATGTCTTAGAAGTTGCTGAGGATAAAAGTGAACCGAATGATGAGGAAGATCTTCAAACAATTTATAATGAATTGTATTAAGAGGCTCTCATGCTAAAGAAAAGAAATCTAACTTTAGCTGTCAAGGTTAAGACCTTAGAAAAGGAACGAGATGTTCTCAAACAAGAAGCCTTAGACTTTGAGGCTCTTGCTAGTCAACTAAAGACACATAGAGTCACTTTCTCTAATAAACTTGTAGCTATTGAGAAAGAGAGGAACACCCTCATTGAGAAAGTTGAAAAAATAGAGGATGAAGTCAAGTCTAGAATTGAGAAAGAGAGTGAATTTGTTTCCACCATCACTAGACTTGAACAGGAGGTCAAAGATTCTCGTGAATTTAAAATCAATTTGGATAAAAGATCCGAGCAACTTAATGTCCTGTTAGAGACTGTTAAGAGCAATGTAGGAAGAGAAGGGTTAGGATCTACCTCACATGAGATTAAACCTACTTTAGGTGAAGTCGAGCCATCTACTGCTAAGGTAGAGAAACCTTTAATGAAACCTACACCTAAAGTTGACCAAACTCCAAAGTATAAGTTTGTTCCTAAGTGTTATGAGTGTGAAGTTTTAGGTCACATTAGGCCTCACTGTCCTTGCCTCAAGAAGACCTCTAGGGTTCTATCTAAAAGTATACCTCATGTTACATATCGTAGTTCTTCTAGTGTCGTTCCCACTTGCCACCATTGTGGTAAGAAAGGTCATATTCGACCGCATTACTTTCACTTGAAGCAATCTTCATTTTCTTGGAATAGAGACACTCCTTCTAACTCGTTTAGGGGAGACTACAGAAACTATCCAAGAGTGTCTAGGACCCCTAGGATATGAGTTGACTTAATTTCTAAAGGAAAGAAGAAGTCAACTTCTACAGTCGAGGAAACTTCAAAGTCTTCCAACATTAGAACTGTTTGGATTAAGAAATAGAATATTTCAGTCCTTCTCTAGAAAAAGGGTTTGTCTTACTCCACCTAGTGGATGTAAGTTTCCTAGTCTGAAATGACTTTAAACAAGTTCTAGTCCGAAATGAATTTAAACCAGTCCTAGTTCGAAATGGCTTTAAACGACTCCGAAATGACTTTAAACTAGCCCGCATCCGAAACGACGTTAAACTATCCTTGTCCGAAAAGACAATAAACTATCCATAGTTAGGATTTCTTTTGATCATTTTTCTTTAATATCTTATTGAGGGAGGGAGTAGAGCAATGTATGCATTTGATCTTTTTCTCATTGATGCCATATTGATAAAAATCATAAAAGATTTACTATTTTTTTATTATTACAAAAAAATACCAAAAATATTTTTGAGTGCATTATACCTTGATGATTATAAGTTATAAGTGCTTTTGAATTATTTTAAACCATGTCTATTGGAATAAGGATTGTCTTTTATCTTGCTTAACATGAATTCATTCAATTATTTCAATTTAGTGTTTCCCTTTATACTTGATAAGCATTAATCGTTGTTGTCATGAGTTGACCTATAATCATTCGCCTCTTTTAAAGCCAAACATGCTCGTGCCAATATGTTTGCACAATTTTTTTCACCTTTTTGCTTCTACAATACAACTTTCTTTATTGATTATGAGCTCCTATTATTCTTCAAATGCTAGTTCAAAAGTTCTTCTACTACTGTAAAAGGCATTAGAAATATGGAACAAGAATGTGCAAAGAGTTCCAAAAAGAAAACAAAAATATGTGTAAAAATGCAAAATGCCAAAAAGTTGAAAGCATAAAAGTGCTAAAACAATGAAAAAGAGCCATGAATTTCTTCAAAGTTGTATGAAAAAAATACTAGAATTGGTTCTTATTGTTCTTTGAGCTCTTAGTCAAATTTCCTCCCCCCTATGCATGTTTGAAATATCAAAAAATATAATTTATTTTCTTGCTTAAAAGGGGCTTTCACTCGTTTTCATGGGTGAAATCGATTAGTTTGACTTTCATGACTGATATTGTTTTTGCTTTTAAGTTTAAATAGTGTTACATTTTTGCGAGATATGCTGATTTGAATACTTTTTAATCAAGCTAATTCACACTTCTTTGTCATTGCTATGCTTTAAATACTTCAAAGTTGCTTTATCTTTGATCAAAAAGTTATACATGTGCTCATTTTTTAGCTTGGTAGTGTTTTTCTGCATTTTTTGTTGTTTATAATTTTAAAAAAAAAAAAAAAAAAAAACAGGGGTGGATCGATCCTAGTAATAGGACTGGATCGATCATAGCCACAGAAAGTGGTGGATCGATCCTACCTTATTCCCTGGATCGATCCAGCTCGCAGAAATTTTAAATTTTTGTCTTTTTGCCTTCCCGCGCAACATATATATAAGGGTTTAGTTTGGGATTTTTCATTTGCATGTTGTTTACACACTCTCTCTCTCTCTCTAAGAAATCTCTCAGCTTTCCCTCAATTTCTCCTTCATTTATCATACCCTAACGAGTTCATTTTTACTCCCTAATGGCTTTTCTTGCCATTTTTACCCTTGTTGTCCTTGTGGTTAGCGGATCGAGTTTTTCTAGAAGCATACACATACTCCTAGCGCTTCATCTTCACGGGGTGGTACGCCTCATCGGGGTGGCCATTCGGGTAGCGGACAGTATCAGGATATCACCAATCTTAACCTAGGTGACTCTTCACCTTCTTCTCCTCCTAGGGTTGCTCCCATTGACCCTTGGAAGAATCATCTTGTTTCATGCAAGCGACAGGTCGATAATGTCAGTTTGGGCTTAGAGAATGCAATCATTCGGCATCTTAATACCTACCACTTAGGGAAGTTCTATGAGCCGATTGAGTTTTACATTCAAGAGTTAGTTCAAGATTTTTACCACTCCGCGAGTTTTGTTGATTCTGGTAAGGGTGTCATTCATTCTACCCTTAGAGGTATTGCTGTTACAATCACTCTGGGGAGGGTTGGTAAGTATTTAGGCACATCCATACCTGCTCGTCCTACCTTTACATCTTCTTATAGTAAGGGTCCTACGGATGATTTCTTGATTCATAAGTTATAATTTCATCCGTCAGACTTTAAAACCAAATTCGTTCAAGGTTTTTTATGGAAGAGTATCGTCTACTAAATTTGATTGTACGGTGGAACATTGTTCCTATGGGTCACCGTCTCTATTTCCGTCACAATCGGGCTCAGTTGTTATTTGCGATGAAGAGTGGAAAGTCTATCGACTTTCCCAAGTTGATTTGGGATTGCATCAAGAAAAATGTTGTATCCTCTAGCACGACTTCGGCATTACCCTTCGAGGTTATGATTACGCGTCTGTGTCTTCAGGACAGTGTACCGGTTCTTTCTACACTCTCATCTACCTTCAGTTCCTAGTGCTATCAACGCTCAGTCTCTTTCGAGGAATACTGCTACATCAACTCCAGATCTTGAGGCTACTGGTCTTACTTCAGCACGACAATCTAGGCATGCGACCATGGACACTATTGCTGCTCAGCTTCGCCGGTTGTTTGATTATGTTGATCGACTGAAGGATCATCAGATTGAGATGAACAATGTTCAAGTTCAAATTCATTGATGACTTCAGGTCATTGAGCGCCATCTTGGGCTGCCTGCTCCTATAGATGATCTGGTTATTCATCATCCTGCTGATCCTCCTGCCGAGGAAGAGTCTGAGTCTGAGGATGAGAGTGGTGACGAGGAATAACTAGTTTTGGTTATTTCTGTTGTTTTTTGTGTTCCCTTTGTCATTCGTGACAAAAAGGGGGAGTAATTAGATGTTTGTTTATTAAAAGTTTTTGGTTGATAGGTTGTTTATATTTTGGTTTGTTTTTGGTTAATAGTTTGTTTAGTTTGCTTAGTCCTCATATGTGTACATGCTCAGAACTGCGATGTAATTGGTTACCATATGATGAAATGGAATATATTTTCTTTTTGGATATATTGATGGTCTTATTTGAGTTTCTTTGAGCTTGATTCAATTCATATTATCATTTGTGCTCTTATACTTGTTTTATATCCTGTTTTTACTGTTCTTCAATGCTTCACATGGTATTCGTGTGACTTTTGTGCAGAAAACAGGTATATGCTCTCAAGACTTTGCAACTTAGTATAGGTTGAGTCTTTTTGTTTGATTTTTGGGTTTTGGGAGTGCTTGAGTGTTATTATTGTATGTTGTCCCAAAATATACTCTAGAGGGGGGTGAATAGAGTATTGACAAATAAAAAATATGTTCACAAATGGGTTTTGTGTTTTTTTGAAAACTTAACAATTTTAATAACTAGAATGCAAATTGAATCACAAGTCAACAATTAATATAGCAAGTATATAACTTGAAATGCAATAGATAGAGTTAGAGAGATTCAAACACAACGATTTTAACGTGGTTCGGTCTCCACCTACATCCACGCCTCATGATCTCCGTCAAAAGGATTAATCCACTATCAATCTCACTTCCGGTGGAGATTCAAACCTTTACACAGCCTTCTTTTACGGTGGAAGACTCTCACCAACAATCTTCTTTAATGGTGGAAGATTTTCACCAACAAGGTTTACACAAAACCTTAATTTCACAAGAAATACAAGTGAAGATGAATAAACACTAAAATGATTCTCAACACACTGAGAATACAACAAATAAGCTATCAATAAACTCTCAACAAAAATTGAATATAAGAGATGTGAAGAACAAGAGCTTTGAGAGAACTAGAGCTTGATTCTTGAAAAGTAGCTTAAGTAAATGAACTAGATTCACTTGGATAAGCTTTGAGGATTTCTTCAAGCTGATTTGCACAAGTATAAACTCAAAATAAATGCTTCTCAAATGATTAAAAAAGATAACTTAAGGATTTTCACAAGAAAGCTTGAATAATGAATGCTCACAATGAATGCTCTTCACTAAAATTAAGTGTTGGCAATAAATGAGAGCAAAAGCTCTATTTATAATGCATTAGGGCTCAAATGACCGCTTGAAAATTTCGTAGGTCTGATTGGTTAAGAGGGAAGAAGCAAGGTTCATTAAATGCTTCATTTGCCAGAAGAGGAAAGAGACGTTTTGCATTTGCAGAAGAGTTAGTTGACTAGACCATAGACTTAGTCAACTAGCAACTAAAAATTCAAAGCATTTTCAAGGCATTTAAGTTTCCTAGGCATGGTTAGTTGACTAGCAATTTAAAAACATTTGGGAAAAACTTTTCGGGCTCGATTAGTCGACTAGGAAAAGAGAGTTAGTCGACTATCTTAGCTGCTTCACAAAACTTTGGCTACTGCCTTGCACTTAGTCGACTGGAACAAAGCTTTAGACTACTTGAAGGCAAGTTTGACGACTAGCTTATAGGTTTAGGCGACTAGACCAAGGTTTCTCAAAATCTTGGCTATTGGATCAGAGTTAGTCGACTAGCATAACTAGTTTAGTCGACTAGATATGTTCTTAAGCCATTTTTCTGAGTTTCTTAAGTCTAAATTAACTTGCAACATGTAAACTAGTTAACTAAGGTTCAAATACATTTTTGACTTAGTTTTAAAACCATTTTACAAGATTCTAAGGATATGTATGCCAATGCAATATGAGTAAAACATTTTGTCTTGAGCTATGCAAGGTTAAACAATTTAAGATGCCTTACATAAGCTTTCCTAGAACAAAGGAGACACAACTTGGCTTCACTTGATCTTCATAATCTTGGCTTCAAGTTGATCTTCATAGATTGAACTTCATGAGCTTTTGATTGAACAATTTGCGCATCGGTTTGCTTGAGATATGTTGATGAGCTCCAACAAGATATGTCTTTGAAATTAAGGAAACACAACACTTAACCACTTGTTAGTAATTAAAGTAATGTTTGTTTATCAACAAAATATGGTCAAATGACCTATGGCCAACATTGTACAAGAGATGGGGAGATTCATTTTTGAAGTTGAATGAATCATTTTTCGTTTCATGTGTCTATTGTTTGTTTAAGGTTTTGTCATCGAATTGTCAAAAGGGGAGTTTGTTAAGTTTGTCATATGTTAGTGTTGGCTAATTCGGGTGTCAAAAGCCTGAGTATGTGAATGGTCTCCAGCCCATAATCCCTAGAAGCTCAAGCAGCAGTATCAAGCATAAGAGAATCGCTTCAAATCAATAAATTCATATCGCTTAAGCTCGAACTACATTCAACGAAGGTTTATGTCCTAGGAAGGTAAGTTCGACTTAGAACCTAGGTTAATTCATTGACCATAGGTGGTTTAAGTTGCCCAAAGTACCTAGGAATGATCCATTCCTGTATATAGGTCCATTTTATATGAAAATTACATAAATATGATCTTTTGCATAAAGTGGATCGATCCAAGATTTGGTGTAGGATCGATCCTATTTATTTTCTGCATAAGTGGATCGATCCATCTCTGAGGCTCGGGTCAATTCAAGAGGTAGAAGGGGGTGAATCGATCCTATCTAAAAGCATAGATCGATCCAGCTCGTAAATCTTGCTTATTTTCTATGTTTTACAAGTGTTTCAGTTCTAAATGTTTAGAAACACTTAAGCAAGAGTTCTACATCATTAAAGCCCTAGTTTTCTATTTGTTTTCTATGCATCCATAGTTCCTTGGATATTATGCATTTATTTGATGCATAGAACAAAATAGCTTTGCTATTTCAACTCCATCCCTACCTATTTTAGTTTGACTTGTGGATTCAAATTGTGACGGTGAACTTCCGTTGACATCGTGGACTTTGGTGTGTGAAGCTAATGTTATGGATTCAGTTCGTGGAAATACTGTGAAGGTAACGTGAATTCGTTGAGTGCTTGTTCAAGATAGAGATTCTACTGTGCTTGTGGATTCAAGCGTCGTCTTGTGAGTAGTATCACTTTGATTGTACTTAGTTTTTGGTCATAGTGATTTCTAGTGTTCTCGAGGTTTTTTACCCGTTAGGGTTTCCCTCGTAAAAACTTGTGTTTTGTGTGATTGTTTAATATTACTTATTATTGTCAACTGAACACTAAGTAAAGGCTAGGTAATTAAATTATTTTTTCTATCAAGAAATAGTATCCTCAAAATTTCACAACCCTTATACTAGGGGGTTATTGGTTAAATACCCTTAATTTTTAGTATATTTATGGTGTGCCTTGAGTCTTGGGTGGAACTACTGTGCTATTAAGTCTACTGGATTATTTTAGTTGTTGTAGTGCTGTCATCTACCTAAGGGACAACCTTGTTAGTCTATTAATTCCCTAAAATTAGCTATAACAACTTAGATTCCCTTTAAATAGCATTTGTTAGCATTTTGTAATAAGTTTTTAGTCATTTTAAAGAATAGTTTCAGATTTGATTTTAACTTATAGAGAGAGATTCTCTCTTTTCTCTATAATTTCTAGCAGCTCTCACTAAATAAGCATTTTCCTTTTATTTTCCTGCATTTTCTAGTGTGCCAAACAAGAGAAAATGCATCATTTCTCTCCTCACATTATGATAAAAATTAAAACTTGGATCAGTCCACTAGGGGTCTTGGCCGGATCGACCCATCATGTGTCTGTACCTTGATTAAGTTTGATAGCATCAATATAAATCGACCCACCTAGGGTGTTAGAACGATCTACTTGAGTCTGCCCTGCTTAATTAAGTTTGAATCAATCTAGGACTCTAATGAACCAAATTAACCAATTACAAGGTAAGCTCAATTGGACCTTTTTATTAATAACAATATTAAGTATATAAAATTCATCATCCCTAGGTCAGACACATCTAACCTCCTAAGGTATACAATCTAAGTTCACTAGGTGATTTACCTTCCTAGAATTGATCATTTGACCAATGAAACGATACTTGATCCTTTGGGCCTTCTTGCATGAACTTGTACTTCAAGAGCTTGAGCCTTGATTATACTCTCGAAACTCCATTACAAAAGTTTCCAAGACTTTGAAATGAAATTTTCCAACTCAAAACCTAACACCTTTGTAAATTATTCAATTAAAATTACACATAACAAATCATAAGATTTTTTTTCTCTCGTAGATGTTTGCAACTACAAATCTATACTTCTTTACTCCCCTTCCCACACTTTTATGCCTTTGTAACTCAAATTCACAAAACCTTTGAAAGCCGAGATGTAAACTACACAAGGTAACCACAGAAAAAAGAAATAAAACAAAAACAAAAAACAAAAAAAAACAAAAAAACAAAACAAAACACACAAAAAACAAAAAAAAAAAAACAAAAAACAAAAAACAAAACAAAACAAAAAGAAAAAAAGATTTACCCAGTTCTATCTTTTGCCGATAACTTTGATGTAGCAGTGAGAGAGAGAGATCCGAGAGAAACATTGAGAGATAATAGAGAGATGATACAAAGTTAAGAGAGAGAACTAATGAGAACAAAAAACCTATAGATCTGAAAGAGAGAGATGATAGAGAGCTCATGAAAGAGAACCTACAAGTCAAGAATTTAAAGGGGGCATGAAAAGATAAGATCTAAACTTGTTTCACACTCCAGTTTGTTTAAACCGTAGTTAAAAGTATCATAAAGCATGACGGGTTTAAGAAACTTTTTCATCTCATGCATTTTAAAAAACCGTCGTGAAAATGTTTTATTTAACATGTTTCTTAAAAGTGTTGTCTTTTCTAGCCTTTTTATGACAGTTTTAAAAAACGGTCATATAAGATCATTTCCAATTTCGTTTTGTTGTCTTTACTTCTAGTTATTATATTGTTGTAGTGTATAAAACTTTATTACCTTGGAATTTTAAATAATCTTCGCTTATAATAATTATTCCATCTCTTTTTTAATGCTCAATTCAAGATGGTGGATTTGTTCTCGAGACAGCAAATAAAATGCAAACATAATCATTCAAATTCCACGAAACAAATTACTTGACTTACTCACATGCCCTAGAAAAGAGATTAGCTAGATTTCAACTTGTATTAAACTTCTCATTATCTTCTCTTAAAATTATAATTTTCAAGTTAAGGGCAAGCCAGTGTAACTCAAAAATTAAACCAAAATTTTGAAAGAATTGAATTAACAAGTTGTTGGGACTTAAGATTAAAACTTTTAGTGAGTTGAGTAAAAATTTATAAGGCAACTTGATAAGTTTTTTGAAATACCAAATTTGAGAGAGAGAGAGAGAGAGAGAGAGAAGGGGGTAGGTAAAGGAAAGGAGATGATGGCTTTAGCAGAGGTTCATAACTTTCCCATCGACTTTGATTAAAGAGGGTGAGAAGTGGGGTCAAGAGGCCGGGAAGGGATATTCAATCATGCAGGCAACTTGTTTGTGCTCTGTTTGTGGGACCCTCAGCTTATCACTCCCCTCAACATTAATTACTACATAATAATATTTATATTGCTTACAATATATATTCACACATCCCCCTGGCCTCCATGTAAAAAGCTGTTCTTCAAACCTGAAGAGGACCTTGTATGCGCAAACGACAAGAACAAATTGATGATGAGCTCCACTCACCCCCCACATACAGCCGCAGCCGCTCCTCTCTCTCTCTCATTAATCAATCAGTTCAAAGAGCTCTCTCTTTTTCTGAGTCTATAAATTAATGATTCAAATCTTCAAAATTAATCAGTTAATTGGTCCCCCCACAGAGTGAGCAGATGAAAGAAATCATTTATACTGTGTGAAAGCTGATAATATTATACTATGTACCAGCTCAAGTTTCAAAAATCAATCAATTAGTTCCAAGAGTGAGCTAGAAAGATAAATATTAATATATATGCGATGATATGGAGCTAGCTAGTTGTTCATTTATTATAAGATTTCTTGTCCATATTATATTATTTTATTCATTTTTATCAGGTAGACATGTGTGGACCACCCATTGGCACGACCGTAAAATCAGCCATAAGAAATTCGAAGAATATAGTTTTGGTTAGATGCATGTGTGCTAATTAGGACAAACTTCTTTAACTATAATATGTTTGGATGAGCTATTCTTATTGTCTATTACTAAAAATAATAATAATAATAATAATAATAATAATAATAATAATAACAGTTGATAATGCAGAATAATAATAATTAGTTCGATTTTTTTGGGGTTATCTATGCTTTAATACCCTGAATTTTGAGGGTAATTTCAATGTAGAAATTAAACTTTTAATTTGATTAATTTAGGATAAATTTTTTAAAACATGTTTCAATGTAGGACAAAACTAGAACGCCATCTGCTTAAGTAACGAAGATTTCATCTATGCCTCACATAGCATCCTAGTTGGAGTTTACGTGTATCTTACTTGGTCTAAGAGATTTATTTTCTGTTGATCAAACCATTCACATGATCTTCACGTGAATAAATAAGGGTTTTAATTTGGAGGTTAAAGCTAATGGATTAGAACAGATATTAACATTTTCTAAGTCAAATTAATACAGCAGTGCTGCAAATCTTAACATTTATGTGGTTAAGGAAGAAACAGTTGAGAGTATCCAAGTACCGCTGCGTTAATTTTCCTTAGAAAATGTTAAGATTCCAGTTTTGTCCTACATTGAAACAAGTTTTAAAAATTCGTCATAAATTAATCAAATTAAAAGTTTAAGTTCTGAATTGAAATTACCCCCAAAGTTCAAGATACTAAATTATAGATAACCCAATTATTTTTTAAACAATATCAGAATATCAATTACAATAAATAATTTTACAAGATGTTAGCATGGAGTTAATTTGGAGACGGAGAACAACTATCCCGCGCTAACCCTCCTTTCCAACCAACTGGCCGAGCTTTTTTCTTTTTTTTTTGGTAGAAATATTTGAGCTAGTTTTAAAAGTTGCGATAGTAATTTACTACCTTAATTTTTAAAAGTAATTATCAATACTTTGCACACTCACTGTGATCTGACAGTCGGTTTCTAAAATATAGACCGTGAAAAAATGTGACCATTAGATTCCGTCATAATTTTTCACAGTCTGTATTTTAGAAACCATCTATCAGATCACTGTGATTTTTAGCATGCATGTCATACATAGGATGAATATTCAATCCAATAGCCAGTTTTTCAAAATATTCATTCTACATTGGCTAAAAAGTTAAGTCCTCACATAAGCTTATGTGATGACGTTCTCAATAAAAAAAAAAAAAAAAATTATTAGCCTTTGGACCACATAATGCTAACATAAGTCGATCCTCAAATATATTTCACCCAAAATAACAATCCCTCAAATATATATATATATATATATATATATATATATGAATGAAAACTGAAAAGCTCCAATCCAAGAAAAATGAGTAAAGCGCGCGGAACTGAGAAACTCAAACTGATGATGGCCTTAATTAAGACATGCAATTTGAACAAAACTATTGTGGCCTAGACAAAAAAAAATGAACAGTACGTGTTTGTGCCTAGCTATCATTGCACCTGATCCGTTCAGGTTGCTATCTTTCTACCAATTCCAAACACGAGAGAGAGAGAGAGACCTTCCATCTAATTAATTTTCATACATATGGAAAAGTTCCATTTTCATTAATAATATATGCTTAATTAATCTCATAATAAAGTAATTAATGAAGCTCACTACTATATATACCTTGAAAGACATGAGAGTACGTCTTTTTCATTACAAACATATAACATCATCCTTAGCCGTCCATATCTAATTTTATTTGCCAAGATAATAATTGTCTAATTCCATAATTATATATGCTTAATCAATCTTATCGAATCAACCTCATTTCAACTTATTCGCTCGATCTCCTTCTAAATTAAATAATTTTTTTAAAAAAAATTAATTCGTTTGAGCCGAAGAATCCAAAAAATTATGCTCCTACCTGCATGGAAGTTAAAATTTTTCAATTTCTTAATCTTCGGCTATTTAATAAATAATGACGACAAGTACAAACACCGTAGTCATTGTGATTAAACAAACACCCACTTAAGTTAATTTGAGTCAAAAAGTACCATGAGCTAAGGTGGCCGGTTTCTTAACTGGTTTGAAACAACAAAAGAGTAAGGGTCATGATTGGTCTAAGCTAGCAAATTAATTAAGACATATTTTTAAACTTTTTATTCTCATGGATCGATCTAAGGCTAAAATTTATCATAATTAACTACTTAATTTAGTGGCCAAAAATTGTAGTCTAATTGCATGTATCGTGGCCTTCAGGAGAGAGTTCTCAGGTTTGAACGCATGGAAGTGCATCAATATCCATTTATTATTGGTATTGAAAATTTGGTCATGCACACGGCCTATCACTGAGACTCACCTTTTCTTTCTTCTTTTTGTATGTTTGAGATATTATATTAGGGTGGATTAATTTGGTCATCTCATAGGAATTAAATTATTTCATTTTATTATGTAATATAATTTTGAGAACAAATTAATTTTTGTGAATGAGAATATTCAAGATTATGGAAGTTATTGTTACAAGTGAGATAGTAAAGATTAAAAGTATAAACATTTCAAGAATTTTTAAAGGCTAGGTATATATATATATTTTGTTAATGTATATAGAAGTTACTATTTACCAGTTTCTAATTACTGTATAGTTTCCATATTTTGTATAGGGTCTAGCCTATATAAGGCTCTCTTTGTACATTGATTAGGTTAAGAAGTTCAATAAAGAGTTTTATACTTTTCTCTCAATACTTTTCTCTCAACATGGTATCAGAGCTTCTTTCCTAGGAATCCTAACCTACCACCACTGCCCCACCACAGCCGCCTCAGTCTTCAACACTGCCCCACCAGCATACTACCACTGCCCCATCGCCGAACACCACCAACACCAGCCGTCACGGCCTCCAACACAGCCGGAAAAGTTCTCTCGAATCTGTCCAACCACAAAACACCACCTCCCAACAACCAAAATCTATTAACCTACCCCTCAAAAGACTCCCCATCCTCCGATCTACAAAAATCCACCAAAATCAGCCCAAACCGCTGCCGCACGCGCCGCCCAAAGCAGCGCGCGTCAGATCCACTCTCAGCGCGCCGTTCACGCGCCATTCACGCGCCGTTCACGCGCCATTCACGCGCCGGTCTCAACTCCCGTGTCGCTGACGTCAGCTGATGTCAGCCCTATCATCTCAACCACGTCAGCCCTAGCCACTTCTTCTGCCACGTCAGCCCTAGCACGCGACATCATCAGCCACGTGGATCTGCCACGTCAGCCTTGCCACGTCATCAACCCGACCCGACCCGTTGACCTGACCCGTTGACCCGATGACCCGACCCGTTGACCCGACCCGCT
>JAESVK010000468.1:429087-454056 GCA_017140935.1 Hamamelis virginiana | reverse complement strand
CCTGACCCGTTGACCCGATGACCCGACCCGTTGACCCGACCCGCTACGACCCGTTGACCCGACCCGGTCAACTCTTTGACCATTGACTGCCACGTCAGCATCGTTGACCTGATCCGGTCAACTCTTTGACCGTTGACTTCCACGTCAGCCTCACTCTTCTTCTATCATCGCTGCCACGTCAGCACATACTGCCACGTCAGCCCTTTACTGCCACGTCACCAAGTTGACCAAGCCGCTGCCACATCAGCCTGCCACGTGTCATCACCGGTGTTGCCACGTGTCAGCACCCCTCGTGCCCCGTGTCACCCGGAAGACCCCTTTCCCACTAATTTCGACGTCCTGAATCCGTTTTTGGGCTCCGTTTTACGAGATTCTGCTTCTACACTGCACTTTTCAGCCTGTTCAGCCGCTTTTCGGGCCGGATCACCATTTTTCAGACACAGTCCTTCTTACAATTTTTCAGCCTCCAGATTCCATTTTTGGACTCCATTTTTCGAGATACTGCTTCTATAGCTGAGTTTTGAGCATCATGGCCACCTCGAGGTACCCTGTGCATGCCTCTTATTCTGCCACTGCCACTGCCTCTGCCACAAAGACTTTCTCTGCTCGAGATCCTCATTCACCTATTACCATTGCTGATCTTGAAACTTTTCTCAAGACTGTTGTCTCATATTCTGGTACTTCCTTCTCTCCTGCTCTCTCTGCTACTACGACAGGTAACTCCTCTTGGTTCTTTGATTCTGCATGTAGCAATCATATGACATCTGATCCTACTATTTTCTCTACCCAAAATTCTTCTTTTCACATTCCACCCATTCATACTGCCGATGGTTCCCACATGCAAGTAAGCCATACAGGACAAATTTCTCACTCTCATATATCTCTTTCTGATACATATCTCATACCCAAACTCACTCTTAATCTTATTTCTGTGGGTCAACTTTGTGACATGGGTCTTACTGTTACTTTCTCTCGTTCTGGTTGTATTGTGCAGGATCCTCAGACCGGACAGACTCTTGGGACTGGTCGTAAAGTTGGTCGCCTGTTTGAGCTCATCAGTCTTCACACCTCTTCTCCAGCTCCTCAGATTGCTGCTCCAGCTCCTTCTACTTCCTCACTCCATTTCTGGCACTCTCGTCTTGGGCATATATCGGTTGGTCGTTTACGGTCTTTAATTTCTAGTGGCTCTTTAGGTTCTGTTAGTCATGACCATTTAGACTGTTTATCTTGCCAACTTGCAAAACAACCCGCCTTACCATTTCCTCATAGTACTTCTACTTCTTCCGCACCTTTTGATTTAGTTCACTCTGATATTTGGGGTCCTTCTCCTGTTCCGACCATGGGGGGATCAAAATACTTTGTGATCTTTATCGATGACTATTCTCGCTACACTTGGCTATATCTCATGCGTAATCGCTCTGAACTTAAACAGATTTATTATGATTTTGCACAAATGATCAAAACTCAATTTTCTTGTCCTATCAAAGTCTTTCGTGCAGATAATGCCATGGAGTATCGAGACTCAGATTTTCTCACTTTTCTTCGTACTAATGGCACTATTCCCCATCGCTCTTGCCCTGGGACCTCTCAACAAAATGGGCGTGTTGAACGTAAACATCGACATCTCTTGAATACAGTTCGAGCACTTCTCATTTCTTCTTCTTGTCCTGAGAATTTCTGGGGAGAAGCCGTCCTAACTGCTGCGTATACAATCAATCGTGTTCCTTCTTCTGTCATTGGTAATATTTCTCCTTATGAGCGTCTATATGGTCATTCTCCGTCTTATAATCATCTCAGGGTTTTTGGGTGTGCTTGTTTTGTTCTTCTACAACCTCATGAGCGTACTAAGTTGGAACCTCGCTCTCGTCTCTGTTGCTTCTTGGGCTATGGTATAAAACATAAAGGTTATAGGTGTTGGGATCCCATCTCCAAACGTCTTCGTGTCTCTCGTCATGTTGTACTCTGGGAGCACAAAATGTTTTCATCACTCTTTAAATTCCACTTACCTGTTCCTCACACACAGTCTTTCTTTACTAATTCCTCCATTCCATTATTTCCTGATGATGCTGATATAGGTCTCGAACTTTCTACGGCTGCTCCTGAGGTGCCTCTTTTGTCTACGGATCCTGCCACAGTACCACTCTCCGCCACTACTGATGTCCTTCCTGCCCCTGATCCTGCTCCTGTCTCAAACTCCACCATTGACCATGCCTCCACTTCTGACACTGTCATTGATCCACCCATTCATCGGTCTACTCGGGTAAGGGAACCATCTATCCTTCTTTGTGATTTTCATTGTTTTTCCACTATTCTCTCTCATCATGAACCGCAGACCTATAATGAGGCTCGCTCTAATCCTCTGTGGCAACAAGCAATGGCTGAAGAATTACAGGCTTTTCATACCACTCATACTTGGGATTTGGTTGACCTTCCTCGTGGAAAATCAATTGTGGGTTGTAAATGGGTTTACAAAATCAAGACCCGTTCTGATGGTTCAATCGAGCGTTACAAAGCTCGTCTGGTAGCCAAGGGCTTTACTCAGGAACATGGCATCGATTATGAAGAGACTTTTGCCCCCGTTGCTCGTATTACTTCTGTCCGCAGTTTACTTGCTATTGCTGCTGTTCAAAAATGGAACCTATACCAGATGGATGTCAAAAATGCCTTTCTCAATGGTGATCTTTCTGAAGAAGTTTACATGCAGCCTCCACCTGGGTATGATCATCCTCCAAATAAGGTCTGTAGACTTCGTCGAGCTTTATATGGACTGAAACAAGCTCCTCGGGCATGGTTTGCCAAGTTTAGTTCTGTTATTGGGGATTTTGGCTTTATCTCTTGTCCGTATGATTCTGCTCTCTTCATTCGTCAGACAGCCACCGGCATTACTCTTCTTCTGCTCTATGTTGATGAGATGATTATTACTGGCAATGACCTTAGTGGCATTTCTGCACTCAAATCCTTTCTTCATCAGCATTTCGAGATGAAAGATCTTGGTTCTCTCAGTTATTTTCTCGGTCTTGAGATATCATCTGACTCTCATGGTTACTATCTATCACAAGCCAAGTATGCTTCAATCTTTTCACTCGTGTTGGACTCACAGATGCCAAGACAGTCTCTACTCCTCTTGAGACCAATGCCAGACTTACTCCTCTTGATGGTACCTTACTGACTGATGCCACACTCTATCGTCAGTTGGTTGGCAGTCTTATCTATCTCACGGTCACTCGCCCAGATATTGCCTATGCTGTTCACATTGTCAGCCAGTTCATGTCAGCTCCTCGCTCCACTCATTTTGCAGCTGTTCTTCGTATTCTTCGTTATATAAAGGGCACTCTCTTTCATGGTCTTCACTTTTCTGCCACTTCTTCTCTAGAGTTGAGAGCTTACACAGATGCTGACTGGGCTGGTAACCCTACTGATCGTCGGTCTACTACTGGTTTTTGCTTCTTTCTCGGTGACTCTCTTATCTCCTGGCGTAGTAAGAAGCAAACCGTCGTTGCCAGGTCCAGTACTGAAGCCGAATACCGTGCTCTTGCTGATACTACCCAAGAACTTTTATGGCTTCGCTGGCTACTCGAAGCTATGGGTGTCCCTCATTCTTCTGCCACTCCTATTTACTGTGACAACCGAAGTGCCATTCAAATTGCACACAATGATGTATTTCATGATCGCACCAAGCATATCGAGATTGATTGCCACTTTGTTCTTCATCATATTGGCCAAGGCACTGTTCGCCTTCTTTCTGTCTCATCTACTGAGCAAACTGCTGATCTTTTCACCAAGGCTCATCCTCCCGGTCGCTTTACAGATTTAGTTTCCAAACTCAAGTTGGTTTCTCTTCACCCACCTTGAGTTTGAGGGGGGATGTTAATGTATATAGAAGTTACTATTAACCAGTTTCTAATTACTGTATAGTTTCCATATTTTGTATAGGGTCTAGCCTATATAAGGCTCTCTTTGTACATTGATTAGGTTAAGAAGTTCAATAAAGAGTTTTATACTTTTCTCTCAATACTTTTCTCTCAACATATTTAACACCAATAATGGTGGTGATCATGATCCTACTTCTTTTAAAAAATAAATGGTTCCATTTATAATGATAAATTTGTACCTTCTATACCATAAATTAAAATCAATCCATTCAACCAACGGGTGGTTGGTTCAGCTGGAAAGAGTCTCGAATTTCTTCACTCAATGCTCGGCTTCAAGGCCAGTTGCCACCCGTTGGTGGGCATCCATATGCGTCCAGCTGTCCTCGAGAATTAGAGCAGCTTATCAACCCCTTTTTCTATCATTAAAAAAAAAAAATCATTTAAAAAAAAAAAACAAATGGATTATTAGTCATCCATTTAATTTTAATTAGAAATCAACATTAATTAATATGTGGTTTAAAACTTCTCTAAAAAGTCAAAAAGAAAAATTGATTGTTGAAAATGATAACAAGCTTTGCAGCGGGCTTTCAAATGTATTGGCTCGTGATCAAACTCGTATAAATAGTTATATATAAACTTTGCTAGCCCGCTTAATAAAATTTTAAAGAGTTATTCTATACATTGCTACAATGAATCACTTCAAACATTGCTATAAAGAAGAAATGAAGGTAGCTTTGAAAAATCACCAATGAATAGTTTTGGAAATTCACATCATTTTTTTCTTATAGTGATATCTTGCAGCGATGCAAAGCATTTTCTAAATTTAAATAATTCCTTAGCCCCGCTTTAGATTTTGGAAAATATGAGGGAAAGAAAAATAAAAATTTAGGAGGGAGAGGGTAGGTTAAATTATGGACGACTTGCACTGTAATTAAGGGCTCCATTTTAGGCTTCTTAGCCTCCTAATTAGGTGAAGTACATCAATGCATGGCCTTATTATGGTTTAATGTGCCTTATTCGATCTTAGCCTCCTAATTTTATTTTATTTTCAATAAAGACCCCCTATAATTTCAATCGATATCCATTTTACCCCTCCTTATCGTAAGAAGCTAGTGAGCCGATGGGGTAGGTGAAGATGTGAAATTAGGTCTTCTTTTAGAAAAATCAGATAGTTGGATCCAACCAAATCGTCGATTTATTTTTTTAATGTATTTGTTAAATTCATCCGCTATATATATATATATATAATTCTTTTTTATTCTTTTTTTTATTTAATTTGTGGAAATCAAATCCTTGTTGACTCAAATGATCCTACTGCCCATTCCAAGTGGATGTGTTAGTTGCATTTTCATGCATGTTTATTTAGACTTGTAAGTCAAAATATTGACTCCAAGTACTTTACCTCAACTAATTTATTATAAAGTTACTCTCTCTCTGGTGTACTCCAATTGACAGGTTCTAAATTTTTCTTAGGTTGACATGATGAGATGGGAGTGGTAAATTTGTTAATTACCAGCTCATATATATAAATGGGAAATAGCTAGCTAGAGTACAAGATATATGGGATTGAACCCTAGGCCCCCATCTCAGCCCAACCCCACAAATGTCTTTGATGGCTTTTTTCGCAAGGATTTTAGCATGTGACATGACTTATTTATTTTTGAAATAATACTTATATATTGACTGGCATGAATTTAACCTCTTCTGGAATACTGATGTGACACCTGACCCTATATTTATAAATAAGTTGCTTATGTGTTTCTTAAAATGTACTGCTCTAATTGATATAAAAATAAATAAATAAATAAGGTGTGGATTGCCATAGGTCCTTATTATATAAACATTTTCTTTATCCAAATTTTTTTCTATCTTTTCATTTTATCATAAAGTCCTATATATTTATAAATTTTGTTAATTTAAAAGTCCTAGCTAGGCTATGGCGGACCCAGAACCTTCTCACATCCTACACCTGTTAATTGTTAAGCTTGAGGACAGAGAGAGAGAGTATTAAGCAGTATTTGGGATGTCGTTGAGATCGACAAGAACTTCTCAAATCAAATTCAACCAAGCCAAATCGTGACTAGATATGTAGAAATGTAAGAAATTTTGCATAACTAGCACACTAGAAATTTTGAATTTGATCGGTACGGGGACCAGATCTAAAGAAATGCAAGAATCTCATACAAATGCTAGATTCTCACCAGAGAAGCCCACTAGTATTCTACCTAGTGACTACAATCAGATAACAAGAGATTTGGTTTTGAAAAAATTGTAGAAGTTAATTAACTCAGGAAAACTGAACTTACTGTTGAGATTTTCGCGTAGCGGTGAGATTTTGACTGTACTGAAGCTTCAAATGCAATTAAATCACCAAATGATACGGAATACCAAATAGTGACTGTAATCATGCTTCTAAAAGGAAATAATACTTCAGTCATGGGTGTTCCCAATTTTGTTACTGTTCGCCACACCATCCATGCATGCATAGAAGGTCCTGTAAATGATGTGGACCTCATGCATGCATAGAAGATCATGTAAAACTGATTTAGGATGGCTTGCTGCTATGGTGATTTCGGCATAGTGGACGAGATGATGGCTTCGGGGTGTTGCAATGGAGACTTGAGATTAGTACTATTTTTTGGTAGAAACTGATGCATTTGTAACAAACTTATGCAAATGTATAAGTTTTCGGAGATGGTTTTTTTTAGGAAATTGATGTGTTATTTATTTATTTATAATACTGATATGAAAATACTTTAGTTTTCATAGACATGTTTTAGTTTTATAAGAAAACATCACTAAAGAGAGGAGTATCAGTTTGTCTTATGGTTTTGTATAAACTGGTGCATTTATAGGAAGCTAATGTGTTTTTTTTTTTTTTTTTTTGAAGATAAAATTGATGGGAAAATGCATCAATTTTCCTAAGCATGCTTTAATTTTATAAGAAACTCATCAATTTAATGAGAAATGCATCAGTTTTGATAAATGCATCAGTTTTTGGAGGTGCTTAAACTTTTTGGTTAAAAAAAACTTAAATTAAGACTTTTGGATAATTTTCTCTAAAAATAAATGAACTGAATAATTGCAATTGCAAAATGTATTCCATCACCAATTAAGTGGAAATTCCACCTCATCGATTAGTAAACACAGTTGTTGTTTTTTCTGTTTTGGTTTTTTTTTTTAACCAAAACAACGAGGTATCTGAACTGCTGGAACCCCGACTAATAAGTCTTTAAAATTATACACCTAAAATTATATGCTTAAAAAAAATTATTTAATGTAATAGTATAAAACAATTATTAGGAACCTGTAGATATTTAATGCTCTTAATTTATCTATCATTGCAAAAATTGCCTACATTAACTAAATTCAAACCTACTCTATACCGACCACGACGAGACGTGATTGGTCATTTTGACAAAATCTGATTAGGATTTTGGACCCAAAATCCCCAATCAAGAAGACAGTGTTTCCCACATGCATTAAAAGGAGCGTGGGCCAAGCAAAAGCCAACTTTTGCATTGGTTGTGGACTTGTGGGGGCAGTGAAAATGGACAGGTCACGTGCAATATAAGAGAGAGAGCGTGCAAAGAATGGTGTGCAATATAAGGTAAAAGCATGTAGAAGAAGAGGGAAACAAGCAGTGGCCAAAATTTAAAGAGACAGACAGTATCTTTGTCCATCAGACCAACCTTTTTATTTAGATTTTAAGCAAAATTTGGGCAAAATTCCTTTCTTTTCGCATAGTCTTTTTCTGGGGAACAGAAAAAATATAGATGTGAAATTAAGATCCATTAACTAAGATTATTACTTTCTCTCTCCTCTTCTCTTTCTCTTCTCTTCACTTTCTCTCTCTAGTTGGTGGGGTTTGGCTCATAATAAGAGAGAGAGAGAGAGAGAGAGAGGGGGTGGGCAATGGGCATCTACCATCATTAATTGTATATCTCACTTTCACCCTTTCCATAATAATTGAGTTGCTTTAGAGGGAAATGTTTCATTACATTACCAAACCCCTGAATTAATATACTAAGCACAACAGCAACACACGGCTTATCATAGAACACGTGTAATACTTGTGACACTTTTTTCAATTAAAGTCCTTTTAGGTTTTTTCAATTAAAAAACCTAGAGTTCTCGTTTTTTTTTTTTTTTTTCGGAGATCGATATGCTCCTGACACACGCATTTTATACCATTATGTTCAATAATTATTTTAACGTAACAAATTGACAAGCTCTAAATTCAAACACTTTTGAATAATTTTTTCAACAAAATTAATAAGTTAGGGATTAGTCCCAATGGGAGGAAAAAAGGATTGATTGAGACCTCCCGTATCTCAGAGCAAAACTATTAAGACTAATTCTTCTTTAAAAATTTTTTTTGAAAGTTACACTTTGATCAAGAAAAAAAAAATTGTCCCCACCACTAGTTTTTTTTTTTTTTTTTAATTATTTTTTTAATGGATAGGATGTCCGTACCACTACGTTTTGATTTGGAAAGAAAAAGTATATATTTAAATGTAAGAAAAATTATTTTACCCTCGGTTCAAAAAACCTATTACCCATATATAATGCTTTTTGGAACAAAAAAAAAAAAAAGGTTACTAAGGGCCTCTTTACTTCATGAAAATTTTCGCAATTTTCATTTTCATTTTCAATAAAAATAGAAAACGGCCTAAAGAACGGGTTTACTTGTAAAAAATGAAAATTATTTTCAAGAAAATAAATTCAGTTTTTAATTAAGAACATGTGAAAAATATCAAAAAGACGTTTTTTATATTTTCACAAAAACTGAAAATAAGGATTATATCGTAGCAATGCTTATAAACATAGAAAAAAATATGTAGACCAACTGTAAAACCAATAAATAAAAATAATAAAAGATATAGAGATAATATATAGTTTTAGTATTTTTAGATTTTGAAAACAGTTTTAATTTTTTCAAAGTATAACACATTTTTTTTTTTAATTTTGAGAACTAAAAATGAAAACTGTTTTTAAAAAAATTTTACAGAAAATAAAAATTATAAAAATTTTCACGAAGTAAACAGAGCCTAAAAGTTTAGCACTTTACTTCATTTTAATGAATTTATATTCAACAAATATTTTTAACTAAAAGTAGCAATGCTTGGATGGAAATGGGAAATTAATGCAACACTGTCTTATTTTTGGAATATAATTTCACAACGTATTGATTTTTGGGATAGGTACAATTTGGTGGATTCTACATAAAGCAAATTCGTCAACGAGTTCTTTTGAATAAACAATTTTATAACGAATAGTATCGATAATTTTCATATTCTTCGTTAACTTTTGCCTACAACTTACTAGAGGCTATATAGATTTAGGTTATATCAATTGTCTCATCACATCGTATTCAAGACAACTTTTAGAGATTTTTTTTTTTTTTCCAATAATTAGAATTCCTAAATTGGGGTGAGAGTTGGTAATTTTGCATGATTGCACTAGTTTTTTTCTTTTTATTTCTTTTTTCTTTACTAACAATGCATTTTTAACTTTATATCTAGCTAATCTTTGAACATAATTAAAATCGCCATTCATTTTGCATTAATATTTTGACCTAAAAAAGTTGGTGACTGAAAAGAGGAGAAAGAAAAAAAAGTTTATGTACCCGTATGTCCCTGACATATATAAGTATAAAATTTCTATGGATATAAAGGTTTTATAAAACAACAAATAGGATCAGTGCAGATTACTATAAATGAAAGTTATTTTTGAAGAAGTGATTCTTATGATATACTTTTAAAAAAGTCATTAGGAAAAAAAGTAGTGTTTGATAAGTGTATATTTTAAAAGTTCTTTTATATATATATAAAGTTCATTTAAAAGTCTATTTGATTTCTAAAAGCTATATACCCATAATAGCATCTCGGGATGGACTTTTCAATGATTGGCTTTTTATAATTAATTAAAGTCCATTTGATATATTTCACCAAACGAAAAATACTATACAACCAGAAATTTTAACCCGAAATTAAAAATTACCATGATGTGTCATGCTTTGAGTGGTATGTGAAAAAGATAGAATCTATTTGAGGGGATGACTAAACCACTCAAATCATGACACATCAGGGCGGTTTTTAATTTCAGGTTAAAGTTTCTGGTTGTATAGCATTTGTGTTCACCAAACACTCGTACAAATTCTAAATGAACTTTTGGTTCCACGAAACCCATTTAGAGCCTTCCAAATGGGGGGCCAAACACTACCTGAACTGCTAAACATCATAGTACTCTAAACTCAAGAGCTTTTAGATAAATTTTTCAAAAAAAATATATTATGATTTGGGTGACATGCATGTTTCTTTGCTTAAAAATTGTGCAACACACACCTCATTAATAGACCTTTTACGTAAAATTTTACATATGTTCTTTTGAGAACGCATTGGTTGCTATAAAAATACACAACAATATAATGTGACAAAGAAATGCTTATAGTTGCTGCGAAATGGTTAATTGTTGACTAAGTATTGACTAACTATTTTGCTGAGTCCAAAATAGATACAACTTTTGGAAAGTTAATAGGTGCTTTGAATTTTGCTTCCTTACCATAAAACTATATGATTAGTCACTATTAATCCATATTTTAACACCAGCCAATAAATGGCTGGCACTTGTTGGAATACGGAAGGAGATATATTATGAATTAAATTCATAATAAAAAAGCCATTAAGGATTAAGAATTCAGGAAAAATGAGATAGAGATAAAAGGATAAATATTTAAGAGATAAGATAAACAAGAGGATAATGATGCTATGTTTATCTTATATTAAGATAAATATTAATCCCATAAATTGAATAATTATTGAGAGGGGCAGGTGGAAAAAGAGTTTGAAGTGTAATGAATCACTTGGAATGGAAGCTCTTCTTATGATTATCGAGTTCAAATAGGAGTCTTTCAAGATTGGTGGATCTACAGAAGGAAGAGACCTGATGAGGAAAGGAAAACAATACGGTGTGGAGTTTGGAATTGAGAAGAAGATTGCAGATAAGTCTATAAATAAAGGGTTCAGAAGCGATTGAATGACATCTCAAACATACACAACAGTTTCAAAGCTTCTTTCTTTCACAGAAAGGTGTTTGAGAGCCCTATTGCTACTTGGCCGAGTTAGGCTCCGCAATAAAGTTTTTTGGTGGCTATTCGAGGAGGACAGAAAGGCATTCGTAGGAGCTTCAAGGCATTTAAAACTGGAAGGGTGGTGGAGAGCTGTGTTAAAATTTAAATGAAGGGTTTCCTTCTAATTTATATTACTAAAGGGCTGCTTCGAGGATCGAGGAAATGGGTAGAGTCGTCTTAAAATTTGGAGGAAGGAGTTTCTATTAACCTATCTTGCCAGAAAGTTGCTTCGAGGAACGAGGGAAAGGGTAAAGTTATCTTGAAGTTTGTTTTAACTTTCCTTATTCATTTAAGAGGTGAAATATTCCTTCAAGAAGTACAGTTTAGTTTGTTCAAAGGGCTCGAGGATAGCTCGAGCCATACCGTTGACTGTTTTATTTATTTAATTCTTATCATATTAGTTTTTCTTTCTTGTTTAATATTTCCTTTCTGTTGTTGTTGGTTTCTAAATTGTTAGGATAAATTTTCTTGGCATGTCTCCTTAAAAGTTCTCTTAATTGAGGCAATTCAAACCCTATCACTTGGTCTTAATCGTAAAAAGTGGTTCGAACTCCTAAATTTTTTTTAAGTGAATCAACAATTACCAAACTGTATGGTAATTATGGTATTAAAATTCAATAAAAAAAGTAACAATTAAAGTAGTTTAAGGAAGAGCTTTTAATAAAAAAAAATTTCCCTAGACAAAAGGCAATTAAAATTTGGGAAATTTGACCATAGGTCCCAGATTAGATAACTTCCATACGAAAAGTCCTCCTTGAACTTCTTTTTTGAGATAAATCCTTTTATATGATTAGGACAAAAATAGCTTTAGTTTGATTTTCCTTATTATTCTTTTCTTTAGCAAATGGATAATTTAGCAACAACGAGAGAGAACCAGAAAGAAAAAAGAGAGAGAGGGGGGGGGGGGCCGGAAGAGACGGAGATAACTAGATCAATCGGAGACATCGAGAGAGAATCACTGCTAATCCGTGATCAGATCTGAGTTTCTGGTTGTCTCTTGTTGCCGGCAATGACGGGAGAGCTATGGCTGGACCTTGACTAGAGTTGCAGATCTGGACATTGAAGACATCTACCGATTGTATAGAGAGAGAGGTGAATGGTCTTCCATTTCTGACGGATATAGCCAGAAAGAATTGCATAAGCTATGTTGCATGCTGATCGTGGAGGAATAAGAAGAATATGAAAAGGAGGCTGCAGATCGTAGAGGAATAATATGATGATGATCGGCTAGAATGGAGGTTAATCGCCAGCGTTTCACTTCACTAGCTGTAGATCCGAGATAGAACTCTGCAACACAAATAATAATAGATCCGGCTTGCTGCTGGTTTTCCAATTCTGCTGAAATTGACGGTGATCAAATGGTGTCCGCAGTTCATCCGCAGTTCTCTTAATGATGAAAATTGCACGGGAAATATGTCGTCGCTGCTGGTGGTGTCGAAACTGCTGTTGCTGGTGTCAGTTCCCTCAAGTCCATGGCTGTGTTTCCATTCGGCGTAGTGCGGTAAGCAAGCTTCCATGGCCGCTGTCCCTCTGCTTCTCTTCTTCTTATTCTTTAATTGATGTTGCTGGTGTCAGTTTCATCAAGTCCATGGCTGTGTTTCCATTTGTCATAGCGCGGTGATTAAGCAAGTTGCCATAGTGTCCCTCTGCTTCTCTTCTTCTTCTTCTTCGTCTTCTTCTTAGGAAAAAAAAAAGTAAAAATTAGAAACACATTTTTACTGTGAGTATTTTCACTGTGTGAATATTTTCTTATAAAAATTGGAAACACCTTTCCCAGACACATTTCCATTATGAGCATTTTCATTGTGAGAGAGATGATAGTAATAATAATAATAATAATAATAATAATAATAAAACTATAAAAATTAGAAAAACAATACTTTTATAGAAAAGTTTGGTGTTTTCACTGTGAGTATTTTCTTACCAATGTGAGTATATATATATATATAAGCAATAAAAGATGATGGGTCTTTTCTTTAAAATTCAATAATTTATATAAAAACAATTTCCTTTCCATTATATTTTAAACAGTTTTGTAGCAATCACAGTAAAAATATGAGAGAGAGAGAGAGAGACAAACAGAGAGAGGGGAGAGAAGAAGATGATGGGTCTTTTCTTTAAAATTCAATAATTTATATAAAAAACAGTTTCCTTTCCATTATATTTTGAACAGTTTTGTAGTAATCACAGTGAAAATACAAGAGAGAGATAGACAGAGAGAGGGGAGAGAAATCACAGTGAAAATAAGAGAGAGAGAGAGAGAGAGAGAAAGAAAGAATTTGTAATAAAAAAACTCAGTGAATTCTTGTTGTTGTTGTCGCAATCACAGTGAAAATACAGGAGAGAGAGAGGAGATGGAAATTGTAAAAGAAAAAGCACAATAAAGAACTATAAAAGAAAAGCACAGTACAAAGTCAGTGAAAGCCTAAAAAACACAGTGAAAACGCACCAAGGACAGTAAAAATACACCAAGGACAGTGAAAATACACCCAGGGGTAGTTCCGCCATTTTGAAAAATATTTTTAAAAGGTTGGAACTTTTACCATGAAACAATTCTTAAATAGGACCTTATAAAAGAAAAGAAATATTAAAAGAACTTTTCACATTAAACGTTTCTTAAGTAGGACCTCTCACCAATTTCCCTTTAAAATTTTTGAAAGTTTAGGTGTCAGTAGTTTTTGCTTGTTGATTAATAAACTACTCTTTGAAAGTATTTTTCTTACTTGTAAGATAATAAATTGCATTGATTAATTTTATTTTATTTTAAAAAAAAAATGGTACTTTAAAATTCTAATAAAAAAATATGAGCTCTATCTCAATAGTTCATATCTTTACCTTTAAAAGTAGAGGTTCTAGGTTCTATTCGTTAAGAAAAAGAACTGGCCCATTTGTTGCTGCTCCCACTCGATCTCCACTAACACAACTATTCACTAATCCTACTTATGTATATCGTTTAGCAGAAAAAAAAATAATAATAATAATCGAAAGGTACCTAAATGTTCTAGATATTTATTTATTTATTTATTTTTATTTTTTTGCCAAAGGAAAAGTAAAGTTTAAGATAAATTATCTATAAAGTTTGTGGTAAAAAGGATTAGCGCATGCATTTAAAGGAAAAACTTTCTTTACAAATCATATTTCTCCTTTAGCTGTATCTAAGGCAATATGTTTGGTTAAATCATTACTTATTAGTTATCAAGTCCTATTCTTTTTTTGTCACTAACCTTGACCCTAAACTTTTAAAATTTTGATTACTTATTCCTCTTGATTCATATAAACTTCTCTTTACAAGTGCAATCATTGGTCTTCATTACACATTAACTGTAGGCCATTTTAAACAATATTATTTTCATTTTCTTCAATAATGATTTCACTCCTTTTTGTGGGGATGGGGAGGATGTATCCATCTATATATTGTGGTATTTGACAGTAACATTATTGATTTTTTTATGATCTGATAATGGTTTGGAGTTATCAAATGTATTATGATTCTAAGTTTCATTGCTTTATTTAAAACAAAAAAAAAAAAGCAGGGAATACTATTTAGTAGTATAGGGTTTAATTTATTTCTTTTAATAGTTTATAGGGTTTTATTATATTATATTGGGGACATATGGCAATCAGTCGATCAAAATATGTTTGGGCAACCGGATAGTGATGGAGAATATATTAATCCAAATTTTCAACAAGCAGCCTAGAGAGGGGAATGGAATTGTCCGAATCTGTCCAGAACCGTCCAAAGTTGAACAAGCAGGGAATACTATGAAGCTGTTTGGACCAGTTCGAAGTTGTCTCAAACAGTGGTAGAGATTCTAGTATGATTCATCAATTTCCATTGTTCTAACTTTGTTTTTAATTACTTGCATAATTTCCCATTTAATTTTCTCATGATAAGGAAGTACGTACCAAAGCCTTTATTCTTTTCAAGTTCCCCATGCATCTCTGTTTTGGAAAATGCGTGTTGGGGATTGTCAATTTAATCAATCAAACGATTAAGAATCCATGCATATCATATCGATCGTTTAGGTGGTCAAAAGTGATGATTCCCTTCTAGTAAAGTAACTCTTATTTTTTTTAACCTTAATATCTTTTCAAGTTGAAAAACAATTTACCATTATGTTTTACTATATTGGTGAATGTGATGGTTGATGATTGCTTCTCATTCTTGGACACAGTGGGTGAAAACAGCAAGCTGAATGAGTTGCAAA
The DNA here is from genome assembly GCA_017140935.1 of Hamamelis virginiana. Taxonomy (NCBI): domain Eukaryota; kingdom Viridiplantae; phylum Streptophyta; class Magnoliopsida; order Saxifragales; family Hamamelidaceae; genus Hamamelis; species Hamamelis virginiana. Next base: position 438,844 of record JAESVK010000468.1, on the reverse strand, counting down.
TCATTCCTCACTACAACGGTGCCAGATAAGATAGAAAGCTTGAAAAAGATAAGAGAAAAAAACATGCATGCATTATATATACACGGCTTCTATTATAAGAAGGTTCACCTTATATAATTTTAAGTAAGATTAATACTTCATTTATAGGGCCAAATATAGATCATATTTGAAAAAGTGACTGTTGGATTAGATGTACAGCTTATGAACTTCATATTCACCAAAAATTATAGTGATCTAACGGTCAGTTTTTGAAAAATTCCACAATGAAAAATTGTGACTTTTTTGTTCTTTAAAATATCACCAATTTTTTCATAGACTGACTGTTGAATCACTATGATTTTTGGTAAGCATGAAATTTATAAGCGATTCATCTAATCCAACGGGATCTGCATTTAGCCTTATAGAGGTTACCTTGCACAACATTTGTGTAAGGTGCCCCTTATAATAAAAGCCCTGATTATATATATATATATATATATATATATATCAGACATGATAATATAAGGCCGGCCTTACGCAAAGTTGCGTAAGGTCGGCTCCATATGGCTAATTTTTTATCACAGTTCGTAAAACTGACCGTTGGATTAGATGCCCCTCCTCTGTATGTAATGCCTGCAAAAAATCACAGTGATCTGACGGTTGGTTTTTGAAATATGTCATTGTGAAAATATGTAACTTATTTGTTCTTCAAAATATCACCATTTTTTTAACGGTAGTTATCTCAAAAACCAACCGTCAGATCACTATGATTTTTTGCAAGCATGACATACAGAGGTGGGGCATCTAATCCAACGGTCAGTTTTATGAACTGTGATCTAAAATTAGCCATATGGAGCCGACCTTACGCAACTTTGCGTAAGGCCGGCTATATATATATATATATATATATATGACAAGTTATCGATCCTTACACAACTTTGTCATACGGTACACCGTATGACAAAATGTAAACTGGAATCAATTTTTTAAACAAAAAATAAAAAATAATTAAGAAGAGTGATGGGAGAAGTAGATGAGATCCACAATAAATAAAAAAGAAAAATAATTAATTATGGAAAAATAAAATAAACTTAAATGGGACCCACATTGATAAAGAATCTTGAAAATCTAAACTTCAATTAATTAGTTGGACTAATGATCATATAATGCCATATCATTTTGAAGTAGGCCCAAAACCAATAAGGATGAAGAATAAGAGTGAATTGAGGAGAAAAGAGAATGAAGGAGGGAAGGAATTCTAAGGCTGATGTTGTCACATCAAGTCATTCATGCAAAAAATAACATTGATCCAATGGCTAGATTTTTTTTAAAAAAAATATCACTGTAAAAAGCTGCAATATTTCTAATTATGATAGTTTTTCACAGTGACATTTTTCAATGACTCACTGTTCACTATAATTTTGGCATGCATAATATACATAAGAAATATATCTAATCTAATTATTGATTTTTCAAAATTATCCAACCGAAAATAATTTGAAAACGAATGGTAAAAATAACATAAACTGGTAAAATAACCTGACCCTCTATGTAGACGTGGCAAAACTCATTTTGAATTGCTCTAAGTAGCTAATATTTCAAACAAGCGTTGATTGCTACCAGCCCCCCTTTTCATTTTCCAAACCCTAGTAATGATAGAGAGAGAAGAACCATTTTGATAACTGATATATGATCCAACCACACCCAAGGATTTAAGACCGACTCCTTTGTACTAAAATCAAGATCATGTATACGCGCTTGTTAAGCCACGTGTATAGCACACGCCATGACAAGAATGTTTTGATTTTAGAGACTGCATGTACTACTAGCTATAGCACACCATTAAAATGCGGTGGAGGACAAAATATATATATATATATATATATATGTATATGTGGTGGACTCAACATTGATTGATTTCACAATGGAAATGATGAAGAAAGAGCAGGGGATATGTATATAACTGATGATTGGTTTACAAGAGGGACCCTCACCCTATATCAAATGCAAAAATATTTAACTTCTTAGATTAGGTATTCATCCACTTAATGAATTGCATCCACTCATTTTTTTTTTTTTTTTTTACCATGGGGTTAAATAAGTTAGTCTCAGTGAATAAAATTTATTAGGGATACAAAATTAAGTGTATCCATAATGTGAGATGTATAATATTGCTCGATCATGTACGTACACTAGTATTTCCTCCGTCTCGTAAAAATAGATCTCTTCAAAAAAACACGTATATTAAGAAAATTCATTAATGCATTGATTTGTGATCTTTTTTACCTTTTATTTCCAAAACTACAATTTTTCTATAATTGCATTTGGTGTCATTTCAAGGCATTCTTGGAATAATAAAGGGTAATATGGGAAAGTTAAAAGAAATATAATTTGACTTTTCAAAATGGACTATCATTTTTGGACAGTCAAAAAAGGAAAGAATGCCTATCTTTGTAGGACGGGAGAGAATTAATTACCGATATCTGTTAATTCAGTTCTTTGTTGTATACCAACGAGACATGTCTCCGATCATTTTTGGGACATGTATTGAATTTTAAGAGAGCTCAAATGTGAATGTCAAAATTGTCTCCTTTAAATTTCGTCAGTATTTGAAAAGTGAACATGTGTCAATAAAAAATAATGTAAGAGCAACTCTAATCGTTGGATTCATTTTTTGGAATTCAAATCCATTTTTTGAATTTGTTATAGTGAAATGCATAGCCATTTGAACCCAAATATGGCACTAATATAGGTGGATCGATTTTCTTGGCTCCTCTATCTCTCTCTTTCCCCTGACCATGCACAAGATTTTAGTCACTTTAATGTGTTTTGGAGAAAAATGAATCTAACTAAATTTGGATTTAAATTTGAATTAATTTTTTAGATCCAATCTATTTTGAATCAACTTTTAAACACACCATTGGAGCAATAGTTTTTGCGTTTATTTCAAAAAATGAATCTGAATCTATTTTTGAACCCACCAACGCGCAAAGTTGCTCTAAAGAGTTTTCATTGGATGAGATCGATGTATTAAGGTCAAGTACATATTGATTGATTGATGTATAAGAAAGCCTTTTGAAATTCGAAAAAAAATAGTAATAATTTAATAATAATAACTATAGTTATTTTGTATAAAAATTATATAATGCGTGATAATCTGTACTAAAATTTCTATAAAGGAAGTGCACACACTGACACACGTACACCAAGTGGTTTCTCCCCTCTTGGAACCCTTATATTACTGATCACCAGCAAGAGAGCACTACTAATTTCTCCATGTTTCTCTTGCACATTTTACAGTCACAAACATGAAAAGGTGGAAGAAAGCAATTGAACTCTCTGCATAAAATTTTAAGTGTGGGTTTGAATCGATTGCAGAGAGAGAGAGAACGAGAGTCAGTCATCATTTATTTGTTGTGGGGGCATCTTTAAAATGACAACTGAGAAAGGGGAACTATAGGACCCATTCTCCTCAGCCCCACAAGAAAAAGAATCCCAAGATCTTCTGGTAGTGTATCTTGTTGAAGACTTATGGACAATTGAACTAGTAAATTAAAAAATAAGTTCAAAAAATATCACTCTAATTAAAATTTAAGGAGTGATGTCGATCAATAAATTAAAAAAATACTAAATAACCCACCATTTATACTATATTTTTTTAAGGAAAAATTATCCAGACCTCCCTATAATTTAGATTTCGTACCATGAGGTCCAATACCCTCTTAGATTTACTGTGAGATCCTTCCATAATATTTCAAAGTCAATCCTTTTTTTTATATTGATAGATTTTCCCTTATATGATAAGATTACATTTATTATGATTTCCTTTTAGTGTTTGTAATTATATGAGACTCTTTATGGAAAAATTTTAGATTATTAAACTCTTTATGAAAATTTTTTAAAATTCCATTCATTTCAAAATTTTAAAATTCCTTATTTGATAAGATTACATTTATTATGATTTCCTTTTAGTGTTTGTAATTATATGAGACTCTTTATGGAAAATTTTTAGATTATTAAACTCTTTATGAAATTTTTTAAAATTGCATTCATTTCAAATTTTGAATTATTAGTCTCCTTTCTATATTTATTCTCAAAGAGTTCATTAAAATTGAGTTGTATTATTGGACACTTTTTTTTTTCTTTTTTTTTTTGTATTCATTGAAAATCAAATTAGATACATAAAATACTGTTTATATAAATTTACCAATTTAAATATGGATGGCAATATAAGCATCCAACACCTGTATACGGGTTAGGTAAATTTACTTGTTTGAAAATCAAATTTGATGCATACAATACAATTTATGTAAATTTACCTATTTGAAGATATATGATATTCTATGCATCCACCACGTGTATACGAGTTAGGTAAATTTATTTGTTTGAAAATCATATTAGATGCATACAATATAAAAATTTACCTATTTGAAAATATACAGCAAACAATATAAAAATTTACCTATTTGAAAATATACAGCAATTAATGCATCTTTTTTTGGCAAAAACCAATTTTGGAAAAAAATTCAAAATCAAGATTTATAAATTAAGGGCAAATCTATCATAAGCTATATAATTTATCTCTTTCATAAATCGAATTTTCTATAAAAATTAGATGCATACAATATAATAATTTACCTGTTTGAAAATATACATCAATTATTGCATCTTTTTTTTTTTCTTTTTGCAAAAACCAATTTTGGAAAATAATTCAATCAAGATGTATAAATGAGGGCAAATCCATCATAATCTTTATAATTTATCTCTTTCATAAATCAAATTTTCTATAGGGGGTTTTGGGTATACATGCAACCCATATATGAGGGGGTTCTTGGTTAAATACCCTGTTTTTTAAACCATCTTATAATTACGTGAAAGTATGATGTGCTAATGCCATAGTATATTTAACAAAAATGCTTTAAGTCCCATTAGTGTTTCTCTAATCAATCCTAACCATTCATTTTTTACATCCCTTCCTTTTTGTCCCCCCTTGTAAAAGGTGAATTTTTTAAATTGATTAGGAAAACAAAAATTAGGGATATATAGCATTATTTTATCATTTGATTTGTATAATGCACGAAAGTAAAGGTCTGTTTAGTCCTATAAAAGTGTGTCCCTAATAAATCCTAATCTTTCATCTTTTTTCACATCCTTTCTATTTTTTGTCCCCTTTAGTAAAAAAGGGATGCTTTGAATTGATTATGGACATAAAATTAAGAATATATAATATTGCTCTATCATTTGATTTTCAACAATCCTATATCACCTGACACTTTAACCCGAAATTAAAAACCATCCTCATGTGTCATGGTTTGAGTAGTGTATGAAAAAAAAGAAAGCAGTTTGAGAGGAGAGACCTCACCACTCAAAACATAATACATCAATGTGGTTTTTAATTTCGGGTTAAAGTATCTGGTGCCATAGTATTTTTCTTTGATTTTTAAAACATCCGAGAGTAGAGATTCTATCTAGTCTTTTAAAATTGTATCCCGAATCAATTCTAACATTTCATTTTATTTTCACACCCCTTCCATTTAAAGGAGAGAACTCTATTATTATTATTATTATTTATTGTTTTGTTACTACTCTTTAATGAGTTTTACAACATAATCAATAATAAACAAACTTGATAAAATTTTCATTCTTGAATTGGACGCGTGGATTGAACATGAGCTTTGGTTAAGTGGTTCATGTCTTTTCATTTGTGGGATGCGATGTTGAATTATATTTTTCATGAATGAGAATCGATCTGTTTGTTATTTCCCTTCCGTGTTCCCCATTAACAACTAACAACTAACCACTAACCCTACTAATGTATAGCACTTGGAAAAAACAATATAATGAATAAGAAAAAGGAAAAAAAACATTATATCATTTCGATTGTCATGTGTGTTATTCTTAATGATCAGTTTTATTATAAAGACTATTCAAGACCCGATGCTAATATTAGCATTTGGATAATTCTATTCGTCATTCCTTTTTGTCCTTCCTAATATTTCTGACCAAATTGGAACAACTATTTCAAAAAACTGTCCTTTAGATTTGATGCTCCACTTATACATATCATGAATGCAAAAATTTACATCGATCCAACGGTCCGTTTTTCCAAAAATAGACTGTGATGGTTTTTCACAATTTTTTCATTATTGTTTACAATTTTTTTCAAAATTGCAAAAATCAACCATCGGACTAATGTGATTTTTTGCATTCATGATAAGTATAAGTAGAACATCAAATCCAACGGTTGGTTTCTCGAAATAATATTCCAAGTTAATCAGATACACTAATGAGGACAAAGAGGGAGGACAAAAAGAGAGAACGAATGAAATTTTCCTTAGCCTTTTCATATATGTATATGTAGCATTTTTTTTTTCTTATGCTGGTGTGAGATCATGAATGCTTATGTGGACATCCTTACTAAAAAACTCTCATATTATTTATATGTATTACATATATGCTTTTCTCTCTCCATTACATTAGACAATATAGTATATCATAATAATCATCATAAGAACAATTATTTAAGAGAAAGAGTAAGAACCCCATGGATAGAAAAGAAAGGAGCATATGCTGGTGGGGACATTACCCCAAATGATGTTTAGAAGATGGGAAAAGCAAAGGGAATTTTTAAGCATAAGGGGGAGAGAGAGAGGAGGGGCTAATTGGAGATGCATTGACTCTCCCCTCCCAACACACTCCCTGCACATACACATATATAGTGAATCAATCAAAAATCAACAAGTTAAGCGCGTGCCCAACACCTTTCAAACCCTCAAACACGAATTCTATTGGACCGTGTTCCTCACGCGCTACTCCAATGCATGGATAAGCAAGTTTCATCAGCATGAAGGCAAGAGAAAGAGAGAAATAAAGAGGAAAAGAGTGTGTCAGAGCTGAAGGAGAAGAGAACGTGCAGTATTTGAAGCAGATCTGGATCCACTGGAGCACTCCCAACACCTCTCCACTCTCTTACTGCCACTCCTGCCAGTCATTTGCTGTTTATAACTTCGAAGATTGAGAGAGAGTTTTTAGAGAGAGAAAGACTTCACTGCTGCCCACTTACCCACAACACCAAAAATCAAGGCCAGAGGAGGAAGTTTGAATACTGATATTACACTGCCACAGAAGCAACAGCAGCAACGAGCTACATGAGCAGCAGCAGCAGCTGCAGCTGCAGCAGCAAAGCAATTGATGGTTCTGCTGCTGCTGCCTTCTTCTGAAACCGGCATAGAAAAGAAGAAGGCGGTGGTTTAGCTTTTGGCTTTTGTAGTAATTTCCATCATAATATTTTCATGTTAATGATCATATATATAGAGAGAGAAAGTGGAGAGACAGATCAATAGGTTGGTTCTAGTCCACTGATCAACCCTCGTCAGAAGAAGAGAAACACCATCAGATTTCATGGGTAAGCCGTACTTTCATGCACAGAACTAATCTTCCATTTTAATTTGGAAAAGAAAGTGTTAGATATGATATATGTATATGTATATATACAAGGAGAGAAAAAAAAAGGAGTGACCTGGTTACTAGCTATTTTTCTTCTTCTGTTTCTGCAACTTTTTCTCTTTTATATCTTAATAGAGAAATTCAACCACCATATATATATTTTCCTTTTAACAAAGGGAATCCTCCCCATCCTCTCCTTTCAATCACCCCCACGGGAATACCCTTTTAACCCATCTTTTTTTTTTTTTTTCCTTCTTTTTCCCCTCTTTTCTTTTTCTTTTTCTTTTTGTTTCCTTTTCTTGGTCTGTGCAGGAACAAGAGAAATATATAGAGAGAGAAACTGAACTACAATTACTGAACAGAAGGTGGTAGGTAGAGGTTGTGGTTGAGAAAAGTAGTAAACTTGTTTTTGAGAGCAGTCTAATTAGCTTTAACAAATCTAGTAGCTAGTAGGAGGAAAGAGGAAGAAATATATAGAAGGAAGATTTTGAAAAGGGTTGGTGTGAAATCTAAGTACCAACCCTCTCTCTCTCTCATGGATGCTTATGAAGCAACAAGAATTGTGTTCTCAAGGATCCAAAACTTGGACCCTGAAAATGCTTCAAAAATCATGGGACTACTTCTCATTCAAGATCATGGTGAAAAAGAGATGATTCGCTTGGCTTTTGGTCCTGAAACTCTTGTTCACTCTGTGATTCTCAAAGCTAGAAAAGAACTTGGTCTAATTACTTCAAATACTCCTTCCACTCCTTCAACACCTTCCTCACCTTCTCCTTTTCTTTCCTCAAACAACAACCCAATCCCTATTTCAAGACAAAATTCCATTTCTTCTTCTGCTGCTTCTTCACGGCTTCTAGTAGGCGGCGGAGGTGGTGGTGGTGTTGTGATGAACCTTCCTTCTTCTCTTACTATCCCAAATCCTTCTTCTGTGCCTTCATCTACTTCATGGGCAGCATCAGTTTTCTCCGATTTTCAAAACCCAGATGAGTTAATTAGCCCCAATTCATCGTCTTATGCTCCTGCTGCTGCTGCAAATAATGGGATCAGTAATTTCTCAACACTAGGATCTTCCTCATCCTCTATGAATTCTTCTTCTCCCTTTTATGGAAGTGGAGGGAGTGATTTAATCGATGAGTTTCAGTTACAAGATCAGCTTGCTTTCCTCAACGATGGTTCTCCTACACTTGGCCCAAAGAACTCAGAATTATTTTACCCGCAGCAGCAAGAATTAGCATCGACCCCAAACGGTAGTTGCAGCGATGGCTCCATGTTATATTATGGAGCCGCGGCCGCTAACTGGGGAGCCGGCTCAGTGAACGGCCTCCCCCATCGACGGAGCTGTTCCGTCAGTGACATATGTTTGGGGTCTGATGACCCGACTTCCGGCTTTGGCTGGAAGCCATGTCTCTACTTCGCTAGAGGGTATTGTAAGAACGGGACCAGTTGTAGATTTCTTCATAGCGGCCTCACTGATTCAACTGCTGCTATGGTGGGCTCGGACGGAACCAGCATAGTCGGCTCGCCAAGTAAGATGGAGATGATGGAGCAGTGTCAAGAGCTTCTCAGATCTAAATCTGCTCAACAACAGAGATTAGCTGCTGCTTCTCAGCTCATGGCTTCAGCTTCTTTCCCTAATTACTCTGCTGCTGCTGCAAATAAATGCATGAATTTCCTTTTGCAGCACCAACAAAATGATACTCAGAGGTATATATACAATCTCTTCAAATCACACTCTTAAATTTCTCAGTAGGTGTGTTTTTTTTTTTTTTTTTTTTTTTTTTTTTTGGGGTAATGAATCGTTATATGTGTATGATTTTGAATAGGGCGGCAGCGGCGTTGATGATGGGCGGTGAGGATATGCACAAATTCGGCAGATCCCGGCTGGAAAGAAACCATTTTTCGATGAACGGTGGAGATATGGTGAACCCGGGTTCAAGGCAAATTTACTTGACTTTCCCAGCTGATAGCACTTTCAGAGAAGAAGATGTGTCCAATTACTTCAGGTTCATGTTTTTGACGAATTGAGTTTTTTGTTGAGTAATTTGAATATTGAAGTGTTTGTAGTTTTTGTTGTTGTTGTTGAGTTTGTTTCTTAGTTGTTTGGTTTTTGTTGTTGAAGTATTTACGGGCCGGTGCAAGATGTGAGAATTCCATATCAGCAGAAGCGAATGTTTGGGTTTGTCACATTTGTTTATCCGGAGACTGTGAAGCTTATTTTGGCTAAAGGAAACCCTCATTTTGTTTGTGATGCTCGGGTGCTTGTTAAGCCCTACAAGGAGAAGGGGAAAGTCCCAGACAAGTACAGGCACTCTCTCTCTCTCTCTCTCTCCCC